>JAYEPQ010000004.1:15562858-15685358 GCA_036321105.1 Dracaena cambodiana | reverse complement strand
TATTGGAGATAGTGGAAATGAACTGCAACTTAGATAATTTATGTGAACTGTCAGCTCATTTCCATTTTTTTTAGCAAAAATATAGGAATAATACTAATGCAATTACCAGTGGAATCAAATATTTAACCGAATAGAAAAATAGCAGAGACAGAGAACACACAGATTTAACGTGGTTCGACAATGTGCCTGCGTTTACGTGGACATGATCGAAAAACTTCCACTATATCAAAAGAGAATTATAATTTTATAGTTCTCAACTACAAGAGAAATTACGATGAAATCACACAAAAATTTAAATCAAACTCTAATTTTTTGTTACAGTGATTTCTCTCTCACCCTGTGCTTCCTTCGGCTGCAACAACAACCAAAACAACGGCAACACTCTCTCTTTGTTCGAGCCGCCTCTTTGTTTTCCCTTTCGGCCAAAAATCAATTGCAACATCCAAGCAAAAAAAAATTTTTTTTTCTTTTCGGCTGAGCCAAACCCTAGCCACACAATCTCATATTTATATTATATCATAACGGGTTTGGACCGATTTTAGATCCATTTCGGTGTGCCGAAATCCGTTGCGGCAATAAGACTCTATTAGCAATATTTTGTTTATATATATATATATATAACAGAAAATTTATCTACAGTAAAGCGAGTTTCTTCAGTACTGCTTAGCTGATCGAATCAAATTATTACAAGTAGTGTCACTCAAACTACAAACTAACGAAAAAGTATCCAAGAGCTACCAGCTATAATATATTGTACCAAATACAGAGAGTGTCCCCATTGCTGGTTTTGTACTTGAAAGAGGAGGGAGCACTCCTCTTGTCCTGGTTCTGAACGAAAAAAGATACGTCTTTGTTTGTTTTCTAGTCTAGTCATAGGCTCAGCTAGGCCTGTACGAAAGCCGGAAAACCAAGACCCGGTCCGGACCCGGGCGGATCGGACACCGGCCCAGACCTCATCAATGCCTGGTTGACCAGGCAAGACCCGTGCCTAGGTAAGGTAAGTTTGCTGAAACCCGAGCCGGCCCGGTCAGAGGCAAGCGTCGGAAAAAATCCGGACCTGAGCCATGCATAGGCCGTTGGATAGAGCTTTTGTAATTTATCTTACATAAAACACCCAACAGTTATAAAATAGTAGGATATTCGGTCAGTTGATCGTTCAGATATTAGAGTTTTTCAATCAGATTCGAGAATAGAACATTTCGACCGTTGCTAAAAAAAATTTCGACCAAACTCTGATCAATTTCGATCAGAGTCAGACAAAGTTACTAAAATCGACGGTGGAATTCGTCTTTGGATGTTCAGTTGATCCATCAGTTGAAAATCGAAGTTCTCCGATTGGATCCGAGAGTAGAAGACTCCGATCACTACTGTAAAATTTTTCTGACCGAGCTCTAACCGATTTCGATCGGAATCGGACGAAACTGCCGGAGTCAGTGATCGTGTTTACCCCTATAAAATAGCCATTGGGGGCATGTTAGTAATTTTTTCTTTTTGCAGATTGACATTTTTTTGGCCGGAGAATAGCCGTTGGGAGTTATTTGTAATTCTTTTTTACAGTTCTAACTTCCCAAGCTCCCAACTTTTATAAATACCCCATTCTCTTCATTTTCTGCACAAAATCTACAACTCCTAATATCTCTAATCTCTCTTCTTCTCTCAAAAGACTTAATAGTTAATTATTTTTTTTAAATTTCTTTATGACATCTTCATCTTACCATGTCAATGAGATCAAAGAGGAGACACCAACTAATAATTTATTTCACGTTAGATTTATTTGTCATATTCTTAATGTAATTGTACATAGTATTTTTGATGATATTACAAACATGATAAAAAAAAAAATAGAAATAAAATGTTCATTTCTAGTTTTGCAGCTAAAATTAGAATTTATAAAAAGACGTGCAATTAAAGAAATAAAGCTCGATCTAAGCAATTCTCCACAATGTTGATTAAAGGTTATTAGAATATATAAAAAAAATTATAGATGAATATATTATATAATTATATCCAAGTGGTAAAATAAGTGGGATATTTTTACTTACTTAAAAGATATGCTACAAATTATTTATATTGTTACTGTTGAACTATCTAGTTACTATTATTCAACAATTTCATATGCCAGATTACAAATTTTTTATATTCAAGAGTTTCTTTTAATAAATATCGAGAGGATAATACTTTTGAATATTTGGTTACAGAATAGGAAAGAAAATATCACAAGTATTACTATTCCATTCATCAAATCTATGGTTTAGATATTTTAATTGATCTATGTATGAAAGATGAATGTCTTAAAAATCATTTAGATGTTTATTATTGTATCGACAATGAAGAAATTAGCAAGCTATTTTGGCTATTAAATTTTACTTTAATCAATTATTTACTGCATATAATGCTAAGCATGGTTTTAGATTGCAAGCTCTATCTATAACAATAACTAGTTGTAAAAAAATTAAGATGTTTTTCTAGAATTCTTAGTTAATAAATTAGTTAGAAAAGGCGGAGCTCTCATTGTTAAGAAAAGTGTTTGAACTTGATCAATATTACTTTGTTTCTTCAGTTCATTGCAGGATGGTGAAGATGATTTTTGATATATTAATATGGTGGAAGATTTATGTATCGTCAGCATATCATGTTGTTTCCACCATGACTCGTGATTTACTAACAGTTTAAGTATCTACTTTAATTTCAGATAGTGCATATAGTAATGGAGGTTCCTTGATCGACGACCATAGAACATTTCTAAATCCGAATCCAGTATAAACACTATGCCTTCAAAATTGGTGAAGGCGTAAAAAAAAGTAACAAGACATAAAGACCATCAAAGAAGGAATATAAATCTTAGATTTACATTAATCAAAAGGTTGTATTCTTTTTAGTTCTCATCTTGTATGAAAATAATTACACATAATGGAAAATAAACAAGTAGGTGCCAACTTAATTTAGATGTACTTCTATTATTGTGATGTAATAATTTTCTTTAATTTTTAATATTAAAAAGATCAATTTTGTGGAAATAATATGAAATATTTATTAAAAAAATTATGTTTCTTGGAATCATTTTTCAAAATTTATAGTATCTTTTTTTTTTAAAAAAAATCCTAGGCATAATTTTTTTTAATTCAAAAAATATACAGAAAAATATATATGCTTTTTCTGGGTTGCCTGGGCCCAAGCTCGGCAGGCAGGCAACGGGCTTGGAATCTTCCTAAACCATTCACTTCCAGCTAGGGATGGTAATATACTTGGCCTATCCAATACAAAAATTTAAATTAAAAAAAAAAGTTATTTTTAACTCAAAATTTTATATAGGATTGACCAAAAATTGACCTATGGAAGCATCCATTACTATCCTTACTTTCAGGCCGGGCCTGAGTACCCGGCCAGACTTAGACCGGACACTGGGCTCAGCCCATTTTAATGTTACCGTCTTTCCCTCCAAATAGAATTTTCTTTTTCTTTCTTCTTTCTTCGCCCTTCAAATTAAGGGGAATTTCCAGATGGGCACAGCTTTTTTCCTAGTGAGCCCACTTAAATCTTCCCTTTATTTACTATTTTGCCATTAAAATTCTTTGTCAAAACTGTCCCTCCTTCACCCCCTCTTTCATCCATCCGAGACTGTTAGCCCGGATGGATTGACCTGATCCGGGCCAGATCAATTCATCTGGACTAACAGTTCCGAATGGCTGGATCTGATTAGGGAGAGGGAGAGGGAGAGGGAGGAGGAGGGAGGAGAGGGGGGAGGCGATGTCGTCGGGGAGAGGGAGAATTTATCGGTGAGCAATTGATGAGAAGAACAAGAAGAAGACGAAGAAGAAGAAGAAGAAGAAGATGATGATGATGAAGAAGAAGAAGAAGAAGCAGCAGCAGCAACAACAGAAATCGGAGAGAGAAAAGATGATAGGTTAAGAATTTTGGTGTGCTCACTAGGAAAACCCTCTCTTTTTAAAAGAGATGGTGTGTTCACTAGGAAAAAAAAACTGTGCCCACCTAGAAATTCCCAAATTAAGGGCTCTACAGTAGTTAACTACCACTGTAAATAGAGGCCTAGGACTGCAATTGGGTCAGGTTACCCTAAAATCAGTCTAATAAAATAAAGCCTATGACTGCAAGTCGATAGGGTTATCCTAAGACCAGTCTAATAATATAGAACTATAGGTGTAAAATATGAAGAATTTTCGAAAATAGTACTAAACAATAAAATAAATAAAATAAAAACTCAATGGCAAATAAATTTGCTACATTGATATATTCAGATATGGTAAGTCTGGATTTATCATTTTGAAAATCTGAATGAAAATTCTTCTGAACATGTCATATTCTGATTCATTAAATTATATACTATCTCCTTAGATACAATATATTTGGACAGCCAATACATATTTTAAGAAAAATGAATGATGAAAGATTTGTTAAATTTAACTTTATAGATTTAATAAAAAGTTTGCAGTCTATATGTGACACAAAAATGTATTTATATATGTATAAGTATGCATATATTTCATATATAATTGATACTGTTGGTGCCCAAAAACTAGTGAGAAGATGAAGTATTGCTACTTATAAGCTAAATATTGCTAAAGACACCATAATGAGTTGTTGGGCACAACAGGGTAAACAAATCAATACAATGTTGTTATCGATCGTGCTAGAGAGACTTGGCTTCAAAGACTTGCATTGCATGCAATTCGTAACTAGCTAGGGCCGAAAGCATGCAAGCACCAGCTAGCCCTTTTTTCTTTCGGTTGGATCCTACTTTGTCCTCCTGATTAATTATTTCGAATATATAGCATTTATCAACTTGAGTGAAACTCTGTTGTAAATGTATATGTACTTTGATCGTCATTCGACGTTAAGGCTAACGAGAAATAAAAGGTGTCTAGCTAGTCTGAGCCATGGTGCAATCTCATTCCTCAGCTCAAAGCTTGGGCTTGGAAATTAGTTTTGTGTAGCGTACTTGTTTCGATACGATGATATACTTTTCAATGTGATCGAGGCACTTGAGAGTACTGTTGGTAGAGTGTGCATCATAGCTCCAGGTTGGTAGTTTCTTCTCCATGACTGGCAAAATGGTGGGTGCAGGGATAGGATATATAGGATATGGTTTTATAGTAAACATTCCATAGTGAATGAAGTCAAGAAAGAGTTCGTGAACATCGAGCGAACATACGGGAAATTCTAAGTGCGCACCATATTTCACTAGTGAGCACCACCTACTATATAGTGAAGTGATTTACAACATAGGGAAAAATGGTGCTCACTAGAAAAATATGGTGCTCATTTAGAATTTCCCCGAACATACCCTTAGAGCAATTCTATTGAGATTCAAAATACGGAGGAAATCAATGAGAGTCACCTACAAGGTTATACCAACATCTACCAATGATTGGCAAGATGGTGAGTAGGGTAGGATATATAGGAAGATATGGTTTTATAATAGACGCTTCTATTGCTGCGAGAAATTTCTACACTTGACTTAAGAAAGATTTCATGAAGATTGCGCAAATCATATCCTAAGAACATTTCTATGGAGATCCAAAATACATAGAGTCACCTAAAAAGTTAAAAGAATATCTAGCAATGATTGGCAAGATACTGGATTTGGTAGGATAAAAAGGATATAGTTTTATAGTAAGACGCTTCTATTACTGTAAGAAAATTCTGGATTTGATAAGTTCCAATACTACACAATAAGTTTTATCTCAACCAGTTATTATGTATAAAAATGAATAAATAAATTATCAATCAGGCCCATTAAGAAGCCTACTATCAGGCATATTAAGAAGCCTAATTGAAATCCCTCATGTTTAACTTTATTTGCGCTCCAATTCAAGGGCATGGATCTCATTATATATGATCAAATTATACTTTCATTTTTCTATAGATGGGTCAAAGGTATAATCTCTTTGTTCCTCTCATTTTAGCAAGTCTATTTATTATTTATAAGATATAATCTCTTCCTTCCTCTCAATTTAGCAACTTTATTTATTACTTATAACTTGTTGACTTGAGCATCGGAGAATTTTTTGTTAAAACCTAGATCCGACCCCCTGATGTTCATGTTGCTTGTGTAGGAGCCACTCGAGATTGTGCACTCTGAGATCGGTTGTAAGAGCTCCATCTTCCTACCTCTCTCATCTCCCAGCCAGTTAAGGTAGCCTGGTTCATTTGCAGAAATAATGACGTCGTCTGTAGAAACTGATGGACATCTTCCGAAATGGCTAACACTTAAGCACAATCGGACCAAGTCATCGCCTCTCATGTAGGAGAAGGAGTTGCCCAATCTGTCGAACCAACAGGTTCCAGGACGATTCACTAACCACCATCTAGGGAGTTCCTTACTCTAGAGTAATTCCAAGAGTTCAGTTAGCACTTCATAATTCGAGTGCCAACCCAAGTTAATGATCGTTTCTAGCTCATGACCTACCTGCTCGTAGGTGGAGGCAAATCACATGTCCTCAAGCTCCTGTGTAAGATTCACAATCAGCGAATTCTATCCAACTTGTCGCCCAACTCATAAGCCAACTCCTCTTCCTACATGGAATGCGAACAATTAACATCTTGATTTATCCTAGCATGAGGAGACAGATAGAACAGGGGGCTCTAAGTATTATTTTGAGCACAACCAATATGGAAGAACTAATGGCTCTTTCATGGAGTCAGGAGAGAGCCATTGTCACCAATGTAAGAGAAATCGTTCCTCTCGTTACAATATGAAGACACAAAGAATGAGAAGGATGCATGGCTTGATACTCTAGCTTAGAGTCATACAAAGATAACTACGGTGAAGATGAAACTCTTTTTCACTGGAGCATCACTGAGATAATACTCCCGCACTACAAAGCCTCTATGCTCAACCTTTCTAGTGGTTCAAGTGGCTCTCGAGAGTACTTGCAAACCCTTAAGGTAATGGTGCAACTCTAAGGTGCTACCAATGCCCTGTTATGCATAATCCTTCAAATGACTCTGAGAAAGTCAACTCATGACTGGTTCAACAGCCTCCCTCCTCGCTCCATATGCTCCTTTCAACAACTCTCGCCTCTTCAAGGAACAATTCATAGTCAGTCAATGTCACAAGAAGAATTGAACTTTCTTAATAAAAGCAAAGCAAAGGGAGAGGATAGTTTGAAGAGATTTAAAAAGGAGTTACTTGAGTCAATGAGTGCAATCTTAAGTTCATCATTGCAGCAATGGCTAATAGAGTTAAAGAAGATAAGCTTGTCACCTTATCATATACTCAGTCTCCTAACACATTTAAGGAGCGCATGGCAAGAGTAGTGATATCATGAGAGCTAAAGAGCCATGCAAGGGAAGAAGTTAGGAAAAAAATAAAGAGAATCGAGAATTAGTTAGATGATATGAAGGAAATGCTAAAGAAACCGGTTGGAGCAAAAGGTAGACATGAACAAGAAGTCCAAGACCAAGATTATGTAGTAAAACCAAAAAGTTTAACTCAACTAATAACCACTCCTTCAGATATTCTCATGCAAATTGCACAGGAGGGCTTGCTTCGAAAACCACTTCCTTCATAATTATCCATGAAAAACACTAATACAGGACACACTAAACGCATGAATATGGAATATGTCATCCTAGAAAATCATAGGATATTATTTCACAATTTTTGTGTAACTTACAAGAATTTAATGATACTAAAACACTATATATGATACGCTATGGAAACATTTGAGAAATTTATAAGAGATTTAAAGGAAACTTAAAAAGGAACAAAAATAAGAATATTTTTGAAAATTTTCATTTGTACTAATTAAAAAGACACTAATAAGAAATACGGAGAAGATTATATAAAACTCTTAAAGTAAATGACAATAATACTGGAAATGATAGTAATACTTAAAAAAAACTACAGTTCCAAAATGATACTATATTTTAAAACATATGTACCTTACTTTTCAACTGTTAAGATTTAAGAATTGTTCACAACTGCTTATACCCTTCATATCATTTAGTATAAATAACATACAGAATAGTATCATAAATGAATAATGTTAACATATATATATATATATATATATATATATATATATATATATATATATATATATATATATGAGTGTTGGAAACTTACTATGAGTAACACAGTATAAATTTACTATAAGCATTATAAATTTTTTTCATGAAGGATAATATATTTAAAAGTTTCCTAAATTTTGATTTACTCTTTTCATTTTCCAAATACGGTTTTCATCAAATATCTTTATAAAAATATATAGTTTCTATAATCATGTAAAATATCATTTTCCAAAAAAAAAAAAATCCAATACCAATAAAGATATTGTTTCTCAAAATAATTTGATATTTAATACTTACAAAAAAAAAAAACAGTTTCTTAGAATTTTCGAACACTATAAAAGTTTTACAAATACCATTTTGTTAAAAAAAAAAATACTACTCTTTAAATTTTATTAAGAAATGCTATTAAATGTCCTATTAGTTTGCTTGAAGTATGGGAATTGTTTATTATTTTTAGATTATTTATGATACAGTGTCGACTTCTAAATGTCCTATTAGTTTTATTGAAGTATCGGAATTGTTTATTTTTTAGATTATGATACAGTGTCGATGTTAGAAACTGGAATTTGTGATACATACATCTCACTTATATATATAGAGTAATGTTTAAAAGAAGAGATCAAGAACTCCCTTTTTTTAATCCAAAAGGATTCTCTTGGCTAATAACTACAATATGACCAAATTTAATGGCCAAGAATAAAAAAAATTTATTATACATCCGAATAAAATTGTGAAATTTCATCCTTAGGATTTTTTTCCTTTTTCTCCCAAGGAATACTAGTGTGATCTAGAGAATTATTATCATAAATAAATTCAAGGATTTTCTATCCCAACAATCCAAATAAAACTATGGGATTAAAACCTGAAACGAGAGTGGGTTCTAATTATTATCATAAATAGATTCACGAGCCTTTTGTGTACCCATCCAAAAAGTCGTCTGAATCTATTTAATTCAGTAAAAACAGCCGAACACAAAACTAATTGTCAGACACGTAAACAATACAGTAAACTTCAATGAATTTGTGACCTCATTTCGTAAGAGTGATACGGATCTCAAGCTCAAACGTATAGCATCAATCATTCTCCTGTGGTCCTAGCTAGATGCTGTTTTTTGAGCTGCAGCCACAAAGTTTCATGCACTGCTGACACATACCAAGTACTTCTAATAATAGGAAAAGCTTTTGATGGTTAACTCATAACGGGGAAAAATTCTACTTCAATAACAATCTCTTGGGTCGATATCTACCTCGTAGACCAACACCAAAATGCTTACCTGAAAGCGTTTAAGCAATATCGAAAATACTGAACTTGCACTCAACCACAACGATAAGGGAAGGGATTAGTCCCAAGCCAGATACAAGGAACACAGATGAGCGAGGGAAAGGATTAAGCCAGGATCAAGACAGCTGTGTAAACCTAACCCAACAATAAAATTAATAATCGGTGAAAAATATTCTGTGATCTTATTTGTTAAAAGAGTGCATCATTCTTCCTCATGTTCACCCTTCTTATAGTAAGGGCTCCAAAACTTTTTCAAGCAGTTCACATCCCTAAAATACCTGATCCCACAGTCATGGCCAACGAAGACTCATAGAGTTTTTTGCTGAAGTTTCACTTCCTATCAATGACCCAAGCTACATCCAAAGATCTGATATCGATGGCTGAAACTTGTTAAGAAGGTAGGCTCCTTTCCCTCTTTAACTTTCTTTTCTCCAAATATTTCGACGAAAAACAAGTACTTGTGAGACCTCTGACAGTTAGGTCTTCTGCTCAGCATTTGGGACTAGAACCAAATTTGGGAGATCAAAATCCACGTAAACCAATAATGCAGCAGGATGAACCTTGCATATCCCTTCCCCTAAAATTGTGATTCCCCGTCAAACATGATGATATCACCAGGTGTAAATCTAGCGAATATTTATTTTCACTAGCTCATATTCTGTGACAAACTCCCAACTTAGGGACCACTAGAAATAGACTGAAACAAAGATTCCAATGATATCAACAAGAATAAACCCATTTATATGAAAAAATTTCCAGCATAGACAGATGAACGTAAAATATCCATACCAGGCACTTAATACTTTCACGTGAGATTTTTTATCATCACATGTTAACTATGCTTTGGTAAATGCAGGGGAAAAAAATGTTATCTAGGCAGTACGATAAGTTCTCTGAATAATACAATATTATGATTAAGGCTGTGTCCTCCAGCCGAAGATGTGTACTTACTAGTTTTCAACAAGGGGTGGCAATTTCCTTCCCAATCTGATCCAACTTAAAGAAATGTGGAATTTTCAGTAATTTACAGGTCAAGCAGAGAAACCCACATGCATGAGTCGAGGGCTGCTATTGATAGCGTTCTCATGACAAAATTGACAATTACTGACGAATGATGAAAATTTTCAGTCAATAATAGAAATTTTCAGTTCTTAGCAAATTAAATAAGTACAAATACTTCGAAGACGAATAATTAAATTAATAAAAAACAGATGCCAAGGTAGTCTGAAAATAACAAAAAATACAGTTGTTATCTGATGCATATGCAGCAAAAAAAATGCCCAGGGCTGCACAGACATGATTTGGTTATGCATTGCTATGAGTTAAGATGTTATTTTCTTCTGTTTAAAATAGAAGGTTTCAGAATGAAAGCAAAAAAAAATGAAACTACGAAAGCATTTTCTAAAATTCAGGTAATTAGATAACTACTGTAAAATGAGTGTATTTGAGCAAGGGACAATGCCAAATGTTCTACTAACTACTGAACAATTCAATACATAATAAATAAGAAAAACATCAAATAAGACAAGTTAACCACAAAACATGTACAATGTATACTACTTTGGTAATAAAAGAACGACTCATTAACAACTTTCCGCTAGTTAACCCAAAAAGAGATAAAACGGCAACTTAGCCATATGGGAGAAAATGTCATGTAGTTTGGTATCCAGTAACTAACAATATCAACATTCATTTCAATAGACACCTGTCCAAATGAGCACATAAAGAATAAATGTGAATTATCAAACTCAGATTCAAACACAAGAATGGGACAAGTACCAAATAATGGGGCCCAGTGATTGTATTCAGCTTGAAAGTGTTGTCTTTCTACATAAATGACTGCATATAGACTTCAGGGTGAGTTTTGAGGCCCACTGATGAACATCATGGTACAACGCACATGGAAACAATTGGCCATACTTATTGTTGAATTACATTTTTTCAAAAATCATACCAATCCAAGGAATAGTTTGACCTTAGATGAAGAAGAAAAAGAAAAACACATGTGCAAGGAGCTAAAAATTTTAATTATATTATCAAAACATAAGCAAATGTTCTTCTTTCTAAAGTATAAATTAGGTACCATATTCTATTTTGCAACATCATCAACTACATAGGTGCTTCTTCCCCCAAAAAAACTACGAAATAGACAGAAATATATCCAGTACTGCTACAATTTTGAAAATATGTGCAAATTGTCATAAAGGTAAATTAAAATCCAAAACAAATAAATTATGGTAATCATAGGGTGAGTGAAGTAACTACTGTAAAAATAGAGAATATAATAGAAAAAATTAAAGGTTGAACAGTGAAAATCCATCTTTTTGGCTTTAAAAGAAGTATCTTCTTATATCTCATCATCTAGACTCACGGCCCCTACAGAGAATCTAGACGGTTCTCTCATGGTTGCAGGACCTTAAACTGCATTACCAGAAAGGTAGCTCAACAATCCTCAAATGTTTTGTAACAGCTCTCTCACTTGGTCAAAGATAGATGGTTGTTGAAGGCCCTGTCTGGGTTAAAAGCCCTTGCTCTCCTGCAGATCACAAGTTAAAAATTATGGCTATTCTATATTATCCCAATATAAAACTGACCTAAACAACCCAACCTCGATCTGATCCAATTCTATTACTATTTTCAACTAACTTCACTAATTCAGCTTACTAAAGGTTAATGTTATTCTAGAATGTTTCCCTATATGATTTTATGATCAAAGCCCTGTATAACACGCATCAGCATCAGTTTACATGCTAAAGAGATAATTGCTCATAATCCGAGTTCCAGAATCACCAAAGCATTTGAATTTGGACTTGACAGTTAAAACTACTTCTTATTGCAGATGCAAATTCAGAATAGATATCTCCCACTTGGTATCCTGCAGGCATCCTCATCAACTGTATTCTCATACTCATGATAAAGGAGCAACATGCATCTATTATTGCTGTGACAAGACTTTCTGGCCAACTGAAAACAATATCCTCTGTCAAGAACATAAATAGTAGGTCTTGGAAGGTCTCCTGCACTACAAGATTCACAACCACGTTATAGGTGAATCTGGTGTTGCTTTTCCCAGTAATAAATCCATTTAAAGAATTTATCCAAAATTGAATAGTTAAGGTGTGATTTAGAAATTTAACTTCCTTCTCAAGGAAGAAAAGTATATGAAAGAGATGTGTTAGGCATCTAGAATAGGATGAATGCGTTAATGAGAGAGTTTAGACAAGTTTATACGAAGGTCAGACTGAAATTTCATTTACCATCAGAGATCATATGAGAGAGATAAGATACAATTTGCCCTCTCTAACCCATGGCTTAGCGACTTGTATTTACATAAGAAATCATTTTAGCTGATTATGAAACATCTCATTTTTCCACAAGTGCACACACCAAAAAAGAATAGGGAAATACTTATTTCTTCAAAGGGGCAGAAGCACTCAACAAAAACAGTGACAAACACGTTCTACATGATCTTTGATCTGGCATGCTTTTTAGTAGGTGCTTTTAGAGCTTCAAAAGAAAATAAGTGCTTTTACGTTTCTACATGATTTTGCAAGGAGCTCTCAACCACAAGCTGATATTTGATGAGAGACAATTCAAAAAACTAAATTTTTCTTAGTTTTATCAACTGCCAAGCAGAAAGCCACCTCTCCTTCTTTCCCCAAAAATACTTTTATACTATGGTTTAGCCACATTTGTTAATCTCCACCACTGCGACAAATGATATATCGCCTGATATATCATTTAAGAGAGTATACCAATATGATATAAAAGTCCAATATTGACGCTTGATATATTGTCCGATATCCTGCTATCCTACTCATCTGATACAATCCCGATATCCGATATTTAGAACCTTTATCTCCACTCTGTTAACTGCACTGGTTTTTACCCAATCTTCCTCTCACATTCAGGCTTTCTTATCTTAACTAAACATTCAAATACTAATCTATTTTGATAAGCACTTCAATACCAGATAAATGAAACATCCTTCTTTGCACAAAAAATATTTCTCAGAAGCTATGAACCAGCCCATCCTCAAAAAGACTTATCTATAAGAAAAAGTAACATAAAACACACCTTAGTTTAGTCATTAGTTCCGATTAAATAAATTTGCAATACAATTTGTAACGCCCTTATGTCGTTATATCTTAGTGTGCCCCCTTTTAATTTTGAATTTAAGGATTTGCTCAAAACCCAATGTGACCCTCAAACCCAACCACAAGCAGGGTATGTTTTCTTCTTTCATACCAAACGCAAATGACACAAGACACTCAACTAGACGTGCACAAGATGGAATACCTTTCTTTTCTCTTCTTTATCTTATTTTGTGTGTGTGCATAATGTAAGAGATCAAGCTCAGGTCACAATGCAAACATGATAAAACTAAGGTTGCGTTCCAGTTGGTGGTGTTGATCAAACCATTCCATATGCATAAAATAGGTGGGGTCAAGCAAGCCTCTCCATGTACTTAAAGAATATGTAGCTATCCTCAAACATTTTGAAGATATAAGTTCATTCTACTTTTTAAGTTTACAAGACTGGCTTGTTAATAATAAGAGAAAAATCTTGTAAACAAACAGAGCAAATGGTTTCTTCAGGAACTAATTTCCTTCTTGTTGGTTGAATTTCCTATGTTGCCAATTCCTTAGACCCTCGGCCCTACCCTGCCCTCTACAGAGCCAAGCCACGTCCAATCTTATTTGCCATATGCTACCTACATTTCTAATGCCAAACCTTGACGTCCAATTCCAATTATCTATTCCGTCACTTTCAACGGTCCAACCATCTCCCTCCATCCCTTTCTCAACTCAACCGGCCATCTTTTGCTGCCATAGCTACACTGCACAAACAAAAATTGTTCAACTCAAATTTATTTCAACATATTCAAACAATCAGGATTTTAATACCTTCTCAGTAATATTTTCTGTTTCCTTGATGTACAGGGGAAAAAAAAGAAAATATTGTGATTGGCTGAACTAACACAACCTAACATACGAACTGATCCCACCATGCCTTAATGGTAACCCACATTCCCAATGAGATATGTAGCCCGATACTTCTAAGAAGGACATGTACCAGCGTCATATACATATATGGTTATCAGATACACTATGATACTTGGCCCAATATGTCTCGAATACTCCTCTTAACATATCCAGAGTTTTCAATGTAACTTAGATGTATCAAAAACGTATGCTAGATGTAATTGAGACTAAACAGTCAAATTCAGATGTATTAATGATGAGATAACGATTCTATTTGATTTAAAGATACATCGTATTCATACAAACTGTGAAGTTTTTTAATAAGGGATATATTTGTGAGCAAAATTATTCATTCAATTAGAAAACGAGAAATTATTTCAATATCAAAGACTGAATAGTGCATACTCTCATAATTTTATTAATTATGTATCCACAACATAATGGTAATATCAAAAACGTTGGATTTGGCATCTCTAATCATCATATTATATGTGTAATTATATTTATAGATAATTTTTGTTGTATCCAAGTCGTATTTTTGTCCTTTTTCAAAGTTCGTTGTATCGCTGCATTGGTATTCATATAAATACCCATATCCTGTATATGTTTCCCGTGCTTCATAGGGAATGAGATATGTACAGGAGGGCTAGTAGGTATGGGGGTGCATGTTTGCATGTATGAGTCCATCTTATATACATTTTTCAAGGTAAATGGCCATTTACACATTTGGAAGTGTGAGGCATTGATGGGCGCATGTGCAATGCTCGCAAGTGTTGGATGTGCTAAGTTTCTTTTGAGGAAAGTGTCTTACATATCAGACAGAATAATTATCCTCCCATTATTTTTTTTTTAAGAAAAATGATGGAGGAAGGTAAGAATCCAATTTTACTAAAACTTAATTGTTCACAGATCTAGCTATCGATATTTCTCGCCAAGGAGAATAAACTCTAATGAGCTAACAAGAAGAAGATGCATGCCACTGCAACATGGTAAATCTTTAAAAGGATAGGTCAAGATATGGCAACACACTATTAATTACCTCAGTTCTCTTTCTTTCTTTTTTTATTAGTTTGATTGAAATATAGAAATTAGAATATGATAAAGAGAAACTATTAATGATAACTTACATGTATAACTTTCATAGGCAACAGGATTTAAAAATCTTGGCTCTTTCGCTTCTCATAGAGTTGCTTAGCAAGCCCCACTTTCTATTTTGAAATCAGGGGTTTGACCTGTTCCCTACATGACCACAACCCAACTTTAGTTGTACTCAGACAAGATTTTCTTTTTTCCTTGTCAAACTGGACTTGATGGCAAACCCAGCCTTAGACATGCTCAGGCAGTAATTTCTCTCTCTCTCTCTCTCTCTGGTCACAACACACAAACCTTATTAAACTAAGGTTAGGCTCCACCTGTGGTACCAAGAAAACCACTCTACACAGGTATATATTTGAAGATATACTTTTGTTTAGTGGATTTAGTTTACAAGAAAAGGCTTTTTATTGATAAGGAAATAATCCTCGACTAATCATAGCATATAATTTCTTCAGGAACTAATTTCATTCCATTTGTTGAATTTCCTGTCTTATGAACTTCCTAAGACCCTCCCCTAACCTCTCCTCCATTACAGAGCCAAAGCAAGGGCCCAATCTGATTCTCCATGTTTCATGCATTTCTATCTAAACCTGAACATCCAATTCCAACAATGTATTCATTTATTTTTTTCAAAACTTCTCCAACCATCCCTCTTCCCATCTATTTCTCAACCTGTCCAACCATCTTCTGCTGCCATAGTTATGCAAAACAAATTATTCAACTCAAAATCTATTCCAACACAGACAAAGATTCAGGTTTCTATTACCTTTCAATTATTATTCACCCCTTCATTGATGTGCAAGCGAAGAAGAAGATAATGATTGGGTGAACTAAGTAACTAACATAACCTAACTATGATATGATCACATATAGCCTAATTTGACCCCACATTTTGAAAGCAA
This sequence comes from Dracaena cambodiana, assembly GCA_036321105.1. Taxonomy (NCBI): domain Eukaryota; kingdom Viridiplantae; phylum Streptophyta; class Magnoliopsida; order Asparagales; family Asparagaceae; genus Dracaena; species Dracaena cambodiana. Next base: position 15,669,061 of record JAYEPQ010000004.1, on the reverse strand, counting down.
CCAGACTAAGCTGTGTCAGGTGTGGGATGGGTAAGATGTTTTGGCCATAAAAAAGGGAGTTCCAGTTCTGTTTGGCCAAAAAAGGGAATGGTTCATGTAAAATATGGTTTAGGTCAGCCTTCAACCTGCCCAACTGACTTGCACCTCTAAATGCAACAGATCTATCTTATTATTGTCTAAATCAGTTTTAAGATAAACCATTTAACAATTTACAAATATTAGTTTCACATGAGAATTGAAAGAATAAACACATGTAGCTCATGACGCAAACAGGCAAGCGTCTAAAAGTATCAAGAACATGTCCAAGAAAAATGAACAAGTGTTCCAAATTGGAAACAAGTTCCCAAATTTTGATGAGAGTTGGCACGGCTGCACATAGTGTCATGTTTGCTACGTGCCTGAAACAAACGTGAACTTGGTGAAAAAAGGTGCACATCCTATGCAGTTCTCCAATGCAATTTATCCAAGTAAATGCAGTTTTCTAATGCATTTTTATAGGCAACCTAAGAGATCTTTTGCTATCTATCAATTTAGGAAAGACAAACACTTTGCATCTTCTTAAGACAACTAAATTTTATTTGCATTCTCTCCTCAGAAATTTAAAACTGGCTATGGCACAAAATTTTAAGGTTCATCTTTCTATGTTGCACCTCCCAAATCTCAACATTAAATAAGTGACTTGCTGAAGCAGGACAGAAGATGAACTTGGGTTCCATAGTGGAGATTTTAAAATTTGGAGGTGAAATTAAGAATTTGATACAAGGAGATAAGATTCAAGTCTTATATCAAAGCGAATCACATGCCCACTCTCAAACAAATTAATCAAATAAAGATTTGGAAGAAACATGCTCTTAATGGTTTCAAAACATTTCATTCTTCATTATTATAAAATAGGATTACAGAGTAGAATATAGAAAACCCTACATGCACCACATGCAAACAATTTCAAATCAAATCTAAATAAAATAAAACTACATCTAATCAGATTTATAAAGGAGGCGCAAATGAAATCTAATCAATTCCTAACAAATTGGCTTGAAAACACTCACCTCCGATTAATAAAGGAGGCGCAAATGAAACAGTGTCCGGATCTCGCTCATTGACAACTTGATCTTGGCAAATGAAATGATATCGACAGTAAAAATAAGCCACGAATATGTAATAAGGAGTATTTGTTCATGATGTCGATACCGACGAACGGACTTAAATATTCTTTGCACCAGAAGAAAACTATCTCCCTAAGATATAATGTGTCGTGATAAAAAAATTTGGAATAGATTTTAGCCATCAGGCTATCTTATAGATACAGGGAACCTCATAACTGAGAATGGCAGTAATAACAATATAAATTTTCCTCTTGAACGATCTCCAAAAGTGCCAATAAGTTGCAAGGAAATTTCTTCAAGCACTGATGGCGACACAACAAATAACTTCAGACATTGGCGGCTCATACTGGGAAATCTGATCATCAAGCTCTGAATATGTGACAAACTTCACGCTAGATTCAGTTTCAATTTAACATCATCTAAATTCTCAGAGGCGGGCATGTTGATAGTGGACTCTTTGAAGAGCACTAGTAGTCAGAGTTTTGAAATTGTCCATATGCAGAGCACTTGATAGAAGGACACTAGTGAGCTGAATGTCCATATCCTTTACATTTAGAATATTGTTGTCTGACTGTATAGAACTTTAGTGAACAATTGAAAATAAGATGCGGAGCATATTTTGTACGAGAAGAAATTATAAGTACAACCGATCCCAAATTGGACGAGATTTATAACTGCTAATATACCAAGCAGAAGTTTCTCTTACTAAATTCAAATGAGAATAATAGTTTTTATGTGCTGAAGTCAAAAGAAAGTAATGGAAAAAATTATTCCAAATAATTCTCTCAATTTTTATAATCTTGATAACTATAAAAATATGGAATTGCATCACGTATATCATACTCCGCTTGTTTCAAATTAACATCAATATTGATATATTTGCCACATAATATAAATCCCATAAAGAATTAAACTCTAAAAAGCAGCGCATAAAATCTAGAAAATACCTAGATCTTCAATAGTGTGAATCTAGCTCGAATTGGACATGAATCAGGTTTTAAACGGGATCCAAATCATCAAAATACCCTTAACGGGGGTCAGTTTTGCTCCTAACAGGTCTGGAATTGTTAGATCTTATCTAATTGAAGTTGATAATACTGTTGTGGTTGTTGATGAAGATAGAGGGGATTTTCAATAAAATTATTGTCGTTGAGATGTTGAAATGTTGTTGAGATTATCTTGTTGTTGCTAAAATTGTTGATATTGTTGAGATTGTTGTTACTGATATTGTTGAAGTTGTTGAAATTGTTGTTGAATATGATGATGGATCGTTGTCATTAAGATTATTACTGATTGTTGTTGAAATTGTTACTAAAATCTTCCCAATTTTTTCTCTTTAATGATTTTTTTATTTTTTCGCTCTTTTTTTTAATTATTTCCACTTATTTTTTTGATATTTTTTCTGATTTTTTCTCACAAATCTAAAACAAACAAAAGATGGTTGAGAAAGTTGATTTATTTTGAGTTCAAATACCACATTTGACGCAGAACAGAAGATGAAATAGAGTTTTATAGAGATTTGAAAATTTGGAAAAGTTAGGGATTTGGTATAAGGAGACAAGATTTAGATCTCACATCTACGAGAATCACACTTTCACATAAATCACTCAAAAAAAAGATTTGAAAAGAAGCAAATTACATACTCTCAATAGTCTAAAAACATTTCATTCTTCTTTATTTTAAACTAGGATTTCAGAGTAATAAATAGAAAACCCTACACACGCCACATGCAGATAAAATCAAATCAAATTGAAACAAAATAAAAATCAAATCTAATCAAATCTAAAATTAAAATCCTAATAAAATTTAATCAATTCCTAACAAATAGTAACCTTTAATTATCCCCATCACTTGTATTTTCCAAACACTAGAATTAGCTAATTAGCTTCTTTTGCCTATCTGGCAAATTCTACATTGCTCTTGACAAGTTGTGTTTAAATAAAAGAACTAATGAATACATACATTTTGAATTTTTGTTTTTCCTATAGAAGCTTCCAAGTGCCTTGCAAGGATATGTTCGTAGTCAAAATAAAAGAATAACACCATAAGTAGCCTTCAACAAATAAATTGTTACTAGAAATGCAAGTTTTGGTTTACAGAATACAAGATCTGAATATTCAAATGGAAGGTAGGATCCTGGTAAACGTTGGCGTTGTGTTGAATTCTATATTACCATTGAAATCTAAAACTTCACATGATACAGTGTAGCCTAGGACATTTGCTAATCAACTTCCAAAAAAAATAATGTATGTAGTTCCATAATGTGTTTTAAATAGCGCCATATATTTTTTTGAACCTTACCCACTATGATATTGCACTTTCCATTGTGTTTATCATTTTTGTGCATACATCAGCAATATAACGAGTCAAATATAGCAGAGGAAATTGCAAGCTCAAAAAAGCGTCCGGAATCCACTATCATCGGATATTAGGCAAAAAAATTCGGATCAAGCCTGATTTAAGCGATGTAGCAATGTGGCATTTATGAAGATTGCACAATTGGTTAGGAATTATAGATTTATAAGTTTAATACAAGTCATTGAGCTAAATATATCTAAGCATGTATATTACAGGCCAATGCTAAAGTCTGATATTTGTTAAATCCCTGATTTATCACTGATAATCAATATCCACTATGAATTATAGAAATTCGGATATTTGGCAAAAAAATTCGGATCAAGCCTGATTTAAGCGATGTAGCAATGTGGCATTTATGAAGATTGCACAATTGGTTAGGAATTATAGATTTATAAGTTTAATACAAGTCATTGAGCTAAATATATCTAAGCATGTATATTACAGGCCAATGCTAAAGTCTGATATTTGTTAAATCCCTGATTTATCACTGATAATCAATATCCACTATGAAATTTTTTCCACTGATATATCCACTACAGCCAATGTTTAAAACCATAGTTCCATATTTAAATAAATGAGAGTGCCTCTTCATCCACACCTAACACTCCAAAGGTAAAAGCATGATAAAAATAAAGCATGTCAAAAAAATTAATTAACTAAATTTAAAAGGAGGGTGATTGACATATTTCACATACCAAATATCTAATCGATGAAAATCGAGAACAATAATTTCTCCTTACAAAGTAGAGAATGGCTCCAAATCTCAACCCATAGCATACTTTAGTGAATCGCCTGCACCCTGGAAGAAGAGATATGATAGAACGAAGTCGGCAATAAATATTCCTACAAGCGAGATCACCACCGCTGATGTTGTCGACTCCCCAACCCCCTTTGCTCCACCAAGTGTTGTTACTCCCCACGCACAACTTACCACTGCAATGATCCCACCAAAACCCATAGATTTTATCATAGCACTCACTATATCCCAAGGCCTGAGTGCCCTCCTAGCTGAATCCAATATGATATTGATACTAACACCATATACCGCATCAGCAAGAAGTGCACTAGATGCTAATCCAACAGTGAAACACATGAGAGTTAGAAAGGGGAGTGCAACACAGCAGGCGATGACACGTGGTGTAACAAGATAGTCTACAGGGTGGGTTCCAAGAACGCGAAGAGTATCAGTCTGCTCAGAAACCTGCATTAAACAAATAAAAATTAAAAAAACTTGAGCAAACCATTCATGAACAACTAAGCTTGGAAAATGCATCAATTAATTCAGTTGCCAGGTCAAGATTGTCGTGATTTTAGTCTCCCTTTCTAGCCGACCCCAGTTCAATTTACAGGAGGTCAATCTGTATATGCTTGATTAAGCTTTGATTATGATGAAAAGTATCAATCGTTACTCTTTTTTTTTTTTTTTTTTTTGGTTGAATCATTCTATGGAACCCCATTTATGTGTTTCAATAGGATAAAGAATAAACAAACAAATAAAAATGAAATAAGACCATTCACTATCTTCAGCTTTATTTGAACAATACTTGAGATAACCTACAACTTCACTTGGCAAAATAACATCTAGCCCAAGTTTGCTCATTTAGTTAAGATGAGGTCAACTTGATCTTAGTTTTTCATTAACAATCAAACAAGCCAAGTTTAATCTCGACCAGAAATACTCTGTTTCAGCTGAATTAAGCATGATTAGAATGAGAAAGATCACCAATACCAGCTTTCTGTCTTCTATTTTCCCCTTTATCTTCTTTAACTATGCTATTCTACTTGCTCGAAATAATTCTAAGAAGTACAATTTTTTTCAGCAAGCCATTTATGAACCACTTGGCTATGCAAAATAAAACGCCAATGAAAGCTCACTTTAATTGCCAATTTCAAGATCAATGGATCACAGCCACCATTATCGAACAAGCCAAGTTCAATCAACACCCAAATTAATGTGAGCTGAACTAGCATAGTTCATGATCACAATGGAAATGCATCAACATTACTAGTGATAAATCACTGATCACAAACCTAAAACAATGTCAAGTATTTGACATTTTTTTTAAACTAAATTGAACTTCATTATGATGAAAAATATCCAAATTCACTAATTTTGCTTTCAATAGATAGTTACTATTTAATTTCATAAAATTTGTTCAATCAAACCCCATTTCAAGTTTCCAATTGGTTAGGCGACATCGTCAGCAAACCTAAAACAAAAACAATCAATCAGTCCTACCTGCATTGTCCCGAGCTCGGCCGCGAATGCGCTCCCGACCCGACCAGCGACGAAGACGGAAGTGACCACGGGGCTGAGCTCGCGGGCGAACGCCAGCGCAAGAACCCCGCCAACGGACCGGTGCAGGCCCAGCCTGGTGAACTCGCGCACGAACTGGATGGTGAAGGCCATGCCCACGAAGGCCGAGGTTAGGAGGCAGACCCCCAGCGAGCGGGGGCCCACCCGCTCGAGCTGCTGGAGGGTGTTGACCCAGTGGACCCTACGGGAGATGGAGGCGCGGTGGATGACCTGGCCGGCGAGGAACACGACGGAGAGGGCCCGCCAGAGGGGCCTCGGCGGGGTCCAGTTTGAGAGCAAGGGTTTGGGGCCGTCCGCGTCGGGTTGGGGTTGGGGTTCGGGCGCGTTGTTGGTGATTTGGGTGATGGAGCTGCTGCTGCCGCTGCGGCAGAGGGATCGGGAGAGGGTGGTGGTGGTGCGAGATTTTGGGCGGAGGAGGAGGGGATTGTTAGGGTTCAGGGGAGGGAAGAAGTACAAATTTGGGGGATTTCGAGGGCGCTTGGGGATGAGGAGGGGCAAGGGGCGGAGAAGGGAAGAGGTTTCCATCGAGATTTTTTTTTTTTTTTTTTTTTTTTTTTTCTCCCTTCCTTCTCTCTTTTTTTCCCTTTATCGCATGATCACTGTGCCTCTGCTTCAATGTTCTTCAACGATGAGCAAAAAAGTAAGGGAGTTTCCAAATGAGCACACCTTCTTACCTAGTGAGCCCACTTTATTGGTGTTCGGACTTCCAAAATAACGCTATAAAGTGGGCTTATTATGAAAAATGGTGTGCTGCTTTTGAAACGCCCAAGAGAAAGGGTTTCACTCGTTAGTCCGCTGGCGAAGTGTTGAAGGCTCTGTTTGGTTTGAGGGGAAAATGAAGGAAAAGAAAATAATAAGGCATGAAAGAAAATTTAAAAAAAAAATAATTTCTATATTTTTTTTCTTTTTTTTTCTCTCTCTTTATCTTTCTTTGTATCTTTCTTTCCTTTTCTTTCAAATCAAACGTAGTCGAAAGATTCGGATAGTCACATTTTAAGATTTATGATATATTTATTGGTAAAAAAACAGTATATAGGATTACTGTATATGAGTCGACAATTTAAATAAATTACTTGAGTCAGTAACAAAAAAAATTAATGACTCTATTATTTTTTTTTTCAAATCCTTTTTTGGATCAAGATCTCTATTTCTTTAGCTACTTTAGAATCAAATTTTATAGGTTTTAAAGATTATCTGTTATTTTATTAAATAGACACAAAATTTTGTACTGAAAACCGTTAATTTTATGTCTACCTGATGGAAAACCACATTAAAACTAAAACTCAATAAATTGTGTATGAGTGAAACTAAGGATGTTGAGCTTATAATCTAAAAGAAAACTTTTTAAAAAAAAATATTTATTAGAGATAGAGAAAAAGAACTGCAGGTCGGATAACTTATGTAATGCAACAGCTCATTTCCATTTTTTTCATACATATACATATATATATATATATATATATATATATATATATATATATATATATATATATGTATATATATATATATGTATATGTATATATATATATATATGTATATATATATATATATATATATATATATATGTATATATATAGGGATTACTGTAGGTGAGCCGCCAGCTCAGGAAAAATTACATGAGCTAGCGGCAAAACAATAATGATCCAATTATTTTTCTTCAGTTTTTTTTTACAATTACTATCTCTACATCCTTAACTTGTTTCGGATTAAATTTCATAAATTTTGGAGTTTATTTACTCTTTCATCAAGTATACAAAATGTTTTATTCATTGAAAACCGTTAATTTTGTGTTAACTTGATGGAGAATCAAATCAAAACTAAAACCCAGGAAATTGGGTATGAGTGAACCCTAAGTGGTCGAGATCATAATCCAAAAGAATTTTAAAAAAAAAAGATTATTGGAGATAGTAGAAATGAACTGCAGCTCAGGTAACTTGCGTGAGCTGTCAGCTCATTTCCATTTTTCTCATATATATATATATATATATATATATATATATATATATATATATATATATATATATATGTAAATATTGTATATTAACCGCCAGCTCAGGTACATTACGTGAGTCAGCATCGAAAAAGTAATGATCCTATTATTATTTTCCAAACTTTTTTAGGATTATGATTTATGCCTCCTTAACTTTTTCATGATCAAATTATATGGGTTTTGAAGTTTATTTGTCTTTTCATCAAGTGAATACAAAATGCTATATTTATTGAAAACTGTTAATTTTATATATATTTGATGAAAAACTAAATCATAACTAAAACCCAAAGAATTGGGTATGAGTGAATCCTGGGAGTCGAGATCATAATACAAAGAGAAATTTAAGAAAAAATTATTAGAGATATGGGAAAAGGACTGCAGTTCAGGTAACTTACATGAGTCAACGACTCTTTTCCATTATCATATATGTGTATATGATTACTGTATATGAATCATATATGAACAGTCAACTCCGCAATCCATAAATTAGCGGCAAAATATTAGTAATCCCATTACTTTGTTTTTAATTTTTTTGAAATTATAATTTCTACCCCTTTAGGTTATTTTGGGATAAAATATCATAGATTTTGAAGTTTATTTAATTTTTTAACAAGTAGACACATGATGTTATATTAATCAAAACTGTTAATTTTGTTTCTACTTGATTGGAGGACCACATCAAAATTAAAATTCAAAAAATTAGATATGAAGGAGCCCTAGAATGTCAAATATCATAATCAAAAAGAAAATTTTAAAAAAATATATTGGAGATAGGGGAAATGGATTACACTATTACCTAACAATTTGACTTATGCTTTGATGTGAATGTTCAGCACTACTATCAGATCCTATCGAATCCTTGATCTGCACTCTTAGAAGATGAAGTACGAGTGTTTGGCATAGGGATTGAACTCTGCAAAATGGGTTAGCACAGTATAGCAATTTAAGGTGAAATAGAGTGAACTAAAGAAGATAAGAATGAAGAAGAGGAAGAAGAAGAAGAAGAATGGGTTTAGTGAAGAAGGAGACGAAGAACAGAAACTTGGGGAAGAAGAAAAAAGAAATTGGGATTAATTCTCAATTAGCATACAGAATATCCTTCCCTCTTTTATTTATATACTGGTATTGTCCGAATCTCTTCCCTATCAGCCTTCGAACACATCAACAGCTCTGAACACTATAGCTTGTGGATGCGTTCGAACGGGTGACGTTTAGGTAAACCCCAATTTGCTGACCCGAACTCCCTCTAACACTAAACCAGAGCTGCTCTTTCACTGGGCCTTCTTCTCTACTCCTTAATGGGCCGAGTTTAAGTGAAGTTTTTATTTAGACCCGTTACAACTACCAACAAATATGATTTGATTTGGGGAAAATCTTAGTTAATCCTACTCTTAAATAGAATAAATATACAAACTAAAGGTGAGCAGCATTCCAATTAGTAGCCAATAAAACGTTCTCTATCTAATAAATTAGAAGCCTGACTTGTAAGGCTGTACCAGTTCAAAATACCCACAGTCCCATATTAAAGTATTTTTTAAAAAAAAATTCTGATTACTGAACATCTCCATCAAAATTATTTACATATCAGGGAAAAGAAAAGGTCAACTGGGCAAAGAAAGATAAAACAATATCAATCAGTAGATGCCAATTCCTTCAATAAGGCAACTCCCATTTTAACCATGAAGGTTCTTTCTAATCATATCACAAATAATCAATCATAACCAAGATATACAAATGAACAAGAAGAGATAAATATGCATAGTCCAAACAATCTTCAAAGTTTCTTGAAACTACTTTTTCTCTGAAATATAAAAAAAAAAAAGAAAATTAGCATAAATGATGTGTAATCCCTCGTGGTTACATTAATAAGATTTTATTGAAACATGATACAATAAATTACATATATAGTCACTCTCAGATGAGTGAATGGTAAAATAAAATAAAATTACAACAATGCATAAAGAGAACTATTACAATGATTTTATATCTATAATATTGTAATGTCATTAATGCTCGCAGTTTGAATCACGTCTGCCTTGTTACCCTAAATATACTATAAAATAAACCTTTAATGGAAGGGGTTTTTACATATCTGTCCCTTAAATCTTTAAAAATTAAAATTTAGTTCTCCAAATCTTCATATTTATAATTTAGTCTCCCAAATTTTTTAAGTTACCATAATTTAGTCCCCAGCTATATTTTTGGCCCGAATTTCCCATTATACCTCTAAGTTACTTCACTTTAGTCCTCTTTTTCCTCTTCCTTCTCTCTTCCTTTTCTTATTAGATTTTCCTCTCTATTCTTCTCCTCTCTCTCTTCCCTCCCAATTAATCTCTAAAGTGAAGTGACTCAGGAAAACTCAATAAGAAGAGAGGAGAGAGAGAGGAAAACAATAAAGAGGAAAACCCAATAAAAAGATGAAGAGAGGAGGAAGAGGAAAGGAAGAATTAAAGTGAAATAACTCAATGGTAAAATGAAAAATTCGGGCCAAAAATATGACTAGGAAACTAAATTGTGATAACTTAAAAGATTTAGGCTGTGTTTGGATTGAGGAAAAATGAAGGGAAAGAAAAGGAAAGGAAAGGGAAAATTGCTTTCCACTGTTTGGTTAGAGGGAAAATTAGAGAGAAAATAAAAAGGAAAGAAAGTGAAAGAAAATGTATTAGATTTTTTTTCTTTTTCCTGTTCTTCCTCAAACCTAGGAGAAAATGAAAGAAAAGGAAAGTTAAGAGAAAAAGGGAAAAGGGAGAGAATTTTTTGCAGAAATTTCCTTATAATTTTAGTCCCAAGATATTTTTAACTTTTGTAAAGTTTGGACTATTTGGTTATTATATGCTTAATTATTTAAAAATTATATCAATAATATGTAAATTAATATTAAAATTTTCTATAGTTTAATTAGAATTATATTTTCCTTTTAATTTTCTATTGAGCAACCAAACATAAGAAGCTGCTTTTTTCTAAAATTTCCTTGAGATTTTCTTTTTCATTTTCTTTCTAACCAAATATAAAAAAAAAAACCAATTTCCATATCATTTTCTTTCATTTTCTCTTTCTTTCCTTTTCTCTTTCTTTCCTTTTCTTTTCTTTTCCTTCATTTTCCCTCAATCCAAACACAGCCTTTCCCTCAATCCAAACACAGCCTTAGGGGACTAAATTATAAATATGAAGATTTGAGAGACTAAATTCTAATTTTTAAACTAAATTATAAATATGAAGATTTGAGAGACTAAATTCTAATTTTTAAAGATGCTAGGTACAAATCTGCAAAAACCCGTTAATGAAATAATAGATTATAATCACACTTCCAAACTTAGACTCCATAAATCTCCAGTAGCCCACGAAATGCTGCCACAACCTAAACTCCATTCTTGCTTGTGAAAACAAGCTTCTCTGAACCTCCTCTTATTTTGTCTTATTTTGTTTTGTGATCCACATCTGTACAGTACACCCTTTTTCTCTAGACAGTTGGATTGTGAAATGAAAAAGTTTGTTACACAAAACATTCTCACACTTATTAGTTACAAACCTTCAATTTCAAATGACTACGTTTGGCTGGAAGCTCACATCCTAGCTCTAACCTACCTTATTAACCACCAGTATATATATATATCTAATCAGATTATTAATTTACAACGCCAGACACGAACAACCTGATGACAATCACAAATGACTGACCTACAAACAAATAACAGTAACATGATTTACAATAACACTTCCCGCTGGCAGCACCGCTGCGAGCATTTCTGTGGGTGTCTAGAAAAACATTCTTCTTCTTCTTCTTCTTTGATGTGCTCGTTGACTCTCTGTTCTCCTAAAACCCGAACACCAAATCAGTACAACCACCAAAGTCAATGGTTAGTTTGCACCAAGCTTCTCAGCATTCTTTCCCTGCACACATGACCACCACCTCACCAGGCTTCCTAGTTGATTTGCTCAACTGAAAAACTGGGTGGCGGCAAAGCTTCCTGATTCCTTCCTTGAAACTGAATCTGTCCATACTTTCTGCATCCCCATTGCTAAATCCACTTTCAGACCCATCTCTCGGAATGTCTGAGTTGCATGTAATCGTCGGAGAACTTCTCCCAGAAATTGACTCACAGTTGTCCACTTCACTCCTCTCTTCAGGATCACAGTCCAGGGCAGGGCTACTGCCAGTTAACAACCTGTTGAAGGAAGTAGTATAGTAGGCGGAAAAGTTCAGTGGGTCATGATCTCTCACACCTCCAACTGATCTTTCTGAGGCATTGGCTCCTTCATTATCTGTTGGAGATTCAGAACAGGAGCGCGACAAAGTGCATTCTGCAGCTGCTAATTCCCCCCTTTCTCGGATTGTCTTCATAATTAACGTCCTGAGGAAGTTCATCACCTGAACAGCGTGGATCAATGCAGTCAAAGGATCTGCCATCTGGACCAAAATTGACACGCACAGCAATTAGTTTGCAAATTACATTTTTGAGTATAAGATATAAGGCACAGGATCGATTTTAACCTGCGTCATGTTGGGCGCAAACACCATGGCAATGTTTCGAGCATTCATCTTGTTAATACGTTCATGTTCCACAACATCTGCCATCAAATTAATAGCCCAGTCAAGTAGTGCTGCTTCAGTTGGTGGCAGCAACCTTACAAGCTGAGAGCACTCTTCTTCTGTGTTACAGTGCATAACCTGATCTGGCGTGAGTGAGTCCAACACGCCTGAAGGGAGTTCACGAAACCATGCCTACGGATTCACAGAGCAGAATATAAGAGATCATCTCAGGAGATTAGATGATGATGCTTCTCGTCAATGCGGCACTCACCACCAAAAATAAGCATGACATTCAAAAAAAAACATTTGCAAGCACAAAGTAACATATCAGCTGTTGATACGCATACTAAAAATCTACATGTACAGAACTTGACCTCAAACACTAATTAGCATAGCCACGTCAAACTTTTTTTCTGTATAACATAAAATACCACAGTATTTTTACGGATGGCCAGAGAAAGTAGGCATGCCAAATATGCCATAACCAAATTCAAGTTTTTTTCAAGACCATTTCAGCAGCTCTGTCTTCGGTAGATCCTTCCTGATTTACACTACAGAAACTTGAGCATCTATTTTTACTGCCCTTGAATGATATTTCATGCACACACCCATACCCTCCGGAGTTGGACCAGTGATTTGTACAACTTAATTAGCAGTACATCTGGCTAGCAAGCCTAATTTCATCCCACAATCGTTCAGCACTGGCTTTCTAATTCTATATTAATCTTGCATGAGTGATCCTAATGTTTTGAAATTGTGAGCACCAAAAGATCATTTAATGGTATTCTACTGGAATATGGCCGCTTTTCAATTTCCATAAATATATAGAATCAGTTGATCATCAACAGACTGCCTGCTGATTGTTTGACATGGGAGCGAGAGGTTGATACCACATCAATTAGGTAAAGAAGAAGAGATGCATACCAATTTTGTTTTCAACCCTTCTTTTTAGATTCTGAACATTGTTGAGGCTTGATCACTAAGGGAATCAGTACAACTGCGCTGTGCCCTACTGACGTGTGTTCCCGATATGCATAGGATACCAATATCTTATGGTTTATGTTATCTATTCTAATGTCAACCACTAGGTGATTAGAAAGGAATTCCTATAGAAAATTAGTTCCAAGGCCAAGTTTGCAGCAATCGTTGGGAAAAAACTCTGCTTGCAAGCTAAATTGTAACTGATTAAATGGCCTTCTGCACTTGTTAACAGCAAAGAGAATAATTCTACAGTTCTATCCAATGACATGCAAGACACCGCCCCACACATAAAAGTAGGCGTATCAGGCTGTGTAAAACATGACAACCGGTGACTAATACTTACAAATAATTGAATTATTTACCTACAAATATGTATAAGGTGGAGTATGCTATGGCACTCTTTGGACAGGAACTAAATATTTTATTATTTATTTTGCTATTTTAGATTCTTCTATATGTGAATAGCAACCTAATACATAATGTATGAGTTAAATACACATACAACAAGAAGTAAGACTTCTATGTCAAGTGCTTGAGGTAGTTTACATGAACCAAAAAGAGAATTACGTTGAATAAATCAAACGGATGACTCTTCTCCCAAATTCCAATCAAACAATATGTCTTCGTTAAGCCCTTTAACATTCATATCATTTCATATGACCTACATCCATATTTTCTTTGGTTGTTCCTTCGCTCTTTTAACTTGCCATATATTGATAAACTCCACTTACTGAACTAGCACAACCATAAATCAATATCACACCTAACCAAACTATCATAACTGATTTTCTCACATCTTCTCTTGTATGGGCCTATGCCTACCTTAGAAAGAATATAATCATTTCCCACCTTACCTCTCTACTGTTACCACACATCCAATAGACCATGCATAACTCTGTTGCAATTCTTCAGTGCATGATGTCTCTTCATAGTTCAACATTTCATACCATATAACAAAGTTGACCTAAGAACAGTCCAATAAAACTTCTCTTCAACCTTAACAAAATGTTATGGCCATATAAAACTCCTATTGCGCTCTTCTATTTCAAAGAGCCAGTTTAAATTTTATAGTTGACATCTCAATAGTTACCCCATATTTTTGAATAATAGAATTCAGGTAACAAAACTAAAACTGATTGTTGATCAATATCTCTCCCCCGTCCAACGTCATAACACTATAGTCTTAAATCCAGTTAAATACACATATTTAAAAGTTATATATATATATATATATATATATATATATATATATATATATATATATATATATATATATATATATATATATATATATATATATATATACGAGGAAACGGGAAATTTATCAGCGGTAAAGAGAGTTCCTTCACCGCCGCTTAAGTGGTCCATTAAATTATTACACGTGGCACTACTCAAAAGGCTCCCAAATACTTGGAATAAAAGGCTTAGTTGTTATTGTTGTTGTTGTTGGCGCTACTCAAATGATGGTTAAGAGTATTCTTTTATTTGTTACTTTAAGTAACACCACGTGTAATAATTATATTGGACCACCTAAATGGCAATGAAAGAACTCCCTTCACCGCCGGTAAATTTTCCATTCTCTCTCTCTCTCTCTCTCTCTCTCTCTCTCTCTCTCTCTCTCTATATATATATATATATATATATATATATATATATATATATATATATATACGCGCACACGCACACACACATACACATATATATACACCTCGCATCGACTAGCCTCGCGAAGGCTTTATTTATTTATTTTTTTTTGAGTTTGGATCAATGCGGGGTTAATATTTTTTTTCGTTCTACAATATATATATATATATATATATATATATATATATATATATATATATATATATATATATATATATATATATATATATATATATATATATATATATATATGAGTAAACGGAAAATTCACCGGCGGTAAAAGGAGTTCCTTCACTACCGCTTAGATGGCCCAATAAAATTATTACACGTGGTGCCACTCAAAGGGTAGTTAAGAGAGTTCTTTTATTTGTTACTTTGAATAGCGCCACATGTAATAATTTTATTGGGCCACCTAAGCAGCGGTGAAGGAACTCCTTTCACCATCGATGAATTTTATGTTCTCTCTCTCTCTCTCTCTCTCTATATATATATATATATATATATATAGAGAGAGAGAGAGAGAGAGAGAGAGTTCTTGTGTCTGGATGTTGAAGAGCTACAGATCAATCTGACAATTGATAAAAAGCATGTCAGGGATGTTGCAGAGAGGCAGACATGGACAATGGTTAGATCAGATTAAAGATTCAAATTTGTTCATGTTAAGATAACTATTTTTGACTCATTTGACGAATGAAATATTTGCTTTTAGTCTATATAATGAAATGGAAAAATGAATTAACATCAAATATAAATAGCCTTATGAAGCAATATTGCTGATTACCTTAATCAAACCAGCAAGACAATGTAAATCAATTCCCTCTGGCACAACTCCAGTGTTTAACTGCTCTCTAACGTGAACTTCTTGACCATTCTCTGCATTAATTCTAAATATTCCTTCCGCCTTGAGAAACAGAAGGGAAAATTCAATAAGAAAATATGTAAAATGGTGATCATCTACCAGTTTTTACTTTTATATCCGGGAACATACCTGAAGGCCTCCTTGTGAATATAGATGCCTTTGCATCGAGAGCAAAATAGTGGGCACACTATTTCCTCTGTTATCATACGAACACTGCATAGATTCAGCAGAAACTCCAAATACACTTACACTGCAGATAAAGATTATACTCAAGCTCCATACAAGAAATCATATCTGCAAATTAAGAAATTAATAAAGATAATACTTCTACTTGAGAAGAATGACATAAATGCCTATTTGAAGGGCTCTAAATGCCTATTTGAAGGGCTCAAGTAGCATGGAAAGCGAAGCACATCAGAACACCAACTAATCAATAGTTGATGTGCCTTTAACTACAGCAAAAAAGATTCCCAGCAAGACAGAAGTCACAGTTAAGATTTAATATATGAACAAGTGTTTCTTTAGGGTCAAAAAATCGAAACTTAAATGGAACTCGTTAAGATAATGTTGGGGACAAACCTATGAAAGCATTTAAAGATATTGAATAACTCAAGTATATACATTCCACAAAAGAAACCATTTCATATGGATCGGTTATAACCTGTGGGTATTTATCAAATAGATAAATGGAAGCATAAATTGAAGGCATCCACTTATGCACTCAAATTTAAAAACATCTTCTATCAATCTATTCCAACAACGGAGGAAATCTCTCACACCAATGAAATAGTGTAAAAGAAAAGGGAATACCAAAGATGAAACTGAAACCATACAAAATTAAAATCAAGTGCATAGATTCCGGAATGGAAAATCAATAATTACAAGATTCAAAAAGTGCATTATCCTCACAAAGCTGATAAAGCTAACTTCCGCATGCAGACATTAGACCATAAACAAAATGAACTGATCAAGACATTCCACCATATAAAACAGAAAATGCTCCCAGGATTGTGAATTAGCTGACTGAGGAAGACCGATGAATTCCTTTCAAGGGAGAAAAAAAATAAGAAGGCTAGTTAACCTGTGGGTCATATAGGGGAAAACCAGGACCTCTAAGAAAATGCTATAAGAATGGGTTGCTCAAAATACTATACTATTCTGCTGACAGTCCCTCAACTGCCCTCCACCGTCACCTTAATGAATGTATGCTCTGTTACCATTTCTTTTTGCATATCACCCTGTGTGACTCATTGCAAACTTCATTCCAAATATGCCTTTTATTGCCTAATACCACATCCAGTACCTTGACACGCGAGTTCCTCCTATACCGATACCAATGTCTACGATGTTGAATATATAATTAGCGGAAGCGTACCTCGTAAACGATCGAATCCCGCAAATGTGTCACCAACGTCGAACGTGTAACCACCGCGACGAACACCCGAAATACTTAGCCGATCAGGAGATTGATCACGAACGAATCAATCCTATCTTACCACGACGCTATGCTCTCAATCCTGAGTGAATTAATACCCGATTTACCTCCAAGCGAATTTTCTCTCAAATTCTAAAATATGCAACTCCCTAAAAAGTGCGGTGTTCTTATTTTGGGGTGAATCCTCATAGGATTTTTTTTTTCTTTTAACCGCAATATTAGTGGGAAAGAGATTAGTGGGAGGAGATATTCTATGTTAACTCCATAACTGCCAACTCAAAAGAAAATTGAATTGCAATTTTGTCTCCCAAAAAATGCCCTTATGGGCATATAAACCAACATAAAGATTGCATGATTTACAAAGTGATGTGCTCAACTTAGCTGGAATAATCATTTTTGCACCTATTACTGCATCAACCAATATGATCAACATGATTAAGGATATGAAAAGAGCACTCATTTGAGGTTATACAGTTTAAAAAGTAATTATGTACCTACAGAACTCAATTAAGAGGTGACAAAAAAATTATTTTGAGAAGTGGATGAGGTTAGAGAAACCCATACCAGAAGTTACAAAAAAAAAAAAAAAAATTATTAGCAACTAGGCAAATGCTGAAGTATATATACATAGGGAAGGAAACATGTAATCGATGACTAAGCCAAATCATACCGTAAAAAAACCATGCAGCAACATATGCCTTGGATAATCCCCCTCTTACCTCCTCTTTCTCTACTTTTTCCTTTCATGAGGCTACTGCACCTCAATCCAAAGCCAAAGAAATTACCTTCTCTACAATGGATATCCAAAATCCAATAAATATGAAATCTCAACAGCAATATTTTACAAATTAAACCATTAATGTACAAGGAAATCTATACTCTGACAGTGAACTGGCCTAATTGTCCAAACTAGTAGTCCTTGTGATCAGAAGAAACTTTCAAAAAGAACTTTACACCAAGAGCATCCCTAAGAAGGCATGGTTTGTCAAAGAAAAGTTATATTTTCAAGTGAGAATCAGCTGAACAACCAACTGATAGTAATGCTCTAGAAAAAGTTTACTAGACATCAGAATACATTTTTTTAGTATTGTTTTGTTTTATTTTTTCTTTTGCGTACAAGGATGAGGCATCCAACGTGTAAACCTCAAAAAAAAAAAACTACTAGTCAGATCAAGGTCAGCCAAAAATACATCAAAAGAAACAGACTCAGTTGCTCAAAAACACACACAAGTATCACAGCAAAGCACAGAAAACAATGAAACCCAAAAGAAGTCACCAATCAACTTCATAAAAAAGAAATAAAACTTATTGTTTCAATTGAGCAGATATAACTTTCATAAGGACTGATGCAAAAGTATAACGAAGAAGAAGACAGTCTTGTTTAACCTTCTCGCATCCAATCTACCCTGATGTCAAAATCTATTGAGTTCACTGCACCATTGTGCTATGTTGCTCTGCTTCTTCTTCTTTTTATTTGAATATTTCTCTGATTCCTTTGTACTCTGTCTCCTTCAACCAAAGCCTATTTCTGTAAGTCTTAAAACTCAACTGAACAAGTTGAGATCATTCTAATAGATATTTCAAATTTTTATTTTGGAGAACCTGTGATCTGCTCCAAGTAATTATCCGCTTCCCCTGTCTCCTACCGGGGCTTACAAAATCTATTCATTTTAGCATCAAAATCAACTAAAAGAACTGAAATAACTCGATCATTAGTTCATCACAGAGAATCACGATTACCAGATTGACATAACATATTGCATGTCATTAAAACATGATAGATTGATAGAGAAGGGCCAACAAAGTGTTGCGAGCAGTTACTATTAAAAAAAATTTCAAGCAAGGTCAGATTTTTTTTATAGCAATTTTGACTTAACCAGTGTAACTGTAAATCTACTAGAACCAAAAATAGAAATGGAAACAAAATAAAGCAAAAGGAATATCCACACTAATGATAATCATGGAGATCAAAATTTCCAGAAGAAACCTAAATTTACTATGAAAGTGTAAATAATTATAAAAATAAAATAAAAGTCCAAGATTCATCAAGACAATGCTCAGGGAAATCACTTGGGCCTAAAATTCACTATCAAGATTCAATTTTTAACACAATATCGAATTCCCAAAAAAATAAAATAAAAAATGAAAAATCCAACCTGGCACTGGGCACTCTTCTCGGCACCTCAGTCTCCAGCTCAACCGGCAGCCCAAGAAACCCATCGTAACGATCGAAGGTCACGTGCGCCACGTGTCTGACGTCGGTGGGCCACCCGATCTCCATTGGGGAGCATCCCCCCTCCTCCGCGGCCCCCACGTTGCACATCACCAGCGACCTCCTCAGCGCCGCCACCAGAACCTCCCCAACCGACAAGTGTCCTTCCCGCCGCCGGTGCTCAACTTCTCCATTATCCTCGTCTGCGGAACCGGGCACGATCAACGGCGACGATATCAGATCCGCACACCCGAACCTGCTCTCTTCACCGCCGTCATCAGAAGACGAGGAGTAAGAGGGCTGCGAGGAGACAGAGCGGCGAATTAGGAATCGAGCCATTAGGGTTTGGATGGCGAGCTCAGGGCTAGGGTTTCATGCCGATTTTAAGGCGGGAAAGGGAAAACGAGCTAGGAGCTGAGGGGTAGATCGCTGTGGGGGTTGAAAAAGGAGAGATTTTTGGTGAGGACGGCATTATCTCTAAATAAAGTTAATACATTTATACTTTAATTTAATTTTATTTTTTCAAGAAAAAGACGACAAAAAAGTTTTCTTGGCGCCAACTGGGGCGAGCTCGGTGGGGAGCTGGAACGTGGGAAAATGACAAAACCAACCTTGTAACTTTCGATGTTTGCTTTCGTATTTCTTGATTTGTTTACGTTAGAGGACTCTGGTGCTTTGGATATGGTTGGCATCCAAGGGGTGTACCCGGTATGGATAGGGAATTCTAAATGGGCGCCACTTTCCTCTTAGGGAGCCCAGTTTCTCAGTGAGCACCATATAACTTATGAACTCCGTTTTTTTTTTTTTTTTTCCCACTATCCATCTTTCCAATTTTTCCAAATCTTCTCCAATTATTTTTTTTAGTTAGCACCACTCCATATTTCTTTTCCTCTCTTCTTTTCCTATTTCCTTCTTTCCAGATCCATTCGAAACCGTCTCCAAATTAACTAGGCCTAACTGATTGGATCCCAATCAGCACGAAATTACTGTTGTTGAACTTTGCCAGGCCTCACCATTGCTGATTGGCCCTGATTATATGTTAAAGAGGATGGAGTGAACCAAGTCCTTGTTTTGGTAGGAAAAAAAAAAAAAAACAATAAAAATTTCTCGAACTGCTCACTAAAAGGAAAGCGGTGCGCATTTAGAATTTCCAGTAGGGATACCGCGTGGCGTGCCGGAGGAGAAATTACGGTATCGCCCTTATGGATAACTGTGGGCCCCGGGAGCTGGGATATTTTGGATCTGGGAACTGCTAGCAGCAAGTACTAGCCGTTCATGGCGACGCGTGGGATGAAAGAAATGCTGTAGACTTTGGAGTTAGTTTTCTAATTATATTCATCAATTAATAATTAATATTATATTCTATGTTATACAGGAAAAATAGAAAATACGGCTTAATATATTCTCCATATGAGGTAAAATCATGAGTCAACTGGTTGAAAAACAACATTAAAATATACTCCAATATGCAATGTAATCCTTTGATCTCTGAAATTTGACGTGCTCCTCAAAATATCCAACATGATTTTTTTTTTTTTTGTGGTGGGGGGGGGGGCGGAGTGAGCAATGTTTTCTTGAGTAAAGCAATCAAATGATTTGTAGCAAGCAACCCATTTCTTCAAGCCTAAAATGCAATTCCCACATTGCTTCAAATGATGTTTGGGAGGTAGATGGAGAATTTGGAGTCCTTCAATCCTACCAAACAATTAAATAAATAGAAGTCGATTTAGGGCATGTCTGGATATTGGAGGTACTGGACTAGCTTCCAGCAAATGAAAGTTTAGGAAGAATAATATCTAGTGTTTTAATTATTGGAAGTAAAAAATAGATTATGAAGTAAAATAAGTATTATCTTATAGTTTAATATAATGTTATAATTAAGGATTGCTGTAGGTGAGTCGTCAACTCAGGAAAAATTACGTGAGTCAGCGACAAAACTATAATAATCCAATGGTTTTTCTTCATTTTTTTTCTAGAATTAGAATATCTACTTTCTTAACTTTAATAAAATCAAATTTCATGACTTTTGGAGTTCATTTACACTCTAATCGAATGGATATAAAATGTTTATTTATTGAAAACCGTTAAAATTTGTGTCAACGTGAAGGAGAACCAAATCAGAGCTAAAACTCAAGAAATTGGGTATGAGTAAACCCCAAAGGGTCGGGATCATAATCCAAAAGGAATTTTAAAAAAATATATATTGAAAAAAGTGGAAGTAAATTGCAGCTCAAGTAATTTGCGTGAACTGTCAGCTCATTTTCATTTTTCTCTTATAATTATAATATTTTATTTGTTTCTTACATTAGATTTGAAATGTAATTATGATAATTAATTAAAATATAATATTTTGTCTTGTTGCTTTAGTTTCATGGGCTCTTCTATTAAAAAGTGAGGTGAAGAGATTGGAAATAGACTTGACACATAGGATCCACCTCATGCTAGTGAAAAAACACTTTTAATTCTCATTTAGGTCAAACAAACATATGAAGTAATGGAAGTAAATTTGTTTTCGCTACTTTCATGCAAACTCAGATTCTCTAACTTTTATTGCTTTTAGCACCTCCGTTGATTCTTCGCTCATAATAGGCAGACTGCAACCATTAAATGATATAGAAACAGAATTGATGATATTTCTTATAGTAATCACTCAACTAGATAGTGTGCAATTATGCTAGTTTGTTTTTGAAGAAGAGCACCAAATCCTTTAACTCTATTCTTTTAGAGATCCAATAATCAGTCTTTAGTCTGTCCAATTCAATTTTTTATTACAAATAAATATTTAATTATTTTAATTTAAAATTTTAAATAGAATTGGACAAGAATTATTTTTGAACTGTCCATTCCCATCCCTATAATTTATATAATATTAGAAATTTTAAAGCACATTCATGAGCACTTTAGATATCTGCCACTTATATATAAAAAAAACTCATCTATAAAGGAAAAATCATAAAATACTACTTTATGATTTTTAGCTAAGTTTTTTTTTTTAAAATGGTTATTTTTAATCTTTTAAGTGTCGAGGAGCTCTAATACAGCTAGGAAAGGTAATGAATGCATCTATGAATCAATTCTTTGTCTATCCTGTACAATAATTTGAATTAAAATAAAAAAATTAATTTTCTAATTTAAAATTTTGTATATGACGAGTTACAAATTGATATATAGATGCGTCCATTATCATTTCTATGTAACGGCAGCAAACAAACGCACAAAAAGTCATAAACAAAGTTGAGGAATACTTTTTGTCATACAAATAACCTCTATCAGTTAGCCTTTTTTTAGCAAATTATGACAGCACCTTCATGTTGTTCTTCATACTCAATTATGGCACTACAAAAAGTAAGTGTTAATGATATTTCAGTCGGCAGTATTCAAACATATCTGAACATTCATTGTCCTACATACTATAATTAACCTATAAAACTTTTAATCATGCGATGAACTAAAATTTAAAAAGCTATGTATGTACTATTATACTTGCTTAAATAGATCTAATCATCAAAATCTCTCTATTTCACAACTCTACCAACTTATGCAACAAAATTAAAAAGTCTAGAAAGAGACCTCTCTTCGTTATGCCTGCGTGCTTAATTTTGAAAGTAAGAAGTTGGACTAGCAAAAATAATTTTTTTAAATTTTTTAATAAAATATTATTATTATTATATTATTCATTTAAAATAGAATTGAAAAATAATCGTGAAAAATAAATAAAATATTATTTTTTTTTTCATGAAACTTATGAATTTTTCCACTCTGCAGGAAGTGTAGTAGTTATATAGGATCCGCATCATCATAAGTCCTGCTTGACTTATGGAAGTAGCTGAAGTAAAAAAGAAAAACATAAGTAACTTCCAACATGAAATCTTAGAAAGAGGACCTCTTAAATGGAATTCTAGTGTCTGTGTTTCTTTTTGAAAGTAAGAAGTGGATTTGAAAGATATTATTTTATTATCAATAAATTAATGATGATAATAATATTTTAATTGTTACTTAGTTTATAATAAAAAAGTAATAATGTGAGCTAAATAAAATATTATTAATTACCTTGTTCATTGATATTTAAGAGTTCTTCCAACAAAAAATGAGGAAAACAGAAAAGATAAGTAAGGGTGTCATATAAAATTCACATTATCTTAGTAGAAATAATTTTTAATTTTCTTATTAACCAAATAAATAAATGAAACTAATTTTTTTTTATTTCCTTGCAAACAACGCACCTTTAGACAAAGTTTTTTTTTTTTTTTTTTACTTCCTTGTACACAAACACACCCTTTAATTTTATTATTCATAGCAAGTGACAAAATGCACTTCTATTAATTCCAGGTGGCTTGCTGAATGCTAACTTTAGTTTTTTTTTTTTTAATCAATTACTTTTTTAATATTTTAATATTATAGTTTCTGTCAATTTCGTCTAGTTGGGATTGACCGAGTATTTGGATGCGCGTATTTATTAAATTCGCGGGATTAGGACCCACTTGACTGAACTTGCTGACAACAACAACATTTATAATATAATTAATTACACTCAGATCTCCTGTAGTATGGAATATATAATTTATCATTTCTAAAATTTTAAACTCTCACTTAAATCTCCTGAATCACAGAAAAAATATTTTCGTTTGAATTTTTATGTCAGTTTTTTTTTTTTTTACCGTTCAGAAATCTAAGTGAGAATTTTAAATTTTCGAAGTGATAAATTATATATCTCTTATGAGAGTAATTAATTCTTTATAATAAATAGAGAACTTTATAATTTTTAATCCACAACATCGTTTTCATCTTCGACAATTAATAAAATTATAATTCCAGAATATTAAATGGACAAAGTCTCAGATTTGGTAATCAGAAACTGACAACTTGAGGAATCTCTCTGCAATTTTTGTCTTGGTTTTGTTTGGGAGTTTCATTCTGAGCACACCACTTGTCCTTGTGAGCCCACCACTTTACACTATAGTTTCGGTCCGAGCTGAATTATTAAATGGGCGCACCAGGAGAAATGGTGTGCTCCCTTGGAAACTCCTTTCTGTTTCGTTTATTTTTTTGCTATTAGTTTTGTTTCTTCTTAGACATCACATTAGTACTTTCAAACCACCAACTTAAGCAATTTTTTTCCTAGGATTTCTAATCGACATCATTCTCTTCTTATATGTTTAATTAATTTTATTATTATTTTATTTTCTGAACACCTAATCTAATTGTAAACATGAAACCTCCCACTTAAGCAATATTTTTATTTATCTTATCGAACTTTAATTATTATTAGATCGAGCTGCACATATGTGAGTGTTGTCACATTAATTTTAATTAGCGCACGACATTTGTTACTAGGGGTGACAATAGGTATGTCCACAATCTGTCCACTCTATTCAAAATTTTAAATTAAAAGTAAATTTTTTATTTTTTTTAATTCAAAATTTTAAATATATAGGACATGTCAAAAATTGAACTGTAAACCTGCACATTCATATCACTACTAAGTACTGGTTCCATAATATAAAAGTATGTTCACTGAATCTTGCCATAGTTTCAAAATGTTGAATAGTGGCAAAACTCTTTAAAATATGAATGGAGGGGAGTTTATTAATGTAAGGACAAGTTAAAAGAACGAAGGGAAGACCAAAGAAAATATGAAAAGAGATGATACGTAACGATATGGAGTCTAAAGGTTTAAATAAGGAGATATTACTTGATAGAAATGAATGGAGAAGGAATATCAAAGTGATGGATCCGGCGTGATTCTTTTTTGGTTCATGTAGCCTACCCCAAATAGTTGGGATAAAAGAGTTAGTTGTTGTTGTTGTTGTTTGTTGGCAAAGAACTTTAAAATAGTTTCAAAATAGTGAAAACAACAACAACTAAATTTTTTTATTCTAAGTACTTAGGTTAGACTGCATGAACCAAAAGGGAATCACGTTGGATCGATTACATGGAGAATGCCCCCATCGAAATTCAATTTTTGGCTCATGTTATAGTATGCAATAATGTTCTATACCAGCCGTCACAAGCCTATTACTGTACTCCTCTTTTATTCTGGTTTGGACTAAGTAGTGAAAAAAATGAAAACTTTATACATAGCATTGACAGAGTTGGTTTCAAAAGAGTGCCATAGTTTCAAAATGTTGAATAGTGACATAGTTTCAAATATAGCAGCGAAGAACTTTAAGATGGTATGAAATCAAAGCCGCATGCATACGAGTCATCAAATTTTCTCATAGTATGCAACTAGGAATGGTAAGCTGTACAAAATTTTGAATTAGAAAAATAAAAATCTCTTTTTTTAATTCAAAATTTTATATAAAACAGGCTAAATTTTGGTCCCTGGGCACGTCCATTGCCATCCCGATATGCAATCATGTCATGATTTTGGGAAGATGAGGTGGTGATAGAATAATTTGTTGGGGATTGGAATTGATGTTGAAATGCAACCCTCCCAACTAATTGGTTTTGATGGAAGAACCAAGCAAAGGTGTATATTAGTTGGTTATTGAGTGTTGCTTGGGCTTGAAACATTGCATGTTACTGAAACCAATTTAGTTAATTGATTTAGACTTGTTTTAAAAGTTGTCCCGCTGCCAATCTCCAGCAACTAACGAAAAGGATCCAACAATTAAGAGTATAAAAAGATTTATATTCAATGACATCAAATCACATGGGGATAAGGTTGGTGGGCTTAAAAGAATTATTAGTTGGAGCGGATAGTGTTGGTTTAAGAAATAATTAGCATTGTAATTAACTCTTTAATTAATATGCACGCGACATCCAACTAGTCTAGATCAGCCTATTGTTTGTTTGTTGAAATTAAATAACATAAAAAAGGAAAAAAATGAAAAAAAAAATAAACTTCAATGCCTATTGGGCTCTAGGCGATGTAAATGGATTAAATCTTTATAAATTATGATTTAGTCCCCCACATCTTCATATTTAGGATTTAGTCCCCCAAATCCTCTAAGTTACTACAATTTAGTCCCTCCGTTAGTTTTTCCGTCCAAATAAACGGCAGAATTTAATTTTTACTTTTTTAAATAATGAAATATGTTAAATACTCCTATGAAGAAAAAGGAGAGAAGAATAAAGAGATAAAAAAAAAGAAGAAGGGGGGAAACCAATAAACCCAATAAAGAAAAGGAGAAGAGAGAAGGAAGAGAAGGAGAAGAGAGGAGGAAGAGGGAAGAAGCAATTAAGGAGGGGTAAAATGGAAAAATCAGGTCAAAAAATAAACTGGGCTAATGGAAGTTAGGGAGAAGGACTAAATTGTAGTAATTTAGAGGATTTGGGAGACTAAATCCTAAATATGAAGATTTGGGGAACTAAATTATAATTTATAAAGATGTAAGGGACAAATATGTAAATACTCCTATATTATAATGTGATCTGTATTCAATTATATGTGTGCACGTGCGAGCGTGTTTTGATGCAATATAAATATATGTATTTGTTATGTTTAAACCATGAATATATACATGGCCGTATCGTAAGAACTTGGGATCTAAGATGAAACTTTGAATAACGTCTAATTATTGTAAATATTGAGTTTTGAGAATAAGTAGAGAAAGAGATGGATAAAAATATGAATTTTGGAGTAGATTAGAAAGGAGGAAAAAAAAGAATTAATAATGATCAAATTCAATTAGAGATAGACGATAATGTCAGATAAAAAAAAAATAAATAACAAACCAACCTATAAATTTGCAAGCTATGTGGGGCCCATAGGGTCTTTTTAAAGAATTGGACTTTGAAAAATTAAAGAGAAAAAAATAATTAGGTGACCTTTCTAGCAAATGAGATCTAAGGCCAATGTCTTATTAGCCTAAAGTATAGGCTGGCCTTGAATACATGTTAGTGCTAACATTGTCCGATATATCCACATTTCTTGGGCTAACTATATGTCTATATTAAAATACAAAACAAATTATTTCAACTCTTATTATAATTTCGAAGTTTTGATACAGTAATAGAGATTTGAAGCTCAGTCTGTTCGAAGTTTGGTATTTTTCTTAACCCAAGTTTTCATTCAAAAAGAATGCTCAATCAGTTCAGAGTTTTGGCACGGCAATAGATACTTTTAAGATCGAAAGAAAGTGAAATTCGATTTGACTACGAGCACAAGAGACCTGGTTGTGTGTACATCCAAGATCAATAATTGGATGACAACGCAAGTGTGAATATTTGCTCAGGTACTAGGTTGGTACGGGCGAATATTTAGCAATAGCTACAAGTACTACTGTAAGTAGTAATAAATTCTGATAGAAATAGGTGCATGTGGCTGAAGATTTTGCAGTCCTAATCGGCGGAGCACTTGCACCCTACTGCCTAGGTGTGAGCAGAGTTCCGTGCAAACTGATCCGAATAAGCAAAACTAAAACGAACCAAAATAATTTAATAGGATTTTAAATTTTGAGTTTTGAAAATTGAAACTAAACCGAATCCACCTAATTATTTAAAAATTATATATTATACACAAAACACACACACATATATATATATA
Source organism: Dracaena cambodiana (assembly GCA_036321105.1). NCBI lineage: Eukaryota > Viridiplantae > Streptophyta > Magnoliopsida > Asparagales > Asparagaceae > Dracaena > Dracaena cambodiana. The sequence continues at coordinate 15,641,137 of JAYEPQ010000004.1, read as the reverse complement.
TATATTAGAAATCCGAAATCCAATGAAAAGGGAAATTTTTTCATTTAATCTACTACCGATACCCTCTTTTTCTGTAATTACTTGATTATGGTTAATAAAATCGGTTGAATTGTTGTTCATATTGAAATGAATCGAGATTCATGAGGAGTTAGCCAATGATGTTTGAACATATACTTTTTTTTAGCGTCTACTTATTTTTTTTTAATTGTATAAAACCAGAAAGAAGAAATGATAAGAAAATTGTACATGGATCGAGGAAAAACAATGATGTGGAAAAGAAGTCATGGATTTTGTACAATGACACTTTACAATTTTTTTTTTAAAAAAGGGATGTAGCGCAGCTTGATAACACGTTTGTTTTGGGTACAAAATATCACGGGTTCAAATCCTGTCATCCCTACCTATTACTTCTTCTATGGGCGGTAACAAGGTATTAATTGACTGGGATCTGAGTGAGACCAATTAAATAAAATTCAAAAAAAATTTTGCGCAACAAACAAATAAGAAAATCTTGGAATAATCGGAATTTCCAGGGCTAGAAGAAATTTCAATTTTGGAATATGAATAATTCCCTTTAACTAAATGTATTAATGTATTGAACTCAATACAATATTAGTTAGAACTAACTACTATGATATGATATGATATGTAGAATAAAAATTTCTCTATCTAAGTATCATTATTTGTTTCATTCTATTTTTTATTATAATCTATTTATTAATTCGTAAGATGCTTTTTTCCTATTCATTTTTTTTCACAACGAAAAAATCTTTGTTCATTCTATTTTTATGTTGTGAAAAAAAATTTGTGATGGATGTTGAAACAATTTTATTTTTTATTATATGCCTAACTCAAAACCAAGTCGGTTTCATAAATATTATCATATGTTTTTAAGAAATTATGTACACAACAAACAACAAAGAGTATTATATTAATTTTATATTATATATTGAAATTAATTAATATATAATGATACTAAGAAAAGTATTAAAATCGTTAGAAAAATTACTTAAATTTAGTAATAGAATTGTGATACATATGAAATTCTATAGTGATCAAATCGTTCATTCCAGAGTTTGATAGGTCTTTTTTTTTGAAAAATTGATTAATCAGACGAGAATAAAGAGGGAGTCCCATTCTACATGTCAATACCGACAACAATAAAAGGAAAATCTGTCGACCTTAAAAATCGTGAGGGTTCAAGTCCCTCTATCCCCAATAAAAAGCTCATTTTACTTACCTATTTAGTTATTCTCTTTTTTTTTTATATAAGAAGTTCAATGAAAATTCAATATCTTTCTCATTCATTCTACTCTTTTACAAACGGATCCGAAAATAAATCTTTTGATCTTATCCTAATTTGGTTTGAATAGATACGATACCTATACAAATAAACATATATAATTGAAGTCCATATCACTTACTACTTACATTGAAAAAGAAAGTTTTCTTTTTGAAGATCGAAGAAATTTGGGGACTAGGTCAATACTTTTTTGAGTCTATGTAATATATATATATATATATATATATATATATATATATATATATATATATATATATATATATATATATATATATATATATATATATATATATATGAGAAAATGAAAATTCACCGGCTGTGAAGAGAGTTTCTTCACCGCTACTTAGGTAGTCCAATAAAATTATTACACGTGACGCCACTCAAATGGTAGTTAAGAAAGTTTTTTTATTTGTTACTTTAAGTGACTTCATGTGTAATAATTTTACTGGGTCACCTAACCGGCCGTGAATGAACACCCTTCACCGTCGGTGAATTTCCCTTTCTCTCTCTCTATATATTAAATTCATTACAAATTGAATAACTTAAAAAGATATGCTTATTAAAATAATTAAATTTATAATTTTTTTAAACAAAATTTATTCTAAATTCGGTTCTAACCAAACCGAATCGAATTAGTTCGGTTCAGTTTCGGTTCTCATTTTTAATCAGTTCGGTTTTGTCAGAATTGGCAAAAATCAAACTGACCGATGCTCAACACTACCACTATCAGTAACAATGAAGTAGGTCATGGGGGACTAAAAACATGGGCATGAACGATCCATATTCGAATTAAGTGGTAGTAACCATTTGTTCACCGCTACGGCAATTACGAGAAAGTTAGAGTGAAGAAAACAAAATCCCCACCATCGGTCACACTATTGTCTATCGTTGCAACTTATTTAGTAGACAGTGGACGAAGCCTAGGCCTCGAGCAGCACCTTAGAACAAACCATAGAGGGCTCATTTTCACCGTATAAAATTTTGAATTAAAAATAAAAATTTTATTTTTTAAATTCAAAATTTTGTATAGTAAAGACCAAAAGTTGATACGTAGACACATCATTACTATTCCTACACCCAGACTTTGTGATAAGATTTAGTGCATATTTCTACTCTTCGATGGTCAGTTTTTTTATTGCACTCTTGTGTCGTCTATTCATCGTTACTTTAGTGCCAAAGTCTTCGAATCGATCTTGTGTAATTGTTTCCCATTCTTAAAGTTAAAATCGGGCCATTAAATTAAGTACGTTAATTATTTGTAGTCATTTACATTTGCTTGCAATAGTGGTCCGTGCTATTTTGTATTTTGTTTTTTTAATTTCTAGCAATTCTGACTCCCGTTGCTTTAAGCCGTAAATGAGCACGTCTCTCTCTACCTTGTGTGCGGCCGAAGTAAATTGGCGTCTCAAAACGTGGATAATGTCCTTGAGAACATCAGTAGGTGTGAGTACAGTGAGAGCCTCCAGAATAAGCTTTAGAAGGGAATTTCTAGAAGGGCGCAACTTTTTTTTACGTAGTGAGCCTAATTTTCCTAGTGAACACATCATTTCTTTAGAAAAGAGAGGGTTTTTCCTAGTGAGCACACTAATATTTCTAAAATACCATTCCATCTCCTTCTCTCTCTCACGTTTTTTTATATCAATTTGAAGTGATCCGATACTGTTAGTCCGGATCACATTGATTGATCCGGACTGTCTAATCCAGATAAAAAATGACTGATTCGGAACTGTTAATCTAAAAATTCCAACTTTTATCCTTCCGTCATTCCTCTCCCTTCTCTTCTCATTAAACAGTTTTTTCTCTCCCCCTTCTCTCCTCTCCTCTTCTCCTCTTCCTCTTCCTCCTTCCTCTTGCTCTTTTTTTTTCTTTCAAAAAATCTTCTCTAACCCAAATAATCAATTCCTCCTTCCTTCTCCTCATCTCTAAACCTAAAACTATCCAGCCTCTCTTCTTTCCCCTTTACCCGCCGCCGCCTTTTCTATCACCAGTCCAGATAACGCCGTCGCTGATCATTTTCCTCAATTTCTTGTGAGTTTTAGGGATTTTTTTTTTTTTGATTCACTGCTCGTTTGAGAAGAGAAAGAGAAGGGAGAAAGAAGATATGAACATTTTAGTTCAAAAAATTCGATGGCAATTGTAATTCGATAGAAGTTTTTAAGTGTGCTCATTAGGAAAAATGTTGTGCCCATCTAGAAACTCTCGCTTTAGAGGGGAAATTCTAAATGCGCATCACTTTTTACAGCATCACATCCTATGGTACAGTGGTGCTCACGAAGTCAATTGTGGTGGGCATTTAGAAATTTTATAGCTTGTTGGAAAAGGTCACTACAATTGAAGTTAATAATTCAGGAGATAGAAGCAACACGTAATAGATACTTTCAAGATCGCAGTCACTCCATCTACAAGAAGAGTAGTCGGCCAGAGAAAGAGACGCACAGAATTTTTCGGGAAATTCTAATTGCGCACCAAAAGTTTCTCAGTGAGCACCATTCCCCCCGCGTCAATCCCTTTACTATAGGATGTGGTGCTCACTAAGTAAAATGTGGTGCGCATTTAGAATTCCCAATTTTTCGATCACCGAAAGCGACCCACGGCCCATGGCCCCCCCGTGAGATTGTGTTGTTACATATGTTATCGGGTCAGGTTCAGGGCGACAATCAACGCGAAAGCTTGTAAGCCCACAAAAGACCAACTGGCGAAGGCCCAAAGTCAACAAACCACAAAAATATAAGCGTCCAACTATGAAAATAAAATAAAGGAATTAAACCACATTTTAAAAAAAACAAGAGAGAAGAAGAACACATGGGAATTTATATGGTTTGGCAGCAATGTCCACATTTACAAGAACGGAACCTCTTTTCTATTATATTCATCAATTAGGGCTACAAGTATTTTTTTCATATGACATAAATATTCATTTTGGAACCATATCGTACCGCAGGGGCTTTAGCCCCCTCACCCCAACCCTTTTACTTCGTGTAGCACGTAGAGCGAAGTTTGGCTCATGCTGCTCTGTGGGTACTGGGCTTCTGGCCCTCTCAGCATCCGCTCCGTAGCATTTGCCAAACTTTCCTCTTGAAAATACACCATATGAATCAAATCCAACAGTATTTGGAAACTATTCCAGCATCACATGATCACCGCATGATTTCTTGTATAACAATATTCAAACTCTTTATATCTATTATAACAATCCTATCGTTACGAGCCCATGCCGTATTTTTTTCCCCTTCTTCTTCATTCTCCTTCATCTTCTCTTTTCTCTACTTTAAACTCTAGTCTTAACTCCAAGAGAGCTGGAGCACCATTCAAGAACTTTCTTTTTAAGGAAAGGCAATACAAGGAATCACGCATACCACTCGTATTTTTATAACAAGAATCAACTCATATCATGCAACCATATATTAGTAAGAAATCACTAATTTTTCTCTTTTCACACCAAGAAAACACTCCTCAAACTATTAAATCTAGTCGAACAACTCATAATCTACTATCGAGATCTTGTTGTTCACCTATCATAATTTTGGACTTATAACTCTAAATAATTTTTGATTCACTTCTATGTTGTTTCACTAATGATGTTCTCAAATTATATCTTGTTGGGTTTGATCCCTAGCTACCAGGATCAAACCCTTACTTTCGAATCGGGAGCAAAGTTATTCAGAGATTGAGTTGTTTGGATAGCTTGTTAGGGTACAGAAATAATGTAGATATTTCTGTCTTTAATTTCGATACAGATTTAACGCATTACAATACACATATCATCTTCAAATATCTTTGTCATTGTTTTTGAAGTTTAAAATTAAAAATGTTCTATTCATTCCAAAAACTGCTAGACTTTACCTAATCACAACAGAAGGAAGGCCCTATTACAAGTTCTACAAGGCTCTCAACCTAATACCAGTTGCGATGACAAATTAGCTTGCTGGAGGTGAACAGAAAATGACAGCTTCTCCTTGTGAAGTCCTTACGTACACACCATCCTCAATCGCCTACTGGTGAGCTCAGAATCCACGAGTTAACAGTTGTTGGCTAGGGATGAAAATGGACTCGTCTATATATCAATTTTTGATACGCTCTATACAAAATTTTGAATTAAAAAAAAAAATTATTTTTTTTAATTCAAAATTTTATACAGAGAAGATCAAAATTTATTCTATGGATACGTACATTACCACCCCTAACCTAACCTGTTGCTCAACTAGGCATCACTAGAATTGGGACTTTCTAAAGAAGCACACTAATTTTCCTAATGAGCCCACTAGATACTTTCTTTTTTCGTCTCCGTTGGAAAGCAGGTTCAGCAGGTTCACTGGAAAAAAATGGTGTGCTCCTTTGGAACCTCCCCCAAAATTTGAGGGCTTTCTTGTGCTGACTTGGTAAACCTCTTTCTTGTGCTGACTTGGTAAACCTCGTCCAAAAGAAATGGCAAGACCTAACATGTGTGTAGTAATGTGCTTAAAGGCAAGGCAGATTTGGTTGATCTCCTATTGCTATAGTGTGAACATACTAGGTATATATAGGAGGGAATGTTTAGTGAAACGTACGGCTTTGTTACACAACCCTCGCGTACGCACTTATAAAGATAGAGATGAGAATGGACATGTCCAATAATCAATTCTTGGTCTATTTTATTCAAAATTTTGAATTAGAAAAATAAAATTTTCGATTTTAATTTAAAATTTTGAATATAACGAATTAAAAATTGGTCCTTAGATCTGTCCATTGTTATCCCATTATAATGGGACATAATATCCATATCAAACTCTACGTCCGCTGGACTTTTATCTTGTTGTTGTGATGCGTTGAACACTTACTATTGCAATACAAATATAGAGTCCTTATTATAACTTGCAACAAGCATGATAACCAGTTTCCCACCATGACCAAAGGTTCGAGTTAAATGCGAACAGGGCGATAGCTTTTGTCGAGCCAGACTGCCTTGGCCTTTGCCTCCAAGATGAGCTGAAATATTTTGCACATGTCAAGTTCAACACTACTTTGCAAGGAAACTTGTACGACAACTAGTAGGGATGAGCATCGATTCGGTTCGATTTTGGAGAAAAAAATTCCTACCGAAAACCGAACCGAACTATTAACACCGAAATCGAAACCGACTGAACTTCTAAAAAAACCGAAACCAAATTTTCGGTTTGGTTCGGTTCGGTTCGGTCGGTTTTCGGTTATTTGGGTTTAAAACTAAATATGTAATAAACACTTGTATTTTATAGGAAAGATAATAATTTTTTTTTTCTACTTTTTAAAATAACAATAACATATTTTTCATGAAAGATTTAAAAGAAAAACATATTAAAAATAAATCAAAAACATAAACTAGTTGTAAAATTTCAGTTTTTTCCATTAGAGCTAAACCCACCGAAACACCGACCCAAATCTGAAATTAATTTCGGTTTTTAAACCGAACCGAACCGAATAAACCGAACTGTTCGGTCCGGCTCGATTCGGTTTTCTCGGTTTTGTGTTCAGCCCTAACAATAAGAAACACTAACCTCTTGATCTGGTAGCTCGAATATGAAGTCTTCGATATATATTCTTACAACTGAGAGGCAAGAGAGTCTCACTTTCGCAACAAATCTATCGCCGCCACTCTGGCAAGGCAAGCAAAAATTACTTAAAAAGCCGAACGAAAAACAATGACATTAAAAGCTGAAGCATGACTTACTTTTAAAGGTGCGAAAAATTTCAGGGACAAATCTGAAAGTGCTATCGCATTGCCTGTTCGATCGAGCAACTGCATCTGCGATCAGGCCAATCTTGTTCAGTAATTCGTGATGTCCAATGTCGAGAACTGAAAGGGATTTTTACATATCGATTCTTTACGTCTTTAAAAATTAGACTTTAATCCCTGAAATCTTTATATTTTTATTTTAGTCTCTCAAATCCTTTAAATTACTCCACTTTAGTCTCCTAGGTAATTTTTGATCTGAATTTCCCATTATACCCATAGAAGAGAGGAAATATCAGTTATTTCTTTTCTTTTCCTCTTCCTTCTCTCTTCCCCTTCTTATTGAATTTTTCTTTCTATTGAATATAGGATTAGGAAAAGAAAAGAAAAAAAGAAGAGAGAGATTCACTGGGAGGAAAGAGAGAGAAGAGAAGAATGTAAAGAGAAACCCAATAAGAAGAGGAAGAGAGAAGGAAGAGAGAAGAGAGGAAAATGTTATTTCCCTCCTTCTAGAGATATAATGGAAAATTCGGATAAAAAATTACTCAGTATGACTAAAATGAAATAATATAAAAGGATTTGAGGATTAAAATTAAAATATGAAGATTTCAGAAACTAAAATATAATTTTTAAACATTTAAGGTACCGATATGTAAAAGCCCCTAATTGAAAATGTATTACACTCCTATTTGATCAAGAAAATCTATTGAGAAATAAAAATTGAGCAGTTTATATATGGACATTAGTGTTTACAGTAACTTATAAATAAAAGCAATACTTAGCAAAACTCACAATTATTCGTATTTTAACAGGAAACCTTATGGACATATTTAGGATAAAAAGGACTTAGAGTACGTACCTTTGCATCATATGTTTTTTAAAATAAATTCGCAGACCCTATAAATAACCTTGATCATCAACATGAGTAAAATAAAAACTATGTAATCAATTAGAGGGATTATAAGAAACCTCATGGTCTCATTAGAGTCTGGTGATATTGTTTCTATGGTTCTTGCCACACCATTGACGTGTGCGTTGCACGGGCTACGTGCAGCTTTGATGTTGCTGCATAATTTGGGGAATGAAAGATTACTTATGGAGACAAAGATCAAAGATACTGCATACATTTTTTATGCAGCACCATCAAAGATGCACGTAGCCCGTGCAACGCACACGTCAATGGTAATTAAAAATGTTGAATAGAGCTATGAAAGATTCTAGAAATGTTAATTGACACGTTTATGGATCAATTTTTGACTTTTCCTACATGAAATTTTGAATTAAAAATGAAAATTTTATTTTTATCTATATTATTTGCTTCTAAACACAACCGTTGACTTTTTATCAATTAAAACCATTTTGATTTTCTTTTATCTCAATTTGAAGAAGCAAATAAGTGCATAATTACATGAAAGCGTATGAGTTAATCGTGACATCTTGGATATGCCAACGGAGTAACCACGAAGAATAATTAACAAGTAAACAAGAAAGATAGACTTCGTATATATGATGAAGGTTGACACGGGAATCCATTTTCTGTGAAGAGAGTGTTATTAATTGATGTGGCTGGGCTTTATATATCCATAGAGAGAGAAAATAGGAAATTCACCGTGATAAAGTAGCTGGCTCAATAAAATTATTATACGTGTCGTAACTCAAAGAGTAGTTAAAAGAGTTCTTTTATTTGTTATTTTAAATGACACCACATGTAATAATTTTATTGGACCGCTTAAGTGGCGGTCGGTGTATTCCCTCCCTCTCTCTCTCTATATATATATATAGAGAGAGAGAAAAGAAACAGGAAATTCATTGGCGATGAAGGGATTTCCTTCACCGCCGCTTAGGTGGTTCAATAAAATTATTACACGTGGTACCACTCAAATAGTGGTTAAGAGAGTTCTTTTATTTGTTACTTTAAGTGGCGCCATGTGTAATAATTCAATTGGGCCACCTAAGCAGAGATGAAGGAACTCCATTCACTGTCGGTGAATTTTCCGTTTTCTCATATATATATATATATATATATATATATATATATATATATATATATATATATATATATATATATATATATATATATATATATCGTTCATAAGTCAACAATTGGACTGCTATTATACCAACTCTATTATATGATACGGAATACTGGATTATAAAGAAATGTCATTCACAGAAAATAAATGTAACAAAGATGCGCATACTTCACTGGATATGCGGCAATACTAGGAGAGATAAAGTGAGAAATGAAAATATTTGTGCTAAGTTAGATGTAACCCCCATCGATGAGAAAATCGCTTACGATAATTTGTTTATGTACAAAATAGACCTACAAATACACCAGTTCGACGAGGGGGGTTAATCAATGTAGGACAAGTTAAAAGAGCAAATTGAAGATCGAAGAGAATATAGATGGAGGTGATACGAAAAGATATGGATTTTAGATATTTAAATGAGGAGATATTAGTTTATATGAATGAATGGAGAAGGATTATCAACGTGATCGATCCGGCGTGATTCTTTTTTTTGTTCATGTAGCCTATCCCAAATATTTCAGATAAAAGGCTTAGTTGTTGTATTTCAGATAAAAGACTTAGTTGTTGTTGTTGTATAAGTCAATAATTGGCATTAACGATGTTGAAAGCAAACTGTATTTACTGAGTATGGAGAAGATAACGCAAGTCTATCTGCATGCACAGTCTGCATGGCACTTAAGAAGACTGAAGCAGATATATGTGTTTTAATTGGCTTTGTAGGGTTAGTTGGAGGTTGGGAGTTCGTTTCTAAGACCACAACATGCAAGGATCGATTGTTGACTTGTAGGGCGATCCATGATCCGATTCGTACGGCGACTCCCACGGGGCTACGAGAATAATGAGGACAATTAATTTATTATTATTATTATTATTATTAATTTTAATATTATTTTTGTTCACATTGAAGACACACTAGAATAGTGAGAAATTTAAAAGAAATAAGGCATTTTTATAACAGGAAGGAAAGCGTATGGATGTTGATCACCTGTCACGCGGCAGAAATATTAAAAAAATACAGCATAAATATTTAGAAATATCTTCTGAATGGGAAAATAATTAATTAAAGGAAAAGACTACTAATTGGGATATATAGGAGGAATAAAAGATAGGAATGAATTCTTATTTCCGCTCCGATCACTCTACTTGGATCCGATCAGATTTAGTTAGAGTTCAGTTGGACTATAACGAGTCAGAACGGTAAGAGTACGTGGAATACCAGTTGGCCGAAGATAATCGGAATCTTATTGGAGTAGGTTGGATTCTGACTGATGAGGTGTTCTCTTCCCTCCCTCGCTTGCTCCTTGCACTCTCTCCCCAGATTGTAATAAGGGTTACACGCTCCCGCAGATTGAAGATCCATTTTTGGGTAGAAACCTGAGCTTTAACGCAGCGGTATAATTTTTAAAATCCGCAAATAAATGCGTGCCCAGCAGGAATCGAACATGGATTGCTCTGATACCATATTGAAAGACCCTTCCACTGCACCACAACTCCGAAATTGTAGTGAGGGTTGAGAGAAATTATTTTATATTTTAACACGAACGCATGTAATCTTCCAATATACATGAAAGTTACCATTTAGACTTCGAAGCAACTATCTGATGTGCAATAAAAACTTGAGGATCAACAATCATTTAATCATGTTAACAGTTAATTATCATGTCAAGAGTTCCTAAGGATCTTTACAAAATACTATCAAGGTAGTTCGTCAAAAAAATATAACACCAGCGCAATTTCAATTTGTATGTACACATAATTAAATATTAACACAGAGATATCCACGACAAGAAAGATTGAAAGGTTATTTCTCAGTCATTGACTGGAAAAGGAAAAAATAATGATAATTATGGTCAAATCAAATCAGTCAGCTTCCGTTTTTGAGCCAAAAACCAGCCAAATTTCAATGATTGGTTGGTTTCGTTTTTATGAATTCACCGTTTTGGTCAGTTTTTTTCAGTTTTAACTGAACTCTATTCACTTCTGCCTATAAAATTTTTGTTTCCTTACAAATATAATAATATAAAAAGTAATTGGGATGATAATATATAATATTTTAATTGGATCATGATTAGAATGATGAAATATAATGATTAAGGTATAGGTGTAATTTTTTAATAGGATAAGATCACAGGCTACAATAATTTAAGAATATACATAGATAATTAGAATGGTGATATTGTTATAGCAATAAAAAAAGTGAAACATGATTAGATGGTAAGACTATTTGTGGCTTATATTTGGTAGAACCGATAAGAATGCTCTTGAAAAATACTATTCTCTTTTTAACTCATATTGCACCGCAAGGCAGAACACTAGACTCTAGAGAATCTTCGTCACAGGGTTTTCTTATTAGCATTTGTATCGAAATGAATTATTCGATTCAAGTCTCATTTTTGGAAGAAGTTTCAAGACAATTCGGGATCGATGTTAGAGTTTAAAAATACTTAACATTCATTAACAGAAGGTAAGTCAGACGTTGGAAGATATATTAAGGGCTTGTATACTTGACTGCAGAGAATCATAGGAGGAACATCTACATCTTGTAAAATTTGCCTATAACAACAGTTACTAATCGAATGTCAAGATGATATTGTTTGGAGTTTTGTATGGAGGGGAAGATTATTAATTTATTAGGATGATATTAGAGAAAGGAAGTTGCTTTGGCCAGAAATGATTACTCAGGTAGTAGATAATGTTAATTTGATTCCACAACAATTGACAACTGAGCACCAACAGAAGGGGGCAGATATATATCCATCGTCATTTGCTAGAGTTCTAAGTGAAAGAGTCAGTCTTTTTGAAGATTTCCCCAGCATGAGGTGTTTGTCCGTTTTGGCAACTATGGAAAAATGAGCTCGAGGTTTATCAGACCGTTTGAGATAGCTGAACGAGTAAGTCAGATTTCTTATTGGTTGGCTCTACCGCCATCCTTGGAGGGAGTGCATAACCTTTTTCCATTTCACCCAACTGATGTGATATGTTTGTGATGAGACTCACATTCTTGATCATTTGGATCATGTCTTCAAAAAGACATGTCCTTGTGACGAAATTGTAGATATAATCCAAGAAGCATCAATATAAAGATCAACACTATAAATAAATAGTTAATATACTAGGAGGTATGTCTTCAAAAAGACAGGAAAGGCACCATTTAGACTTCTACGCAAATATCTAATGTGCAATAAAAACTTAAGGATGAATAACCATTTAATCATATTAATAGTTAATAATCATGGCAAGAGTTCCTAAGGATAACAGGTGTGAATTCCTTACAAAATATTATATCAAGGTAGTTTGTCTAAGAAATACAACAGCGGTGCATCTTTAATGGCATGTGTACATAATTAAGCATTAACATTAAGATATATACAACAGTACAGATTGAGAGGCTGCTCTCAACAATGACCCATAAACGAAAAACAGAATAATAATCATGATGGTCAAATCAGGGGAATTTCTAGAGGGGCACACCTTTTTTCCTAGCGAGTCTACTTAAAACTTTTTATTTATTTACTATTTTGCCATTCAAATTTAAGGACAAAAATATCCCTCCTTCACCCTCCAAGCTGCGTCGTCTTTTTCCGTGTGAATGGCAGAGAAAAGGGGGGAAAATCTGATCCTGAAACCCAAACTCAATTCCTCTCGAAAACTTACTCCCTTTTAGTAAAGAATAGCAGAAATTAAAATCTATATTTGGCTTAAATTATTTCTTTCATCATTAAACCCTAAAAAAAGATCAATTTTTTTTTCATTGGTGGGTCTACGGGATCAATGAAAGCTAATCCGGGATTGCATAACCATATAAGATATATCCTATCCGGTTCTGTAAACCCGGATCAGCTGATTCGGTTATATAAATCCAGATAAATAATCTGGATTTACAGTCCCGGATCATATATTTCTAATTCGGGTACATAAGCCCGAATCAGTAGTATATGATCCGGGACTATAAGCTGGGATCAGAGGATTAAACATGAAAATGGCTACATGAATGCAATTAATGAAAGCAAAAATTTAAGTTGTAACTCGTAGCACAATGAATCAAATGAATGCAATTAATGAAAGCAATTAATTTAAGTTGTAACAACAACAATTAATTAATAATGAGTGCAATTAATGAAAGCAAAATGATTCAAATGCTATTTATCAAACATGAAAATACCTACAAAATTTAAGTTGTAACACACAGTACAATCATCGCAAAGAGATTCACATAAACACGAAAAAAGATAAGATATCTGTATATAAACTCTGCACTCCAAAATATTTACAAAGAAAAACATTCGATCCTTCAAGTCTCTTTAACTATATCACTGCTATGAAACGCACCGAAAGGCTCTGCAAACTGCGAGCCAAATTCCAAACAAAACCAAACACAAGAACACATTCGCGATCACCACAATCTTCACATGCCTCCACCACAATTTCGTCCCAAGCTGGCGATTCCTGTTCGGAAAGCTCAAGCTCATGCTCAAACTTTTTGCATTCGTATCCACGCTGCTTCCACCATCGCTCTCGGCCCCTGCTAAGTCAATCTTCACCACTGAATTCTTCCGCTCGACCCCATTACTACTACTACTACCACCACCATGCAAAAGCGGCGAGCTTGTTGAGCTCGAGCTCAATCTATAAGCGTTCGAGTTGTCTTGGTTCATGCTCTCGAAGGAGTGTCTTGGTTCATGCTCTCGAGGGAGCAGATCAAGCGTTTGATGATGGGGACAAGGTCGTCACCGAAGTTATTGGTGCTCTTCTTGTAGCCGTTCTTGATCTGGTGAAGGAGGTGGAGGAGCTTGGGCTAGTTGGAGGAGGAGGAAGAGGCGGAGGGGTGGTGATCGACGATGGCTAAGGAGACAAGGGAGCCGTCAATGAGGAAGCCGAAGGTGCGGCCGCCGGCAGTGTGGAAGTAGTAGGAGTGGAAGGGTGGGGCCCGCTCGGCGCAGAGAGAGGCTAGGGTTTTGAGGTCGCGATCGCCGCCATTGTAGGCGTAGAGGATGCGGCTGTGCTTGGAGATGCGACCAGCTTGCGATCGAAGATTCCATTGGAGCAAGAGTACATGTGAAGATCTTAATCCCAATATCTTTCCCCTTCTCCGGCATTTTTCCCGCGACGGCGGCAGAGAAACTGTCGGAGAAGGGGAAAGATTGGGATTTTGGAGGGAATCAGAGCTTGAAGAAGGAGGATGAGAGGGCGGCGGCTTGGCGAGCGGCGGCTACGATCGGGGGAGCAGGGCGGTGGTGGATCCAGCCGGGCGGTGGTGGGAGAGAGGGCTTGGGAGAGGGAGGAAGAGATGGATCGATCGGTTTTTAAGAACGTGGGAGAGAGGGAACTGTGGAGGGTATTTTAGTAATTATTAGTGTGCTCACTAAAAAAAATCCTACATTTTCAAAAGAGAGGGTGTGCTCACTAGGTAGTGGGTTAACTATGAAAAATGGTGTGCCCCTCTAGAAATTCCCTCAAATTAGTCGATTCAGTATTCGAAAGTCGAATGTGAACTCACTTTTGACGATTTGATTCGACTTTGCTATTTGGTTCGGTTTCAGTCAATTTTTTTGATTTTAACCAAATTCTATGTTGGGATAGGGGAATTTCTAGAAATGCATATCATTTTACCTAGTGAGCACACCCTCTGTTTTGAAAAGAAGGGATTTTTCCTAGTGAGCACACCAATAATCCCCAAAATACCCTCTCTAGTTCCTCTCTCCTTCCCACGTTCTTAAACCGGTCCTCTTCTTCCTCTCTCTCTCTCCTAAAATCTCCAAAAACCCATCATCTTATTCCTCTCTCTCTCTTAAGCCCTCTCTCCTACCACCGTTAGATCCTCCCTCGCCTGTCGTCGCTCTCCAAATTGTCGTCATTCTGTTCCTGGCCGCCGCCGCCACTCCCCAGCTCAGCGTCACTCTGTTTCCGGTCGACACGGTCGGTCGTCACCCGCCTTTCGCCGGTCATGAAAGGAAGACCTAGTTTTTGAGAAAAAGGGTAAAAAAAATGAACCTAATTTTTTTTGTTCATTTTAGCAATTTAATTTAGGAAAAATATGAAAAAGAGTGTTGATGAGGGTAGATTTAATCAAGGGGCGAATAAATTGGGATTTTTTTTATTTCTTTACATTTTATTATGGTGAAATTAAATGCTTCATTGGGTTAGGGTGCTTAGATTTTATTGTTGTTATCGATTAATGATAGTTTGATTTTGTAATAGTAAAGTGCAAAATTTATAGGGGTATTTACTGGTTTGTCTCTCAAATCTTTAAATATTATGATTTTGCCCCCCAAATCTTCATATTTATGATTTTGACCCTCAAATCTTATAAGTTACAACAATTTTACCCCCCGTTAACTTTCCCGTCTAACTTAACAGAATATATTAATTTTTTTTAATTATAAAATGACAAAAATGCCCATTCCCCCTTACACTACCCGAAATCCCCAAAATCATTCGTTCCCAAATTCATTCGTTACAAAATATAGTCTCATTCTGTTCGTTCCCATAAGCAACCGAGGAGAGGGGATCGGGGCGATTGGGCGATCGGGGATCGGGGATCGGGGGGATCGGGGATCGGGCGATCAGGGGATCGGGTGATCGGGGGATCGGGGTGATCGGGGGATCGGGGGATCGGGGGGTCGGGGGATCGGGGGATCGGGGGGATCGGTGAAAGAGAAGGAAGGAGAAGGAGAAGAGGTCTCGGTCCAGAAAGACGCCCTCCTCGCCTTCGGGAGAGTGCCCGCATCTTCATCCACTACCTCTCGGCCATGTAATCCCCTTACCCCTTTTGAGTTGAAATTTCTTGATATTTTTGATATTTTTGATATTTTTGATATTTTGTGGATTAGAATCTGATCCATGCTGTAAATTTTTGATATTTTTGTGAAGTAGAGGATTAGAACTATGCTGTAAATTTTTGATATTTTTGTAAATTTTTCAATGATTTACATATAGTTCTTGTGTTAATTGATTTTCGTAGAGGATTAGAATCTGATCCATGCTGAATTAATTGATTTTCTCGATATTTTTGTGGTTTTGTTTTCAAACGAGATATATATAAGGAAGTCAGTTTTCATGTTCAGATTCTATATATATATCCATGTGAAATAGGAGAGATATATATTGTTTGTATTTTGTTAAGGAGAGATATAAAGTGTACCAATATATATAGTTTGTACCAGATATATAGTCTGATCCATGCTGGTAGTTTTCATGGGAAATAGGAGAGATATATATATATATATATATTAGGAATAGGAGAGATATATATTGTTTGTATTTTGTTAAAAATTAGGAATATGAGATATATATAAGAGCACATCTATTGTTTGTATTTTGTATTAGGAATTATGAATAGTTAAAAATTAGGAATAGGAAGTTAAAAGTTAAAAATCTGATCCAATAAATGACTAGTTTGTTTGTTGATAGAAATTATTGTTTTATTTTGTAGAATGGATGCTGGTATTATTGAAGTAATTCTTCGCTACAATGGTTATTGGAAACTAATTCCTAGAACAGGCAGGAAAAAATATGAGTGTGGGAATCAAAAAACAATTAGAGTTGAGGTAAATGATATAACACTGAGGAGTTTTGGACAACAGATTGCCCAGTTCTTTCCTATAGCCCGAGGGTATTTACTGAATCTTTCATACACTATCCCAAATACAAACCCTAGGTTATTCGAATCTATCAAAACAAATTTAGATTTTATTCAAGTGTTGAGGGAACATGTCCTGAGAAAGAAAGTTGAGATGTTCTTGGTGCTAGATGAGGGAGTTAGAAGAAAAGGAGATAGTGGGGTTGATGATGATAGATTTGTTTCGTGGGATGATATTTTGGTTGAGGAAATAGAAGGAGATCATGTGGGTAATGATGACCTTAGTTGTTATGCAGGGGATGATGGGCCTAGTAATGAGGCTTTGTGTGAACTTGTGGTTGTCGAAAATGAAGAAAGAGCTGAGAATGATGCAGATGAAATTTGTTCAGAAGATGACTACCATTCATTTCATAGTTCAGAATCCGGAGATTCTAATTGTAGTGATGTAGAGAGTAGTGAGGGTCTTATATACTCAACGGATCTTGAAAATCCAGAAATAAGTTTGGGGAAAAAAAATTCAAAGATGTAGCTGAGCTCAAATTTTATCTTAGACAGTATAACATAAAGTCTAACTTCAATTACAAGACCCAAAAGAGCGATTCCGTTCGTTTTGTTGCATGCTGTGTTGCAGAAAATTACGCGTGGAGAGTTCGGGCTAAAAAATTAAATGA
This sequence comes from Dracaena cambodiana, assembly GCA_036321105.1. Lineage (NCBI taxonomy): Eukaryota > Viridiplantae > Streptophyta > Magnoliopsida > Asparagales > Asparagaceae > Dracaena > Dracaena cambodiana. The sequence goes on along the minus strand of JAYEPQ010000004.1, from coordinate 15,623,865 downwards.
TGGGAAGAGTATGGAAATATCAAAAATAGGTGGTAACCACACTTGTGTGGGTGTCAACAAGTGTTTGAACACCCAGGCAAATTCAAGCTGGATTGCACAAACAATTCTAGGGGAGGTAAAGGCAAATCCGAACATCTCACCTAGGGAGATCATACACACAATCCATAATAAATACCAATTGAAGTTAGCATACCATATGGCTTGGAGAGGTAGAGAGCAGGCAAGGGAGAGTATTTTTGGCAATGTAGACAAAAGTTATGATTATGCAGAGAGTCTACGTCTAGAGTTGTTAAGGAGAAACCCCGGATCTCATGTTGATTTAATGATGGACTCTGACAGAAGTTTTTGAGGATATTTGTTTGCTTTAAAGCTTACATTGATGGATTTAGATTGGGTTGCAGCCCTCTAATTGGCCTTAATGGTTGCCATCTCAGAGGCAAGTACCTCGGAATGTTGCTCTCAGCTACGGCACTCGATGGGAACAATGGTTTATTTCCTATTGCATTTGCAGTTATTGAGGGAGAAAGTGGTGATACATGGCACTGGTTTGTGAAGAATTTGTAAACAGCATTTCAGGGATGAATGGAGTATCTTTCATCTCTGATCAAGAGAAGGGGTTGCAAGAGGCACTTAGTATATTATTACCCGACAATGAACACAGAGTGTGCATGAGACATTGTGGAAATCTTTTAAGAATAATTTTTCAGGGGATTTCTTTGAGCAGACCGTGTGGGATGCAGCCAGATCATATACAAGTTTCGAGTATGACATGCATATGACAAAGTTGAAAGGGGTTTCGGAGCCGGCTTGGAAGTATTTGAAAGAAAGGAGGCAAATGTGGTCAAGGAGTCAGTTTTCATATTCTTCGGGGTGCCACTATCAGTTTTCATATTCTTCGGGGTGCCACTACTTAACTAATAACCTGTCAGAGTCTTTCAACTCATGAATTTTAGATGTACGAAGCCTACCAGCCGTGGACCTGGTTGACAAACTAAGACAGAAAATGATACTGAAGATGAATACAAGGAGGATTTCTAGGGCAAAGTGGAAAGGAAAATTAGTTCCATATGCTGATAGATACCGTCAGGATATTAGTAAGAAACTTGGTTCTTTTGAAGTGCGCCACACAAGTGAGTTTGAGGCAGAAGTTGAAGATGAAACAACAAGGAGAACTTTAAATATTAGTGTTCGTCGCAAAAGTTCCTTCGCTTCCTTCCATTGAATAATCTTGAATTACAACGGAAGTGAACAAGATAAAAAAAAAAGAACAAACAAGAGGATTTATATTTATTGCTCTCTTTTACAATATTTCGTGGGATCAGTGGCGATGGGATCTGTCGAGTAGCTCCTTTGGACGATCGGTACGTTGAAATCTTCTCTTCTAAAGATATCGGCCGACTATAGACGATCTTCTCTGGTTTTGATTTGTTCAAGGCTCTCTCACGTAACTCGAACTTCTCAAGAATTCCAGAAAGAAGATGGTGATTTTCTCTGATCTTCACGAACTCAAGGCTCTGTGCGTAACTCGAATTCTCCAAGATTTCAGAAAAATATCTCAATTGCCGAAAAGAAGATCCCTAGGGTTTCACCAGGAAGGTATTTATAGCCCCAGGTTAATGCAAGAGTTTCTATCTAAATAGAACTCGTCATTATCAGGGATTCCAATCAAATATCTTAGTTTTGATGGAATTCTGATTAGACTTGATTTGGGTATTTGGATAGGCCCAGAATCATAATCTCAATCAATTTGAGATTCTGGTTATCTGCTTACGCGGAGCTTTAATCGCATTAAAACGCGGCGCTAACTAACCAAAACGCGGAGCTAACGCGGAGCTATTGATCATCTCCGCGTTTTACTCAAACGCGAGGCTAATACAAGCCAGACTGCGGAATCAACGCGGAGCTATTAAACATCTCCGCGTTTTATTCAAATGCAGGATTAATATTCTCAAACGCGGGGCTACTGAATTGGCTCCGCGTTCTGTTGTGGAAAATCCTTTTAACTTAGAAATTTTCACTGCCAACAGAACCCCCTCCAAAGTTTTCAAAATGGCTTAGACTTCAGCAGATTTTGAAATACTTTGGATATCTAAACTGAAACGCGGAGTTAGAATACCAAGTCTATCTCGCGTTATGCTCACTTACGCGGAGCTAATCAGCTTCACTTCGTCTTAAGTGAAATGAGTAATTATGTCATTAATTACCCTGAATTTCTACGCCGAATACCAAGCGACGGAAATTCTGTTTAAATAGAGCTCCCGGCTCATCTTTTTCTTCATCTCATCCGAAGAATCTTAGGGCTTCAGAGCAGGCGACTCAGGCTTCTTATTTTGAAAGAATGATCTCCAGCCGAACTTCTTTTTCCTTTCCATAGATCTTCATCACTAGGATGCCATCTAGGAAGAGTGCAACATCGCACAAGTTGGCCGGCGTTAATGGCAGCAGCCATGAAGGTAGACGCGATGGCGAACCAGTCTATGCAGCGTCTTCCGAAGGTAAAAACCTTAACTCTGGGGCTTCTAAGAACCATTCTTGAGATGTTTCGGCTTGGTTTAATCCAGCCAACTGTTTATTTTACCGGCGAGATCGCCGTTCTCCGCGAAGTTATCGCGTCATCCCCTGCGTTTGAAACGCGAGGCTATTTCTGATTAGCAGTCGCGATGAATTGCGAGGCTATCTTTGATTAGCAGTCGCTATGAATTGGCGAGGCTATCTTTGATTAGCAATTGCGATGAGGCTATCTTTGATAGCAGTCGCGATGAATTGCGAGGCTATTTTTGATTAGCAGTCGCGATGAATTTGAAAGAGAAGGAAAGAGCAGAAATAAATCTTGTCCTCCTTTACGCGAAGTTATCGCATCATCCTCTGCGTTTAAAGCGCGAGGCTATTTCTTCAACTGTGCGCGGAGTTAGCTTAGCTCCGCGTTTTCACTCTTTTGGAAACTCTGTTCCTTTTGCAGTAAGTCCAATCCTTTCTGAAGAGGAATGTATGCGGGTCCATCGATCTTCATCAGCAAAAGTAACTCTAAGGAAGTCAGAAGCATATGCTTTACAACATCGTTGCAGGTTTCAAGCTCTGGCTCCTGGAGATGGACTATTGAAGGAGCTTCAAGCTCAAGTGAGGGCCTGCAGCACTTGCAGTTCAGAATTGCAGCACTTGCAGTTCAGAATTGCAGCACTTGCAGTTCAGCTTGTGCTTCGATGCAGCACTTCCCTTTCCTCTCGTGCTTCATTTCAGATGACAGGTCCAAAATGACATTTGCAGAGGAGATCTTTTGCATGTGAAACAGGGAACTGAGCTTCAACACCCCGTAGAGAGAAATCTCACCGTTAAGTTATTGATGAGTCGATGTATTGATGAGTTGATGATCATGTAAAAGCTTTCGGGAGAGCTATAACTCCTTCTTTGTAATTTCTTCGTCTCATTAATAAAGACAAATTATTTTCCTCTCTATCTGTTGGCTTCAATGATTTTGCTTGCTCAACAAATAGATGGTCAATAATTTTGGTAAAAATAATCTAAGGCTCATTTGCGTAACTTAGATCACTAATACCCAAATGATCGGATAAGGATCATCTTAACTTAGATGGAAGCGCTTAATTGCACTCGCCAAAAATCCAAGTTTTTCATAGGAATGCGAACCTAAGGCACCAGGCTATCCTCTCGTTTTGTATAGTTGCGCGGAGTTAATAACTTTGCGTTTTTCATCATCACGCGAGGCTAATAACTTCGCATTTTGAAAAGTAACTGACCAATCATTTTCTCCGAAACTCGCGCTGAATTCCAAGAGGCGGTTTCTTTCATTTAAATGAAATCTCTATTCCTTATTCCTCTCACTTCATTTGAGAATTTTCCAAAAACTTAGAGATTCAGGCGATCACAGTTCAGGCGACCCGAGCTTCTTCCGACCGAGTTTCCTCCCGATTTTCAGTCGATTTTTCTCAGCAATGGCACTCAAAACTCGTGCTACTTCTCGCGTGGCTCCATCATCGGCAACTGGCGCAAGCAGTGGTGGCGGCGGCCATGGCAGCGACGCGCCAGCTCATATTTCGCCTATCGGAGGTAAGAATCTCTCCATCGAGATTTTTTAGAACATCTCTAGAGTGATTTGGTTGATCTTAACTGACCAATCAACTCTTTTACTGACGAGATCGCAGTACTCCTGCTGTAAGGCTTGGAGAAGAAGAAAAGTCTCTGACTTTCTTCTTACGCGAAGTTATCGCGTCATCCTCGCGTTTTGAAGCGCGGGGCTATTTTAAGTAGCAGTCGCGCTGAAACGCGAGGCTATTTGATTTCTGCGCGGTCTAATTTTTAGCTTCGCGCGGGGCTATTCTTAGCTTCGCGCGTTCTAATTTTTAGCTTCGCGCATCCATACTTAGAGAATTTTTCTGTCTTATAGAAACTTCCCTAACTCTGGTGCTTCTTTTTGCAGTGGGGTATTCGATGGAAGCTCTTCCTCACAAGAATTACTTCGGCTTTGCTGGGGGTTCTGATCCCTCAGGCCAATTTCGCTTCACCACTATCTTGGCTTCATATAAGCCAGACCCGAAGGAGCGCAAGGAGAAGTTGATCAAGTATCACCCCACTACTGCGCGAGAAATCATAACTGATGCAGCCTTCGAAACTTTGAATAGAGAGGCAATGGAGAAACCCGCCTTCCTCTTTGGAGACCAGATGGATCAATCAGATGAGATCCTTTCTGAAGAGGAGTGCGTTTGGTTATATAACTCAGGCGAAATGCTGATGTTTCTGCCTAGAATGGATCGTAGCTATCCTTTGGTCTATCTTCAGAGGCTGGCGATGCCTAGGGAATTAAAGTGGGGACTAACTCAAGAGCAAGATGGCGTCCCAACAGGAAAATTTGGTGCACAAGGGGTTTATCAAGATGGTCCGCCCAGATGCATTACTGGTTTGCTTCCAGGCCGATTTGGCAAGGAGCTTCCAGTAGGAGAAGTCCCATCTCGTGCCTGAACTTTCTTAAGTGAGTTCCTGGCGAAGGATGGTCAGTATCCGGCTAGCGACTTCAGGATGCCTGGCTGGGTTCATTCTTCTAACAATATGTGGTGGGCCTGCCTCGTTCAGTACATGCTGGATTCCCACGAGCCCATTTTAAAGGATATTGGCTTGTATAAAGCTATCAGGAATGTCCAATTCGGCTTTTCCCAGAGTGCTTATCATTTTTACTGCCTCTTGGTGATGTATAACCCTGCGACTTGTACTCTCTTTACACCAGTGGGTGAGCTAGGGTTCGCTCTCCACGAGATGTTCGAGGTTTCCGGGCTCTCAATGGGCGAAGTCCCTTATGAGGAGTATATCCCCACCACCGGGGAGTTAAATATGTTGATGGCTAATGATGAGCGCATCTACGTCACGTACTGGGAGATGATGTGCCATTATCATATTTGCGCTGACCAGACAGGTGCGCGTAATCACGGTATCGGCCACAAGAAATGGGCCGAGTACCTCTTTTCCAACTTAAATTCTAAGGATAACTCGGCCACTATCCATGGTCATTCTCCTGTCCCCATCTCAGAGATTGACCAACGTGTAGCCAGGGGCCATTACCGTCTGTATTATACTACATACTCCAATGAGAACGGATACGGTCCCGGCACTTCATTCAAGAGCTATCACTATCAAGCCCAGTTTCCGGTTTCCAACAGCGGTCTCATTGCCGGGTTTTTGATGCTGTGGCTTAAGAGATGCGTCATGCCGTCGTTGCCCAAGGAAGCAATTGCAATGACCGTGGTATATCCAACGATTCTTCTTGCATATGGCCGACCCCTTGGACTTCTTCCCGCCATGGTGTGTAATTTACAGTATGGACTGCGGGTGCTTTGTCGTGATTTCCTTCCCACTGTTAAGATCAAGGGGAAAGGAAAGGGCAAGTCAAAAGAAACTGCCCAGCCGAAGACTCCAAACCCTAGGGTGGAGATGCCCTACACCTATTTGATGGCGTGGCTCGTCTTGCACTGTCCTTCTTTAATGAGTGCACCAGAGCGTCGTTCGGGCGAAAAGTGCTTCTTTGTAGAGTTGTATGAACGCTCTTCATGGAAGCAGAATTATATGTCTCAAATTCGGAAGACTCTTCGTGGCTTTCAGAACTATGAGATCTTCAGATGTTTCCCCGACTTCCCTGGCGGAGAATATGGGTTGAGGCTGAAGGACGCCGTAGGAACAAATAAGTTCACTACTTTATCTGCAGGAGCGTTCTGGTGGCTACTCAACATCCGTCCCGGACACTTGGTGTATCGTCAAGATCTTGGGTGTCGGATCGAGTCATACACTCCTAGTCGCTTTGCTCGTCAGTTTGGATACTCCCAACTTTATGTGGGCAATCCAAATAAAGATCTTGCTCATGAAGGGAATTTATACGAAGGCGCTCGTGGCTGGTTCCACTTTGCGGCGGGCGGGACTGAAGCTGAATTCTCCTTGCCCCAGAAGTCGCCAGAACTGGCAATGACCCTCAGCTTCTGCAACTGGTTCAGCATTGCGAATGCTGACGTGCTCGGCTTCTTTCCCAATCGCAATTGTTGCAAAGAGATTGAAGCCCTCTACATTAGCCGCCAGGGTGCTTCTAGAGTGAGAGTAAAAGGAGTGGAAGAATTCCTTGGTGCCGCGGCTGAGCCTTCAGACGCCAGTGAGCCTGACGACGATGCCGGTGATGATGATGACAATACTGGTGCTGGTGGAGCTCCCCAGCCTGTTGTCAGTCGTCCCTTGAGTTCAACTCTCAAACGCCGCGGTATTTTAAAGAGAAGGCCGGGTAAGAAGCAAAAATTGGCTTAGGAAACTTTGATAGCTCTCCAAGAAGTGGCTGTCAAACTTACTTCGGACTTGTTGGCTTCGGCTCTACCCCCAGCATTGGCAAGGAAGGATGAACCTGCTAAATCTCCAAGTGTTGTTGAGATTTCGGCTCCTTTGGCCGTAGAGCCTGTGGCAGAACCTTTGGCGCAACTAACGGGTAGCGAGACGGGTACATTGCTGGAAACGACAGTGGCTCCCCCTTCAAGTCCGACAACTGGACTTGTATCGCCTGGTATGGCCCTTAGCTTTTTATCTTTTGCCCGTTATTATTTTATCGTAACACTGCTTTTCTGGTCTTCTGAAATGCAGGTGGTCAACTTCTCTCGCCAATGCATTCGACTACCCAAGTAGAGTCTGACGATAGGATGGACCATTCCGGCTCCGTTGGTGGTGTGGGTAGCTCTGCTGGCGAGTTTGCGGCTGATTATTCTACACCGCCTCCTGCCTCTGTTCCCTCTTCAATTCCCTCAATTGACGAACTGGGAAGTGATGAGAGAACTGAGGTCATTATCGCGACTGCTGCTAAGGAGGCTACACCTTCTCCTAGCATGCCATCTCCAACGCCAGTCTGCTCCACTGAGATATTTCCCACGGTCGTTGGCGTGCCTTCTCAGTCAGCGATTTTAACATCGTCTGTTGTCATGGCTGCTGAGACACCTGCGACTCCTCCGACTTCAGGCCTTCCAGCAGGAGAGGAAGAGAATTTGAAATTCTCGTTCGAAGGTGCTCCTACCGGCGGAGCTTCGGGCGAAGTTATTCTGTCTTCTACTCTTGTTGGTGGCTCTCCCCGGGAGACTTGTATTAGCAGCCCTCCTTGTCCGGTTCCTGATTCCACCAGATCTGCATTTGCTTTACTGGCCCCGCATGTCATGAACCTGGTACAAGGACGGGCTTATTCTTCGACACCGGTAGCCACTGCTGCCCTGCCCGTGACATCTTCCTTAGCATTACCTGTTTTGTCTGTTGACACTTCAAATCCTCTTGAAGAACTTTTCAACTTCAGTGTCGTTGATTTTATGCATTTACTAAGGAGATGTATCAAGATGGTCCTTGCTGGCCACGATTTCTTCAACTTCGCACGTCCAATGTTACTCCGCTATCTGGAAAACATCGAAGAAGTTAGGGGACGAGACCGAGCAGCTCCTTACCGGGCCCGTTTTGGAATTTTGGAAGAGCAAATGAACATACTCAATACAGTTTGCCAAGCAGATGTTGAGTCGATTACTGGGATCGAATGGGCTCGTTTTCGGGCGGAGTTGGTTGCTCGTCGAGAGGAATTGAGGCGCCAAGAAGAAGAGTGGTCTCGAGCGTTAGCAGGGTTCCAGGCTAGTCGGGAGTCCATTCTTAGAGGTTTGGAGTTGGTGAACTCTGAAATTGAGGGGAGCCAGGCAGCCATTCTCAGCACCCAGGAGGCCATTGCTAATGCTCGGGCGATCTTAGTAGAGAGCGAGCTTCAGTTAGGGTAAGCCGTTAAGAAGCGGGAAGCACTGATCCTTCAACGAGAGCAAGTTGATCAGGAGGAGACAATAAGAAGCCGTACTATAGAAGAGTCTCACCAGCATCTCATCCAGCAAGTTGCAATGAATGATGATGACCTACTCCGGCAGGCTCAACACTCTATAGAGGCAACTCGTCGTCGAGTGATTGACGAAGCGATGAGTCAGTTAAAGCATCTTGGAGATCCATAGTTTTCTTTTATTCTTCATTTTTTTTGTAATGAGAACTTGTAATAAAAGAAAGATCTTTATTGGTTCTCAGACTTCTTTTGTAATTCCATTCTTTTTAAATGATGAATAAGGATAACTACTTTTTGATTCTTTTATTAGTTGGCTAGGAAATTTTCTTGCACAACAAATAACTTGCCATCAAAAAGTAGTTTTCTCTGTTTTTATGCAAAGCGTTCCAAGTCGTACTGTCAGAGGTAAGAATTTAACATGACAGGTTTTATGGGATTTTTAGCAAATCCCCAGCTATCAACGGGTTTGATTGGCCTTTACCAACTACCGTTTGAGTTGGGCTAGCCATGTTATTCCCCTCAATATGATGAGTTGTCGAGGAATTAATTTCCTCTCCCCTTTGCCTTCAATCAGCATTGGGTAGTTAATCTCATACTCTTACCCCCAGTATGATAGGGTTGGCGAGAAACTGGTTCTCTTCCCATTGCCTAATCGGCGTTGGACAATTCATACTTTTACCCTAGTATGATGGGTTGGCGAGAAACTGGTTCTCTTCCCATTGCCTAGTGGGCGTTTGGGCAATTCATACTTTTACCCCAGTATGATGGGTTGGCGAGAAACTGGTTCTCTTTCCATTACCTAGTCGGCGTTTGGGCAATTCATACTTTTACCCCAGTATGATGGGTTGGCGAGAAACTGGTTCTCTTCCCATTGCCTAGTCGGCGTTTGGGCAATTCATACTTTTACCCCAGTATGATGGGTTAGCGAGAAACTGGTTCTCTTCCCATTGCCTAGTCGGCGTTTGGGCAATTCATACTTTTACCCCAGTATGATGGGTTGGCGAGAAACTGGTTCTCTTCCCATTGCCTAGTCGGCGTTGGGCAATTCATATCTTTTAGGTCAGAGGCGCTTAATTACACATGCGTAAAAGAAAGATTGGGGGTTGTTCAAACTTGAGAACTAAGTACACTAGGTTTGGGTCAGAGGCGCCAAACTGCGCATGCTCAAGAAAAGACTGATGGTGGTTCAAACTTGAGAACCAAACTGGAGGCGGTTCAAGGCTCTCTCGCGTAACTTGAACTGGGCACTCCAAACACACCAGGTTTAGGTCAGAGGCGCCAAACTGCGCATGCCTAAGAAAAGACTGGAGGTGGTTCAAACTTGAGAACCAAATGCACCAGGTTTAGGTCAGAGGCGCCAAACTGCGTATGCCTAAGAAAAGACTGGAGGTGGTTCAAACTTGAGAACCAAATACACCAGGTTTAGGTCAGAGGCGCCAAACTGCGCATGCCTAAGAAAAGACTGGAGGTGGTTCAAACTTAAGAACCAAACACACCAGGTTTAGGTCAGAGGCGCCAAACTGCGCATGCCTAAGAAAAGTCTGGAGGTGGTTCAAACTTGAGAACCAAACACACCAGGTTTAGGTCAGAGGCGCTTAATTGCGCCTGCCTAAGAAAAGACTGGAGGTGGTTCAAATTTGAGAACCAAACACACCAGGTTTAGGTCAGAGGCGCCAAACTGCGCATGCCTAAGAAAAGACTGGAGGTGGTTCAAACTTGAGAACCAAACACACCAGGTTTAGGTCAGAGGTGTCAAACTGCGCATGCCTAAGAAAAGACTGGAGGTGGTTCAAACTTGAGAACCAAACACACCAGGTTTAGGTCAGAGGCGTGAAACTGCGCATGCCTAAGAAAAGACTGGAGGTGGTTCAAACTTGAGAACCAAACACATACCAGGTTTAGGTCAGATGCGTCAAACTGTGCATGCCAAGAAAAGACTGGAGGTGGTTCAAACTTGAGAACCAAACACACCAGGTTTAGGTCAGAGGCGCCAAACTGCGCATACCTAAGAAAAGTCTGGAGGTGGTTCAAACTTGAGAACCAAACACACCAGGTTTAGGTCAGAGGCGTTCAATTGCGCCTGCCTAAGAAAAGACTGGAGGTGGTTCAAATTTGAGAACCAAACACACCAGATTTAGGTCAGAGGCGCCAAACTGCGCATGCCTAAGAAAAGACTGGAGATGATTCAAACTTGAGAACCAAGCACACCAGGTTTAGGTCAGAGACGCTCAATTGCGCATGCCTAAGAAAAGAAGACTCGTATCTCAAGAGATACTAAGAATAGTATTTCTTCAGAAATTTGCCATTGATCGGCATCATCATCCTGTCGCCATCTTGATTCATTAAGCAATAGGCTCCGTTGGAGTATACTGTCTCCACAATAAACGGTCATTCCCACTTGGGTTCAAACTTACCCTTAGTCTTGTGGGTTAGCACCATTGGCCTTTTAACAGTCATAACCAAGTCTCCTTACTTAAAGGTCCTTGGTTTGACGTTCTTATTGAACGTTTGAGATATTCGGGCTTGACACAACTCAATTTGTTGTTGAGCCCTGAGACGTTTTTCATCTAACGCCTCTAGTTCTTGCAATCTTTGCTGATGGCGCTCTTCTGTCGTCATCCTTGTGGCTAAAGCCACTCTTAATGATGGTATCTGGATTTCAAGAGGCAAAACAGCCTCACTTCCATAAACCAAAGAGAACGGGATAGGTTTGGTCGGGGTGCGAACGGTGGTGCGATATGCCCACAAACATTCTGCCAACTTTTCATCCCAATCTCGTTTATTGGAAGAGACGAACTTCCGAAAGAGTTTGATGATCGTCTTGTTAAAAGCTTCAGCTAACCCATTAGCCGTATGGTTATATGGTGTAGAAGCGATATCTTTGATTCTGAACTTATTGCAGAATCTGGAGAATCCCTGACTAATGAACTGCGGACCGTTATCATGAATGATCCGTCAAGGGACGCCGAATCGGTAAATGACATGATGTTTGATAAACTTGATCACATCTGTCGTTTTCACCTTTTTCATAGGCACGGCTTCGGCCCATTTTGAAAAATAATCGGTTATTGCAAGAATAAACCGATGTCCTCTAGATGACGGGGGAGTTATTGGCCCCACAATGTCCATTCCCCAGGCCTCAAACGGCCAACTAGCAACAGTATTGTGCAAGATTCTGGGGGTTGATGAATAAAATTAGAATGAACTTGGCATGCATGGCATCGTTTAGCGTATGCCATTGCTTCCGTGATCATATTCGGCCAGTAGTATCCTAGCCTTTTTATGCGGTCTCCGAGTTTTGTACCGGGCTGATGAGCTCCACATACTCCATCATGCGTTTCTCTCAGCACTTCTTCTGCTTCTGCTTTTGATATGCAGCGTAGCAGTAGACCATTTCTTGACTTTCTATATAAAGTCTGAAGTTTATGGTCATAATAAAATCTCTGGGCCTTCCTCTTTATCGAGGTGGCTTCCTTTGGATCCTCTGGTAATATTCCATGTAAAGCATAATCCACGAACGGAAATCGCCAATCACGGGGCTCTAACTTTAAGCTTATCTGGCATACCTCTTCGGCTTGAGACATCGCGTCTGGGTGGAGGAGTTCTCTGCTACCGATGGTGATGCTTTTAGCTTCACCTGGCGGGGTTGCAGTGTTGCGGCTAATACGGCAAGAGCATCTGCATAGACGTTCTCATTTCGAGATATGTGGTATATGTAAAATTGTTCAAAATATCCTGCTAGCTCAATAGCTAGCTGATGATAGGGGATGAGGGCTTCATGTCTGACTTCATACTCACCTGTCATTTGATTGATGGTGAGCTTAGAGTCTCCATATGCCACTAGATGGTTCACCCCCAGCTGCAAAGCTATTTTTAAGCCGATAATGAGCGCGTTGTACTCTGCTACATTATTAGTGCATGGTTCTGTTAATGAGTAACCGTTAGGCAATATATGTTTATGTGGGGATATAAGCACAACCCCTACTCCAGCAGCAGATCGTCTCGCGGCACCATCAAAGAACATTTGCCAAGGCTGTTCTCTGGTTACTATGTTGGCTTCTGATGTCTGCTTTAATTTGGACCAAATTGGATGGTCTGCAAAGAAGTCGGCGATTGCCTGTCCCTTCATGGTCTTTTGAGGGACAAAATGTATGTCATAGGGCGATAGTAAGAGCGCCCATTTTGCCAATCGGCCATTTAAGGATCCCGGTTTGGTCATCAGAATCTTTAGGAGATTAACCCGTGATATGACATGGATTGTTTGCCCTGAAAGATAGTGTCGCATTTTCTGAACAGCGAACACTAGGGCTAAACACTCCTTTTCAATTGGGGTATACCACTGTTCAGCCCCAATCATTGTTCTACTTAAATAGTAGAGGGCGTGTTCATGGCCGTGCTCATTATATTGAGCAAGTAATGCTCCTAAAGCATTATCCATGGCCCTTACATATATAAGGAAGGGCTGTCCAGGGGCTGGTGCCATTAGTACAGGAGGCTTAGTAAGGTACTCCTTGAGGTCATCAAATGCCTGCTGACACGCCTTATCCCATATGAAAGACGCTCCCTTTTTCATAAGTTTTGAGAATGGCTGGTATCGTCCAGATAGGTTGGAAATGAAGCGTCAAATATAGGCGAGCTTTCCCTGTAACCCCCTTAATTCCTTAAGATTGCGGGGAGGCGGCATTTCGCTGATCGCTTTTATCTTTTCAGGGTCGAGAAAAATTCCTTTTGAGGTGATTATGAATCCAAGAAATTTCCCGCTGGACACCCCCATAAATGACTTGGTAGGATTCATCTTCAGATGATATTTCCTCATAAGATCGAAGACCACTCTTAAATCATGAAGATGATCTTCTTTGTTTTTGCTTTTGACTGCTAAGTCATTCACATAGCACTCCACTATTCTGCGCAGGTGTTCTTTGAATATGACACTCATTGCGCGTTGGTAGGTGGCACCTGCGTTCTTTAATCCGAATGACATCATCGTATAACAGTATACCCCCAGCAGCGTTCTGAAAGCTGTATGCTTTTCATCATCCGGGTGCATTTTAATTTGGTTATAACCTGAGAAGCCATCCATAAAGGATATCCTCTCATAACCGCAAGTATTATCAATCATCACATCGGTGATGGGGAGTGGAAATTCATCCTTGGGACATGCAGTGTTCAGATCTCGAAAATCGATGCATATCCGGATTTTGCCATTCTTTTTGCGAACTGGCACTATGTTAGCCACCCAGTCAGGATGCTGCTCTTCTCGGATAAACCCGGATTTTATAAGTTTATTGACCTCAGCAACTATTGCCTCCATCAACTCCGGTCGAAAACGCCTCTGTTGTTGTTTAACAGGTTTGACATTTTCTTTTACATTTAACCGGTGTGTGGCAATTTGAGGGTCAAGCCCAGGCATATCTTCATAACTCCATGCGAACACATCTATATACTCTTTGATAAGAGATATAAGTTCCTCCTTTTCTAAAGGAGTTAGTGTGTCGCTTATGAAAATGGGTTTCGGATTTTCTTCCGTTCCCATATTAACTTGTATTAATTTGTCTTCTGTGGGCAGGTCACGCTGTTCAAAGCGGACATCCAAGAGAGTATCCATTTGCCTAGCCCAAGCATCATTTTGAACGTCAATTGGTTCCTCGTCGCTTTCTGGCGCAGCTGAAACCATATTGGCTGTCAAAGACTGAAACCAAGCACCGGTGCTTATATCCGAATCATGGTCGGGTGAAGATGTTTCTTCTTTAGCCGAAGAACTCTCTTCATCCTTGGATGGCGATGAGGGTGGAGTAGACACATAGCCCAACCCCCTGCGGGTCTTTTGATAATAATCAGGGCTCTTTCCTCTCGGTCTAAACGAGGGTATGAGATTTCGTTGCCCTTTCCCAAAGTTTAATCTCGGCTTCTGGGTAAAATTATATCCCATCTTTTCCATCATCTGTCGGGACCTCTGTTCGTACAAATGGAACTGAGGTGATGTCTGTTCATCACTTTCACTACTTTGTCTTTGTCTTTGTCGAGGCGACGTGACCACTTTGCCGAACATGATCGGCCTTTGGGATTTCTGTCGGGGAGGCACTTCAAAGAAGTGCCCTTGATCCTCGGTTATTTTTAATTGAGAGAGGAGGGAAGACCTGAGGGGCAAATGGTATGCCGCCAGAACTTCAAGTTCGGTCAGGTCATCCGCTTCGGTGGAGGTACAAGAGGGCTCAGATTCAGTAGCTACAGCATGCTCGTAGACTAACTTTACATTTTCATTAATAACCCATTCACTTTCTATTACATCCACTATATCATCAAGACTTAAACTAAAATCTAGGTGAGGATTGATTTCGTAATCACCCCCATCATCTTCTCCAAGAAGCTCGTATTCAGTGTCGGCTTCGTTGCCACTGTCCTCGGGCTTTGGAGGTTTGCTAGGACCGTCATTGGAAACTTCATGGGCTGGTTTATACAGTGCAGCATCCGTGAAGTGATTCTCCAACCCTTTGAATGGTTGCTTGTCGGTGATTAGCGTCCGGACCTCTCCTTCCTCATCGCAATATTTCATGCATTGGTGGAGGGTCGACGGGACTATCATGTGAGCATGGATCCACGGCCGCCCCAACAGAATGTTGTAGGAGGTGTCTGCATCGATGACGTAGCATGTAGCTTCTGTCCTCAAATCCCCGATTTGACATCGGAGTCGGATTTTCCCGAAGGGACGGCTATTATGGGCGTTGAACCCGTATATCATTGTGTTGGTTGGTGTCAGGCGATGGAGGGAGATTCCTAACAGCTGCATCAGCCTTCTGGGTACGACACTTAGTGCAGAACCCGGATCAATCTGAATTCGGTCCACTTTTGTGGATCCGACATATCCGGTGAAATATAAAGGCCGGTTATGCTTTATATTCTTCACCTGCATGTCTTCTGGAGAGAAGATGATTTGCGGGACATGCCTCCTCACTTGGTGACAGTGGGGGCAAGAGTCCTGTTCTTCGTTGGCCGGTTCGACTATCTGAGCTAAGAACGACTCAGAGTCTGCCAAGGCCTCTCTTAGAGCTTCACGTGTTGATTTTGATAATCTCAACAGTTCGTAAAGCGTTACTCGTGCTGGGATATTTGCCAACTGAGCAATTATGTCAAACTTGAAGGTCTCTCGCTAGCTCCTTCCTCTCGAATAGGGTTCTTCTGGAAACGAAGTTCTTTCTTCTTCGCAAGCTTCGTGAGCTCTGCATAGATGTCTTTTGGATCTACTCTAGTGTAATCCTTAAGATATGTCTTTCCGGATCGAGTACCGGAAGGGCCTGCCCCATCTTGATGAGTGGCCATAGTTTCGGGTTCTTCTTCAGAATCTGTGAAGGCTCCCGAAGCTATATATTCTTCCTTTATATCTGCAGAAATGGCATTAACAGTCTGCTTCTTCCCTTGACCTCTTGTAGTAGTCCATTGCTCATCCTCTAGAAAATCGGGATGAACCCACATAACTTCCCCCTTTTGGGTCGTCACAGGAACAAGTCCTTCTCGGGCTTTGTTGTGAGGATCAAGATTCTTCGTGACCATCCTACCTTTTGGGATCGGGGTCACTCCTGCGGGGAACTCGTGGGTTCCAACCACTATGGTTACCATATTGGCAGTGACCTTCTTCTGCTCCTCCTTAAGCGTCAGAACTCCAACTTCTATTAGTGCTTGGATTCTGTTCTTAAGGGGAAAACAATCCCTAGTAGGGTGCCCAACATTCCGGTGATAGAGACAGTAGTTGGGATCTTTAGTCTTACCAGCGTCTTCTGGCTTCTTATTCTCTGGAAGTTTTAGCATTCCCTTCTTTTGGAGCAGGTGAAAGAGGACAGGTGTCTGTTCAGCTTTGAAAGTGTAATTCCTTTCTTACTGCGGTCTAATTTGCCTTGATCCTCGCTGACCTTGAGGCTTCGGCTCTGGCGGAGGACTGGTTTTCTGAGGAGCAGCTTCTGACGACATCGCTGCTTTCCCTTTATTCTTATTGCTGTTGTTTTGGGTATATGACTTACTATCCCCAGCACTTCTTGACCCGCGGGACTCTTCAACTCGGCGAATCAAGTCTTCAGTTTGTTCTCCTTGTTTGAACAGGTCCCTCCATGTCTTAGACTCTACGACCCCCATTTTGAGGAGCACATTGGTCTTAAGATTGTGTCGACAGGTCTCTACTAGAGTTTCCTGGATCATTCCGTGTTTGCAATGTACGGACTTCTCCCGGAACCTTTCTATGAAATCTTTAACCGTTTCTTATTCTCCTTGTCTAGTTGCAAGGAGGGAATGAACCGTAATCTCGGTGTCATCCTCAAAGAATCGTGAGAGAAATAATTTCTCGATATCAAACCAGGCATTAATAGATCCTGGGGGCAACTGCATGAACCAAGTAAAGGCAGGTCCTCGCAAAGTACTTGCGAATACTTTTGTTATAATTGGGTCATTACCCAACAGATGTCCTGCTTGGGACAAGAAATAATAGATGTGCTGACTGGGCGATCCCTTCTCGTCATAAGGCTCTAACTTGAGCGGCTTATACTTCTGTGGGTATGGTATCGTATCCCATTCAGGAGGATACGGTCTTGAGACCCCTGATTCTTTCAACTCCTTTTTACGCATCAAAACTTCGAGTTGATTCTGTAATTTTTCAAGCTTTTCTTCATGCGGATCATGGAAAGAAAATCTATCTTCTTCCTCATGCATCGAGTGGGCTTTCTCCTCCTGTTCTTTTTCATTTGGATTTTCCTTGCCCTTTTTGGCATTATCTTCAACAAATCTTGATAGCATGACTTTAAGACCTTCAATCATCTTTTGTTGCTCTTAAATCATTCTTTCTTGAGTTTCAAATATCTGATTGATATCATCAGATTTATCTGCCATGTGAGATGCTGACTTCTGTAGTCTAAACGATGCAGAGGAACGGGGTGAAGCTATAGCTGAATTATCACTGTCCTCATCGTAAAAACCCCCTGCGAGCCTCTTATAATTTCGAGGCGGGACGGCTCCTGATTTAAGTCGAGTGATACGATGAGGTTCTTCGTCACTCAATTCCAAATCATCATCCGTCTCTACAATTTTCTTTCCTTTTCCTACCATATTGGAGGTTACAACTCTCCATTGCCTCAGGGAAGTAGTCTTTGGTTTCTTCGTAGGGTTCTTGTTTGATTCGATTAATCGATCAAACGCAGATACCCTACTCTTGCTGCAGCTACAGTTATCCATTACAGCGGACACCGCGGTCATCAGTTGCTGGCAGTGACAGATAGGTTCAGCTTGAAGTTATTATATGCTTCTCTTCTTGGAGAGATACTCCCTGAAATCAGCGCCTTTAGCCGTGGAATCACGAAGTCTGTCTGACTTTTGGACGGGTCTAGGGACCCACTGAAGCTTCTTTGAATGATCAGCCCTAGTTATGTAGTCGGATTGATTCTCGCGGGGCTTAGAAGTAGCCTCGCGTTTTATATCGCGAGCCTGAAGAATAGCTCCGCATTTTGCCACATTAGCCTCACGTTTCTCACTGGCTTGGCGTGTCTTCAGAAATTTAGCATCTGGAATAGTAGCCCCGCGTGAAGGGAAATTTTTGCACGCTGGCTTATCTTTGCGATTAACGCAGATCATAGCTTCTCGCCTAGCACGATTTTTACGACTGACAACTATTTGCCAATCGTCCTCTCATCCCTCGCGGGTATCAGAAGTCTTGCGTTTATTGCAAGTATTACTGGCCTGGCGTTTCTCGCTTGGCTTAGTATCAGCCTCGCGTGAAATATCACACGCTGGCTCTAAAGAATTTTTATACTCGCATCTCTCGCGAGTGTCAGAAGTCTTGCGTTTCTCGCAAATAGCCTCGCGTTTCTCGCTTGGCTTAATACCAGCCTCGCGTGGAATATCACACGCTAGCTTTAAAGAATTTTTATACTAACGTCTCTCGCGAGTGTCAGATATTTTGCGACTAGCGCAAATCTTGCTGGCTTCGCGTCTCTCACTAGGCTCAGTAATAGCCTCGCGCGGAATATCACACGCTAGCTTTGAAGAATTTTTATACTCGCGTAACTCGCGAGTGTTGGGTATTCTGCGACTAGCGCAACCCTTACTGGCTTCGCGTCTCTCGCTAGGCTCAGCAATAGCCTCGCGTGGAAAATCACACGCTGGCTTTTCCTTGCTTTTAAGGCAAGTTGTATCTTCGCGTTTAACGCGGTAAAGATTGGTCTCGCGGGTAGCGCGAGCCAGTTTGTGAGGGACCATAGCCTTGCGTCCTCTGGTGTTAGCTCCGTGTCCAAGGCGGGTTTTGAGGGCTCTACGCCTCGCTCTCCGGTTCTTGTTCCGGAGTTGGGTCCTAGTCAATCCAGTCCCCAGGTCTTCTTCGGCAGTCGGAAGCTCATCCTCGGCTAGGATTTCTCGTGTGAACTCTGGCCCTATAGTCGCAGTCTCCAAGGATCCCCGTTTCTCGGTGGATTCCTTTCTACCCGTCACTCGGTCATTGGAGTACATGCGACGATAGTGTCGTGTCTCATCCAAGTCACCTGATCCGGAGGAGAGGAACTCCTCGTACTTCTGCTGGTCGATTTTAACGACCAGCGTGTCTACTTCGGATCCGATCAAGTCGACGTCCGATTGCGCCACAATCTCTTCATCAGTGAAAGAGATGGCTCCCACTGTGGTTGCCAGTTTGTTCATCGCAAAAGTTCCTTCGCTTCCTTCCATTGAATAATCTTGAATTACAACGGAAGTGAACAAGATAAAAAAAAAGAACAAACGAGAGGATTTATATTTATTGCTCTCTTTTACAATATTTCATGGGATCAGTGGCGATGGGATCTGTCGAGCAGCTCCTTTGGACGATCGGTACGTTGAAATCTTCTCTTCTAAAGATATCGGCCGACTATAGACGATCTTCTCTGGTTTTGATTTGTTCAAGGCTTTCTCGCGTAACTCGAACTTCTCAAGAACTCCAGAAAGAAGATGGTGATTTTCTCTAATCTTCACGAACTCAAGGCTCTGTGCGTAACTCGAATTCTCCAAGATTTCAAAAAAATATCTCAATTGCCGAAAAGAAGATCCCTAGGGTTTCACCAGGAAGATATTTATAGTCCCAGGTTAATGCAAGAGTTTCTATCTAAAAAGAACTCGTCATTATCAGGGATTCCAATCAAATATCTTAGTTTTGATGGAATTCTGATTAGACTTGATTTGGGTATTTGGATGGCCCAGAATCATAATCTCAATCAATTTGAGATTCTGGTTATCTGCTTACGCGGAGCTTTAATCGCATTAAAACGCGGCGCTAACTAACCAAAATGCGGAGCTAACGCGGAGCTATTGATCATCTCCGCGTTTTACTCAAACGCGAGGCTAATACAAGTCAGACTGCAGAATCAACGCGGAGCTATTAAACATCTCCGCGTTTTATTCAAACGCAGGGTTAATATTGCCAAACGCAGGGCTACTGAATTGGCTCCGCGTTCTGTTGTGGAAAATCCTTTTAACTTAGAAATTTTCACTGCCAACAATTAGAGAGAAAACTTGTTCGTGTAACCGCTGGCAGTTGTCTGGTTTACCATGCATATATGTAGCTAATTACATTGGTACCATCAGAAATGCTATGTGGGACCAGTACTGTGCTGATTATTTCACAGTTCAAAGGTATGTATTTTCCTATTTTGGAGTTAATTCACATTTTAAATTCATATTTCGTATCAAGTGATACAAAGAATTCAATTTTTGCAGGTACAAGCTTGCATATGCAAAACCAATTGCACCGCTGCCATCAAAGGACCAATGGATTTCTATTGACAAGGGTTACATAATTGGACCACCTAATGCAAGGAGACCTAGAGGAAGACCTAAGAAGAAAAGAATACAGCCAAAGGGGGGAGATGATAGGTCGGAGTCCAGCTTGTCAAAAAGGACTCACAAATGTACTAGATGTCAAGGATATGGCCATCACAAAAATACATGCAAGCAGCCACTTCACACTTCTGGGAGTGAAGATGTTGCCTCTTCTATTGGTGCTTCACAAGTTCCTTCAAGGTATGATGTGTAAAAATAAGTTAGAGTTATAATTTATGACTATATTATTATTGTCTATGCATGTCCATAATAGTGCTGCAACCAGGTCCTGTACTGCAATGTCAAAAAGGAGGAGATTCGAGGTTAATAGGGGTGGGGGTCATTCCCAAAGAGTTCAAAGAGACTCGGCACCATCTATTCCTGCTTCTCTGAGGTTGAAGGCTGTCATAGTATATAGTCTATACATTTATACTAACAAATTATACAATACGTTACGTGTTTTTTTTATTTACTATAGGGCACAACCCATTCAGAGAAGAGTAAAAAAATTCTCAATCAGAGGAAGGAGTGTACTACATATACAGCCACATGCACACGAAGATGCACAACCACAGGCAGGACAAACTCCGCAGCAACTAACATGGATAGGAAGTTTTGATCAACCATCTCAAACGCAACAATCGCAGACAACGCCCCGAGATACAGAATAAGAGCAATATTTGTCCAATATTTGTAATGAGCTATGTTGATGAATTTGGGTTTTCTTTATTTGTCAAATATTTGGAGAACTTGAGATAATTGATTTGGTGATGAATATTTGTGATATGTTGATTTCTCTGGACTGAGATCATGTTCTCAGTCCAGAGAACAGGTGATATATTTGTGATATGTGATGAATTTGGCAGCTGTCAAATATTTGTTACTTATTTATTGTGATATGTTGATGAATTTGGTCTAATTGATGAATTTGTGATATGTTGATGAATTTACATATTTGTGAACATGTTCTCAGTGTTGATGAATTTGTGAATATTTGTGAATTTGTGAATATTTGTAATATGTTGATTTCTCTGGACTGAGAACATGATCTCAGTCCAGAGAACAGGTTCTCTGGACTGAGAACCTGTTCTCTGGACTGAGAACTCAGTCCAGAGCTGTTCTCAGTCTCTGGACTGAGAACAGGTTCTCAGTCTAGAGAACCTGTTCTCTAGACTGAGAACATGATCTCAGTCCAGAGAAACTCTGGACTGAGAACCTGTTCTCAGTCCAGAGCTGCTTCTCAGTCCAGAGAGTGTATTGGAAAAATTGATTTGGAGAACTTGAGATAATTGATTTGTTGAACTAGAGGAAAAATACATGAACATGAAAGAGTAAAAAAAATAAAGAAAATGAGAAGAGAGGAGGAAAAGAGAAGGAGAAGAGAGGAGGAAGAGAGGAGAAATAATGAAGAAAAGAAGAAGAAAGGAGGAAGAGAGAAGAAGAAGAGAAAGAGGAAAATAAAAGAGGAAATGAGGGGTAAAATGGTCAAAAAATTAACTGTGTTAGGGAAAGTTAGAAAGAGAGGCAAAATTGTTGTAACTTATGAGATTTGGGAGGCAAAATTATAAATATGAAGATTTGGGGGTAAAATCATAATATTTAAAGATTTGAGGGACAAACCAGTAAATACCCCAAATTTATAATGTGAATATTAGTTGGTAGTTTTTTGTGTTTGGATTAAATTGGTAAGTTTTGATGTTAGAATTAGGAAAAAATTGAAATCTATATATTGTGTGTTTATATTATGATATTTAATGGATTTAGATAGGCAAATATAATTAACATATGGTGATATGTAATGGTTAACAATTTAAAATTTTATTGTGTAAATATAATATTTGGTGATTTATAGATGGATCTAACGCAACCATCCCGCATTCGACCAACAGCGTCAAATAGGAGGAAGAAAACGGGGATCCGCCCAGCCGTTGATCCTGGTATTCCTGAAATCCATAATGAACCGGATTCGCAGGTTGATGCTGCCACGAAGACCTTCCGTTACGCATTCATCGAGATGTATCGCAAGAAAGAGGGAGTATCGATGAGTCGGACTCGGAAGAAGATAAAGTGCGGTCGATAAATAGAGGACTGATTGATTTGTCTCTTTTGAAGAGTTTTAGAACACACGTTACTTTTTTTATATCTAAAAATGAGGTCAGACATAACAATTTGGATTTAAAATTTAACTGGGTAGTTGTTTATCTAAAATATCTTGCTTTGTTATCGTTTCAGGAATGAGATCCATTGTGGTGCATTAATCACATGAGACTTCATTACAATCCGAGTTTGCTCTATAATACGCTCGTCAAGATAAAATCAGCTCTGACTATGTGCACACAAACTGATGTTGACACTTTATTATAATCTGTATCGCAGACCCCAACCGATAGTCCCAGTTCTGCAGGACGCCATCAACTTGTTAGGAAGCAACCCGCTAGGAAGTAACGAAGATGCTAGATTTCGTTGGATTTTTTTTGGAGTGTCAAATTCTAACTTATGGTGTTTGTTCTTATTAACATGGAAATGAAGTTGTAACCATGGACGATATCTTGACTTTATATTGTCGTTCTTGTTTTGTCTTACACTCTACTTATTTTGTTTTGAACTATATAACTACATCTTTGAAGCTATGAATGAACTGAAGATATGTTGACTTTATTGTGTAGTTGTTCTATGTCTTCTGCTCTATTTATTCTGTGTTATGAAATTCAGTTTTGGATATCAATATTGCATGTTTCGATACCAAATCCGACCTCTAAAATGCGGGCAGAACTCATTGGTTTGGGTTATGTTATATATATTTTGTGCTGGATAATTATTTGTATCCGGGGTGTCTGTACCGTATGAAGATGAGAAAGACGGATTTGTCTACTCGATCCGGTCTGTCTAGCTCGGATCAAACATGCGTGATCCGGGCTTACAGTCCTGAATCATCCTTTTTAAATTCGGGCTTGTAAGCCCGGATCAAGGATACAGAGCACTTTGTCTCTGTATCCTTGATCCAGGCTTACAATCCCGGATCTACGAAGCGTGATCTGGGACTGTAAGCCCGGATCACCATTAGTTGATCCGGGCTAGACAGTCCAGATCAACTAATGGTGATCTGGGCTTACAGTCCCGAATCTATGGCGGATCAACTAATGGTGATTCGGGCTTACAGTCTCGGATCACCCTTTGTAGATCTGGAACTGTAAGCCCGGATTAAGAAGACTGTAAGCTCATAAAAAAAGCTCCAGAAAATGTTTGCCGGACTTCAAAATCTTTGCTTCACCATCCTCCATCTCAATGTCACCATTGCTGATCAGATGGTGCTCTACTCCTTCATTCTCAAGGTATGAATCAAAAAAGCTCATCAACATGCACAATGTTGTTAGTTTCGAGTCAATGAATAAAAAAAGCCCATTGTTGCATTTGTTTCTGCAAAGAAAATTTTATTTTTGTAGAATTTTGATAGCTTGTTCTAACAACAAGCTATTGACTACATATTCCCATAATAATAACTTTTAAGCCAATTTTCGAGGTGTAAGAGGCGGTTGAAGGAGAGGTGGGTGGAATTTTTTTCCATTTTCTTCGCTGCTGGCACGGGAAGAAGAGAAGTGAACGAGAAGATGATGGAGAGCGGTTTTGGAATAAAAGTTGAATGACAGTCTGGTGATATAAAGAAAGAGATAAGTGGGCTCACTGAGAAAAAAGATGTGACCCTTTAGGAACTCCTTTGGAATAGTAGTGTGTAATATTTTAATAGAACCATAATTGAGACGATAAATATAATAACTAAAGTATGAAAGTTATAATATTTTAATATGGTAAGATGGTAAGATATAATAATTTTCAAATATACATAATATATTACAGTAGAATGATAATTAGAATGGTGATTCTTTTATAGCAATAAAATTGTAAATCACGATTACATGATAAGATTTATTTTGCTGTTTAAATTTGGTAATCTTGATAAGAATGTTCTTTATAAAGGGTATGTTTATTAGAGGGAAATTCGAAATGCGCACAACATTTTACATAGTGAGCGCCGTATCCTATGGTATAGTACAGTGATTTAAGTGCGCATTTAGGTAAATTAGATGATAAGATTTATTTTGCTGTTTAAATTTGGTAATCTTGATAAGAATGTTCTTTATAAAGGGCAAATCCTAAATGAGCACTTAAATCACTGTACTATACCATAGGATACGGCGCTCACTAAGTAAAATGTTGTGCGCGTTTAGAATTTCCCTCTAATAAACATACCCTTTAAAAAAATAAAATACCATCCTCTTTTTAACTCGCACTGCACCGCGGCGCAGAGTACCGGACTCCGGAGAACCTTCCTCACAAAGCCAAATCGCCCCCAAATCCCATCGATCAAATAATCAATTGAACAGCCCAAATAATTCACACCCCCGAACTCCTAATATCAACCCTCGCCGGATCCGATCACCGACCACCCTTCAGACGATGGCGGGTTTCAGCGGTGACGAGACCGCTCCCTTCTTCGGTTTCCTCGGCGCCGCCGCCGCCCTCGTTTTCTCCTGTACCCTCGTCGCCCTCTCGAGCTATTCCCCGCCCCCACCCCCACCCCCCACCCCCCACCCCCCCCGCTCGCCTCTTTCTTCAGATCTGTACTCACCCCGATCTGTTTCTTTGAATCGCAGGCATGGGAGCGGCGTACGGGACGGCGAAGAGCGGCGTGGGAGTAGCGTCGATGGGGGTGATGAGGCCGGAGCTCGTGATGAAGTCAATTGTGCCCGTGGTCATGGCCGGAGTGCTCGGGATCTACGGCCTCATCATCGCCGTCATCATCAGCACTGGCATAAATCCTAAGGCCAAGTCCTACTATCTCTTCGATGGCTATGCTCACCTTTCCTCTGGTCTCGCTTGCGGCCTTGCCGGGCTCTCTGCTGGCATGGCCATCGGGATCGTGGGCGATGCCGGAGTCAGGTAAAAATCCGATCTTGAATCTTATAGATCTTAGATTCGTTTTGTATCTGTAGAGGGTGGATCTTGATTCTTGTTAATATTTTGCAGATCTTGAATCTACAAGTTGCTTAATTATGATAAATTTTACTTATTTCTTTACCTATTACATTTGCGATTGCACGTTATATGGTTAGGTTGAGTGGAATTTGGAAACGAGTGAAATCTTTGTCTCTGGTTTGTAGGCTAGATTAAAATTGTTGTTGATTAGTTTGTTTTCATTGCATAGCTATAATTTGGCAAGTGCAAGGATGATGTTTGTTTTGTATCTTTTAATGATACTATTTGGATGGGATAATTACCCGTTCATTGTTTCTTATAGTCGATTTTCATACTTAAAGAACACAACTTTGAAAAGAATACTTCATGAGCTTTTATAATATGAGATAATGTTTTGTTCTGAAGCCTCTCTTTATCTACATAATGCGGGATATCTGATGCAACAAGCTGGAGGTCAGTTTCTTTTGAGGTCAGTTTCTTTTGTTTTGTGGAGGAAATTTTACTTATAATACCCAGGGAAACTTGTTGGGTCTTAAGGAAGGAGGACAATGAATTGAATGGTTTCTTCGTTCGCTGTTATCTCTATTGTAATTATAAAACAAAATTCTACTATGCATTCCGTCGACAACGCATATGGCATAAATAGTTAATACACCACCTAAACAGATTATACAAAACTATGCTGAATAAATTTTATGTTCATATGAACATATTCTATATTATACATTATGTGTTGAAATTCTTAATTAATTAGAAATTTTTAATTAATTAGAACACTGTAAATAATATTTAAATTTGCATGCAAAAAGCATAATGTAGAAATAAAGTGCCAAGAGTTCTGTGGTGCTTCATAGAGAGGTGAGTGCCATCAAACTTAACCTACAAAAAAGCCTTTAGATTGAGAAAATGAAAATTGTATTTAAAAATTATAATAGAGAGAAAGTCAAGGGGTTAAGGAAAATGAAGGAAAAAACCTTTTTGTTGTCACAACCTCACCTTTCTCCTAGGAGAGAATGGAAGAAAGTCTGGAATAGTATCAAAGTCTTAGGATTTTGTCATATTGAGTTCTGAGAGTTCAATTTGTTTGTGAGTTTGATTAGGAAAAATTCCACTCAAATTGTAACCTGCAATAGAGGGTATGCAAGCACACACTCCTCATGGAACCTTGTCATATGGAATGCTCTCATATGATGAGCACATAAGCAAATCAGTTCAGTCCAAGGGAACCTATGTTTATGTTGCCATATAAATAGCCTTGTAAGACCTTTTTTTTACAGTGTTTGCTATTCTTGAGACCTTAGTCCAAAGAATTTGAAATGTCTGTGATGTTTGAAAGGGGCATTTCAGTTGGTTTTGCTAGTATATTAGAGATCCATCCAACTAGGGCAAGTGATGATTGTGTTAAGAAAATTGAGATCCCTTGAGCGTAAGGGAATCCAATAGCTTTTACTCTATTTTTAAAGTTATGCTAATATTATGATTAATGAAATCCAAATCAAACTTATAATCTTACACATGTAATTACTTTTATGGCACTTTTCACGATGAATGTTTGTAATATCGTTTCTTTAATCCTTCACACATTTTAGAGATATTAATAAGTCACTAAACTTATAGCACATTGGACTTATCTATGATCTATCAGGACATGTGATTGATGGAACTATTCTTGTAAACGTGGGGCAAGAATTGGTTATTTGGGTATAGGAGAGGAATCGTGAACTGTAGCTGTTAATCCGAGAGTTAATATTTGAAGTATTCAGTTCAACTAGGCCATGCTGAGTGTGTGCAGAGAGTTGCAAGAGGGGATGAAGGTTGATGAGCTTTATGGCTGAGTTAGATCTTTGAGATTCTACAAACTTGTTTTTTAAGAATAGGGAATAGATGCATGCAGAACATGTATGCAAGCTATAACTAGTGATGACTAGTGATGACGTGAAATACAGCAGGAAGTCAATAATGTTGATTATTGAAAGTTTATGTTGCTGGACATAACAAGACAGCTTTTCTTGTTTAAAGGAACTTTATTTAAGAAAAGTTGTCTTGTTGTTCACCAGCAAGAAAATTTGTATTCAAATTATTCCAAGAATGCAATATTCTGATTTTCTTGCTTTATTGATAAATACTGGATTCCTGGTATAAATAGAATACAAATTTTCATTTTGATGAACTGCAAAGAGATCAGATGGCTTTTCGGAAAAATAATTTTAAATTCTGTAATGATTTAAGTCTCGTCAAAATTGAGTTCACCATCATAACCACAATCTTTCAAATGGATATGCAAATGGTTGACTAGAGAACAAGACCCAAATTTGAGAAAGTTTTACAAGGAATTGATTCGAGTCTTATAATTGACTGTCAGACCCCTAGCTAAAGTAATGCAAAGGATTCTCAAGGTCTTGAATGTTCGATTATATTTGTGGTAATATGCTACACGGTAGCACAAGAGGAGGAAAGTAAATAAAATGAAGGGAAGAAGATAACAAAAAGTTGGAAAAGAACAACAGAAGACGTTTGTTTGTAGCGGAAGATCAGGGGAAAGAAGATGTGTTTGTTGTCTGTTGACATAGAGGTGGTGTGGCGAGAAGGGAAACTTATATTTTCATGATCTATCATATGAAAATCTGTATGGAATGAACACAAGAGGTATACAGTGTGTCTGAACTGTGAAAATGTGGTCTGAAAGGTTGTCATTAATTTGATGGGTGGTTAGAGGTAAAAAGTTTCTCTTCCAGGCATATGAGAAGCAACCTGTGCTTTCTTTTCCAATATATCTTTTGTTCAAATATCCTGGACCTCCGTTTCCCACCAAGAGGCCCTTGTAGATATGACGGACACGTGGGAATTAAAATTAAGATTAGTGTCTGCCTTGAAGTGAAAATAAGAAATCCTTTAGCTGGGACCCCTAAATCTAAACAAACTAGAGAATAAGATAAAGGTGAAGATTTGATTAAGGTTCCTCCTTGTGAAGAATAATAAAATGATCGAAATTTATTTGGAAATTCCTATTTGAAGCTTATAACTTTATGAAAGAACTATTGAAAAAATGAAGGCCACACTAGGTATGTTTTAATCAAATCGTTAGAAAGGGATGTATCAGGCATAGTATGCTTTATCATCCTTGCTTTGCAGCCTAAAACTTGTCTTGCTTCAATGTCATCATGGACATCATTGAAGGGTCACTGAATTTACATTCTCTCTCTTTTTTTCAATACTAGGCATAAGATATTGTAAGGTTACCTGGCATCTTGTAGGATCACATGAATATGTGGCTTTTATGTAACTATAAAGGGCTATAAACAATGAAACAAGAAATTGTCTTTTCTGAGCAAATGCATAATGAGTGTTTCTGTCAACAGCAAGTAATAATAGCTCATTCTGAAATCTTGCATTTCTACAGCTATATATTTTTGTAATGAAGATTAAATTAGCATTAACCGTCCTTTTGTCTGAGAAATAGTTTAGAAGCTCTACACAGTGCACTCGCAAATATAGAAGATCATTAAGTATTACCCAGAAGCTAACCCGAGATCGTTCTACGCATAGACATTTGATACCTGAGTAAAACACTTTCAAAGTAGCTATGGTCGAGTGAATGATGTATGAAAGAGTAGTAGTTTAGCAAAAGAAAAGAATAGTGATATATGAGATAATAATTCGGTAGGGGTGGAAGAATACTGCCAAAACTTCTCTTTTTATAGCTTAATTAAGTTGATTACCTGGGATCTAATTTAGTCAGAGAATATTATTGTGAAATCCTTTTAGAAAATATTTTTGAAAGATAATCTTCATTAAAAAGTCGATCTTCTTCAATGAAGCTCGTCATAAGATCTGAGCATGATCAAAGCATATAATATTAATGAAATAGATAAGCCCTAAAGCCCTAAGCGTACTTAATGTCTTTAATCGTATAGCTCAGATCTATATTTTCAAAACATTACATATCTGAGTATTCAAATTTCATATACAAGCCATCAAAGATAAAGATTCATTTTTTCTCTAAAGAATAACTTAGATTATAACATAAAAGAGAGTTTTTAACTAAAACAAGTAAGATTTAGGGTACTTTCACATCCCTTGCTAAGAGAGAGAGAAAGTTGATTATAATTTGAGAAAGAAATTATCATCATCATTGAAATAATAAAAGTAATCTTCTTCAGAAGGGAGAAAAACCTCACACAAAATCTCTCCCCTCACAAACTCTAGAAAATAGAAGAAAAGAGAGAAGGAAGATAAGATAATTCTAAACATTATTTATATGGTATTTTTACAATCCAAAATCTTCTAAAGATAATCGCCCAGGATCTGGAGTCTCCATCGTGAATCTTATTTGCACAATCTTGGAGAGATTCAATCCAACACTTAATCAATTTCCTTGCTGCAATAAGCTTCAGCCGACTAGTCACCTAGTGGAACAACTCACCTAGTGGAACAACTGGTGGCTCATACATAACTAGCCACTGTGGCTTGCAGAAGTCCCTATTTGGGCTGCAGTTTAGCACTGGGTACCAATGGCAGCCACTGGTGGCTAATATTGCAGAAGTCCCAATTTGGGTTGCGGTTTAGCTCTAGATCATCGATGGTAGCCATCGGTGGCTTACAGAGGCCTTGCAAAAATCTTTTTCAATCGCGGAAAAATTCTTGGCCACCGCTGGCACCCACAAGTGACTTGTTGCTAATGCTCAAACACAAAAGCACAAGTGGTATCCACCGGTGGCTCCAATCATCCTTTGTTTATTTGGTTGATTTATCTCTCAGCTAATTGACATCAAATTTGCTACAAACCTCGGTTATTGGGCCATCAATTATATATCATCACAAAAACATGTATAAGTCATCCTTTAAGTTCAAAACACAAATATTTTGTTAAACTCCAAATTAACACCTTTTAATACAAATTAACAAATGAATCGAGTAAAAAGAGTGTAAATAACATGAGTAATGTGCAATATTATGCTCTAATCAAAGCACCAGAGGTTTTCCTCCATAAAAATGCTCGATGCCATCACTCCTCTTAGCCTTACGAGGGAGCCTTAAAATTCACAGACTTTGGTAATAAATTCCTGATGAAGTAATCTTGTTGGTAATGGGAATAGGTTATGTGCTTTTGAAACTAAGGGTGTATATATTAAAAATTGTAGTTTTGTTGAATTCTTAAAGCTTTTTGTCATGATTCATGACCATATATATGTTATAGAATGTTAGAAGGGGAAGAAAAAAGTTAGTACCACCATAAAAACAAAGGGCTTTCTTCTTCTACATTACGCGAAAATTGTGGCAGAAAGAAAGAAGGTAAGAATTTGAGCTGTTAAGCAATGAAAGGAAGGAAATTACTGTCTCATCTTTGCCATCTTTCCTTTCTTACCCCTCGATGGCAACTATATAAATGAGCTATCAATATGGTTGCTAAATTTGTTAAGGTTGAAGGAAAATTTTTAGACTTTTATTAGCTAGCTTGTTATATGGCACAAAATGTGGCTATATAGAGATGTCATTCACCAAAGATGAGTATAACAAAGATACACATGATTTATTGGATGTTGGGTAACTCTTAAGATAAAGTGAGAAATGAGGATGTTCTTGCTAAAATAGGTGTAACTCCATATAAGAGAAGTCGAAAGATAATCACTTGCGATGGTTTCATTACGTGCAAAGTAGATTTACAGATGCACCACTTTAACGAGTGAAGTTCATCAATATAGGATAAGTTAAAAGAGCGAAGAGAGTATGGATGGAGGTGATAAAAGATACATATGCTAGAGGCTTAAATGAAAATATATTGCTTGATAGGAATTGTATTGAATCGTACTGAATTTCGAAATACTTTGGATTCTTTAATTTTGGCTATAAACCTTTTAAAGGATTTTGTCGATAGAGATAACTGTTAACATATTCATTTATTCAAATCAAGCAGAGGTATGATTTTAACGTACTCATTAGATAACAAGTAGAGGTATGATGTTAACATGCTTATTTTAGGTCAAGCAGAGGTGTCATGTTAACGTGCTCATTTTAATCCTAACCGTTCAGTGACATCTGGTATGACGGATTAGGGAAAGACAGAGGTGATATTAAACGTGTCTTGAAGCTCAACCTATTCAGAGGATCTGATCGTGATAGGGACAAGCTGACTAAACAGATGTGATGGTTAACGTATTTAGCTTTGGAATTGGACTATCAGAGGTAACTGTTAACTTGATAGAGAGATGATTTTCGTTAGAGGTGATTTTTAACTTAACGATATCAAAAACACGTTCATCAGAGGTTGTAATGTTGGACTTGACGAAGTGTGAATTTTCTTTTCTGTCAGAGGTGATTTTTTTTTAACGTGATAGGGGATTTAATCGGATCTTATCTCATTGGATTTTGAATTATGATGTCAGAGGTATGATTTTTAACTTGACAGATATTTTGGAGTGTCGCTTGCTCTGTTGGAGCAAAATGACAAGAAAAGTTTTGCTGTCAGAGGTGAAATCTTAACGTGACAAGAGATTTATCTGATTAGGATTTTTAGCAAACCCCCCCAGGTATCAACGGATTTGATTAGCCTTTACTAACTACCGTTTGAATTGGGCTAGCCATGCTATTTCCCTCAGCATGGTGAGTTGTCGAGGATTTCGTTTGGGCTTAAATGCCAAATTTTTCCTCTTCCCTTTGCCTTAGCAGCTTAGGACAGTGATGTATTCTTATATTCGGATAAGAATACTGTTGTGACAGATTTGTCGTGGGATTTTTAGCAAACCCCTAGCTATCAACGGGTTTGATTTTGCCTTTACCAACTACCGCTTGAGTTGGGCTAGCCATGCTATTACCCTCAGCATGGTGAGTTGTCGAGGATTTCGTTTGGACTTAAATGTCAAACTTTTCCTCTTCCTTTTGCCTTAACGGCGTTAGGTGATTCATACTTTTTACCCCCAGCATGGTGGGGTTGGCGAGAATTTTATTCTCTTTCCGTAGCCTTGTCGGCGTTGGGTAATTCATACTTATTACCCCCAGTATGGTGGGGTTGGCGAGAAATTTATTCTCTTCTCGTAGCCTTGTCGGCGTTGGGCAGTTCATACTTATTACCCCCAGTATGATGGGATTGGCGAGAAATTTATTCTCTTCCCGTAGCCTTGTCGGCGTTGGGTAATTCATGCTTTTTACCCCCAGCATGGTGGGGTTGGCGAGAAATTTATTCTCTTCCCGTAGCCTTAGCGGCGTTGGGTAATTTATACTTTTTACCCCCAGTATGGTGGGGTTGGCGAGAAATTTATTCTCTTCCCGTAGCCTTGTCGGCGTTGGGTGATTCATGTTTTTTACCCCAGCATGGTGGGATTGGCGAGAAATTTATTCTCTTCCCGTAGCCTTGTAGGCGTTGGGTAATTCATGCTTTTACCCCAGCATGGTGGGGTTGGTGAGAATTTTATTCTCTTCCCTTTGCCTTGTCGGCGTTGGGTAATTCATAATATTTTTTTTTCTTTTTTTTTATGGGGATTTAAATTAACCGTTCTGAGCTCGTCTTGGGAATTGTTGTGAGCCCAAATGGTACCTTTAGACCACACACATTAGATGTGTCGGAGTTAGCTCTAACTCCTTTTATATTCAGCTTTGAGCTGAACTGCTCTAGCGTCAATCAACGCATGAATTTTATCTTTTAAGATAAAATAATTTTTTGTGGGGTGACCTACAATCCGATGGTATAGGCAGTAATTCAGATTGTTAGTCTTCCCAATTTCTTCATGCCTCTTGCTTTCCGGCAAGTTGAGCATCTTGCGTTTGCTGAGCAGGTTGAACATAGTAGCAGTATGTTCATCCTTGAACGAATACCGCTTTTGAAGTCTGGGCGACTTTGCTGTGTTGCTTGTAGTTGGCCATCTTTTCTGCTTCGATGTACTTTCTACCGCCATTGCCATTATGTCTTTTCCTTTGGAACGGGAAAACTGGAATGGAGGTTCATTTGTACTGCCTCCGGTTGCAGACTGTTGTTCTTCGAGGCGTCGAATTATTTGTTCAGCCTGTTCACCCTGTTTAAGCAGATCTTTCCATGATTTGGATTCGACCGAGCCCATCTTGTCTAGTATATCGGTCAACAAATTGTGTCTGCAGGTTTCCACAAGCGTGTCCTGCGTCATGCCATGTGGGCATCGAACAGAAAGCTTTCGGAACTGCTCGACATAAGTTTTGACCGTTTTGCCTTCTTCTTGCTTCGCTGCTAGCAAAGATAGTATAGAGACTTCTGTATCATCTTCAAAAAATCGGGCTAAGAACTCACGTTCTACATCGGTCCATGATTTAATTGTTCCCTGGGGTAGCTGCATGAACCAGGTAAATGCGGGCCCCCGTAAAGTGCTCGCAAATATCCTAGTCATAGTCGGATCATTTCCCATGAGGTGTCCTGTCTGCGACAGGAAGTAGAAGATGTGCTGTTGCGGCGAACCTTTACCGTCGAATGACTGAAGATTCAACGGTTTATATTTTGTAGGGTAAGGTACGGTCTCCCATTCTATGGGATAAGGACGTACTACCCCCACCTCTTGTAGCTTCTTGCGATGAAGAAGAGCTTGTAGTTGGTTCTCCATCTTCTCTATTTTCTCTGCGTGAGGGTTGATGGTAACCTTCATTTCCTCTTCCTCTCTTTAATGAGGAGGAATTTCTTCATTCTCATCCTCGCTGTCCTCATTTATCTGGACAGGCTGTTTTCCTTTCTGCCGACCAGAAACGGACGACGAGGATTGATTCTTTCTAGTTTGGGCTAACAACTCAAGTAAAAGTTGTTTCATTTCTTCTATGGTCTCCTCTTGCTGTTCGAGACGTTTTTCTTGTCTCTCAAGTCTTTCAGAGACTTCTTCTAGAAGCGCGCCCTCTGGTTCGATAGAAACTCCTTTTGACCCTGGAGTAATTTCCTTATCCGAAAGGTTGTTTCCGACTACCTTTTTGCCTTTATTAACCATATTTGATGAGGCAGTAGGTAGATCGGTTTCCGAGCACACCTTTTTCACCGTCCGTATTCTTTTGGATTCGGTAATCTGCTCAAAAACGGATCGTCTCGGATGGCACTCGCAGTTTGATAGAACAGTTGAGATTAACTGTTCGCATTGGCATTGAGGAGTATTCTGTGCAGAGTTCTTCCAATTGAGGAATTCTCTCAAGTCTTGAGATACTTCTTTATCTCTATTTGCAACCTGACGCCGCTTGCGTCGCAAACTTGGTTCATAATACTGGAGAGTTTGCAATATTTCAGGGCTGAGAGCTTTTCCCATATCAACACGGTCTCTTTTATGGAGTCTTCTAGAGTGTGTGCTGGCTTGCGCAATCGCACGGGCTTCGCACGCATCTGACTTATCTTTCGGAATATGTTCATCCGAAGAGAAACCTGAAGACATATCCTCAGGTGAGTGCATGAGCACATCTTTATATTTGTTTGAAAAGGAACAGGATGGTATACCTGAGAGAGTAACCAAAAAGTTAGGTGTGCGTTGTGTGCTCACTGCGCGTGTGCCCGAATAGACATCAGAACCAACCCCTGATTTTTCCTACGGAGTGCAACCCGTGGGAAACCCACGGTGTGCAACCCGCGTTTGAAACCGCGGGTGCACGGGATTGCACACGCGGGGTGCAACCCGCGGTTGGAACCGCGGGTTTGCACCCGCGGTTGGAACCGCGGGTTTGCACCCGCGGGATTGCACCCGCGGGTTTGCACCCGCGGTTGCAACCGCGGGATTGCACCCGCGCGCGGGGTGCAACCCGCGGTTGGAACCGCGGGTTTGCACCCGCGGTTGGAACCGCGGGTTTGCACCCGCGGTTGCAACCGCGGGGTTGCCCCGGCGGGGTGCAACCCGCGGTTGGAACCGCGAGTTTGCACCCGCGGTTGCAACCGTTGCAACCCGCGGTTGGAACCGCGGGTTTGCACCCGCGGGGTTGCCCCCGTGCGGTGCAACCTGCACTTCTGCCTGCGGATTTTCACTTTTGGAATTTTTCTTCTTTGATGTTTCCTGATCTGGATTTTCTGACCGCAATTTTCCAGAGGCACTGTTGAGGCGGGCCCGTTGGGCTTTACGCCTTAGGTTTCTCTTCTGAGAGCGGGTCAGGGACTGGTTTGACATTTGGCTTGACTTTGGAATGGGCGATAACGCCGTGTTCTTGACAGACGATGACGTCCTGTCAATTCGAACGGGCGATGACGCCTCATAAGTTTTCATAGGTGATGACGCCTTTCCGGTGGGCGATGACGCCTCACCTTTTTTCATCGTCACCCGGCGATGACGCCTAGGCTCCGAATCAGAGGAGGAAAGAAATTCCTCATATTTTTGCTGGTCAACTTCTATGACCAGTGTCTCAACCATTGAGCCAATCAGCACCCGGTCGGACTGCGCCACCAGATTCTCTGTGGTAAACAGAGGGGCTCCCACTGTGGTCGCCAGTTCTTGTTTGCTCGAAAATTGCATCTTTGATTCCATTGCAGAAATTATTTGAATTACAACGAATTAAGATTACAAAATAATCCGAGAAATTACAAGAACGGGAATATTAATTTATTCCCTTTTTTATGTGGGTTCGGGTAGCGATGGAGTCTTGTTAATGCCTCTGTTGACCGTCCGACCAGGAGAAGATGGCTCTGCTCTTTTCCTTGATCTCACGAGCTCGCCCGTAATCGTCCCAAAGTCTTCCAATCCAAAAGTCCTCTCTCCAGTTAAATTCCTGTGTTTTATAGGCCGAAGAAGCTCTAAATCCGGCTCAATTATTCCTGAAAAACCGGATCACGGAATATTAGCGAAATAAAATAGGAAATAAATAATCGGAAAACAACCCGCGGGTTGGCACCCGCGGGAGCTCCCGCGGGTTGCATCCCGCGGGTGGCAACCCGCGGGGGGTGCTTCCGCGGGAATCCTCTCGCGGGTGGATCCCGGGGGGTTGCAACCCGCGGGTGTGCCCACTTAGCAATTTTCAATTTTCAATTTAAGTTCTTGTTTGCTCGAAAATTGCATCTTTGATTCCATTGCAGAAATTATTTGAATTACAACGAATTAAGATTACAAAATAATCCGAGAAATTACAAGAACGAGAATATTAATTTATTCCCTTTTTTATGTGGGTTCGGGTGGCGATGGAGTCTTGTTAATGCCTCCGTTGACCGTCCGACCAGGAGAAGATGGCTCTGTTCTTTTCCTTGATCTCACGAGCTCGCCCGTAATCGTCCCAAAGTCTTCCAATCCAAAAGTCCTCTCTCCAGTTAAATTTCTGTGTTTTATAGGTCGAAGAAGCTCCAAATCCGGCTCAATTATTCCTGAAAACCGGGATCACGGAATATTAGCGAAATAAAATAGGAAATAAATAATCGGAAAAGAACGGAAAACAACCCGCGGGTTGGTACCTGCGGGATCGCTCCCGCGGGTGGCAACCCGCGGGGGGTCCCGTGGGTTGCAACCTGCGGGTGTGCCCACTTAGCAATTTTCAAATTTTTTTTTTTGGTATCTACAGGAATGAGTAGAGAAGGATCATCCATGTGATCTATCCCGCTTTATTCATTTTTGGTTAATGCAGCCTACCTCAAGTCCTTGGGATAAAAGGCTTAGTTGTAAGTTGTGTAAATGAGCAGTTAATGTAGAAAATTTATTGTGTTGGTAGCCCATTTCTACCCACTCCAATATCTTTTTCAAGGGGTATTTACTGGTTTGTCCCTTAAATCTTTATATATTATGATTTAGTCCCCCAAATCTTCATATTTAGGATTTAGTCCCCCAAATCTCCTAAGTTGCTACAATTTAGTCCCCCTCCCTAGTTTTTGATCTAATATTACCATTTTACCCCTTCTTATTCATTCTTTCTCTTCCTCATCTCTTCCTCTTTTCTTATTTTCTTCATTATTCCTCCTCTCTTCTCCTTCTCTCTTCCTCCTCTCTTTTCCCAACGAAGAAAAGATGAGGAAGAGAGAAGGAAGAGAAAGGAGAAGAGAGGAGGAATAATGAAGAAAAGGAGGAAGAGATGAGGAAGAGAGGAGGAGAAGAGAGGAGGAAGAGAAAGAATGAATAAGGAGGGATAAAATAGTAATATCAGGTCAAAAATTAGGAAGAGGGACTAAATTGTA
The DNA here is from genome assembly GCA_036321105.1 of Dracaena cambodiana. NCBI lineage: Eukaryota > Viridiplantae > Streptophyta > Magnoliopsida > Asparagales > Asparagaceae > Dracaena > Dracaena cambodiana. Next base: position 15,586,684 of record JAYEPQ010000004.1, on the reverse strand, counting down.
GTAATTTAGGAGATTTGGGGAACTAAATCCTAAATATGAAGATTTGGGGGACTAAATCATAATATATAAAGATTTGAGGGACAAACCAGTAAATACCCCTTTTTTCAATTTTCTTTTTGCCCTAGGGTTTACTCATCCAATTTCTTGGGTTTTGGTTTTGATTTGACCTCCTATTAAGTATTAACAGTTTTAGGTCACATTTTGTATCTACTTGATAGAATGATAAATGAAGTCCAAAATTTATGAAATTTAATTTTGAAGAAGCTAAGGACGTGGACATCATGATCTAAAATGAAACTTGAAATAAAAAATGGAGAGGGCTTTTTAGCTGCCAACGCAGGTAAGTTTCCTGCGTTGGGAGTGCAGGAAGAGTAAACCCATATAATAATTAATTAATTATATATATTTATGATATTTAAGGTATCTCCGTAGAGAGTTCATTATGGAGGCATTCCTAAATCTCAGTATAGAGGGCCTACATGGATGGTTCAAACCATTAGTTATGATCTCCATACTCTAAAATGATGGTGTATAAAAATCATGTATTTTCAATATATTTTTAACATTTATTAATTAAAAATAAGTGTTTTTTCAACCATAGAACAATATATTTCTCGTTGGCTTTTTAGCTGCCAACGCAGGTAAATTTCAAGAGTAAACCCATATAATAATTAATTAATTATATATATTTATGATACCTAAGGTGTTTCTGTAGAGAGTTCATTATGGAGGCATTCCTAAATCTCAGTACAGAGGGCCTACATTGATGGTCCGAACTATTAGTTATGATATCCATACTCTAAAATGATGGTGTATAAAAATCATGCATTTTTAATATATTTTTAACATTTATTAATTAAAAAATAAGTGTTTTTTCAACTATGGAATAAGTAAGATCTCTTGATCAGCAATGAAGAAGAGTCTTAATCATATGATTTATTATATGTTGCCTATTTAAAGTATGTAGATTATAACTAATGGTCTGGATCATATGTAGACTCTCTATGTTAAAATTTAGGTTGCCTTTATAGGCAACTTCCTATGCAGACATCTTAGGAACATCTTTTTTGTATATATTTATATACTCGATTGCTGAGACTGTTGTTCCGAGATGTTGGATTGCGATGTGAGTGGATCATCTAAAGTGAAAGACTAATCCCAACGTAAAGTGTCTCCATGAGGAATTGCCTATGGAGGCACCCTAAATTTCAATATAGAGAGTCTATATATACACACAAGAAATAAGAATAAGTTACTTGTTATGAAATCTTGCAATTATACTGCTTCGTATTTCTGGATTGGGTCCAATGGAAGTTAACATCTCCTTGAACTTTACCTGGAGCACGTTGTTGAAATTGTTCTTTATTAGCATTTATTCTCACCCTTGTTCTAAGGGACCATAATCTTCTACTTGAGATGGTTGGTGGTATCACCCATTGCTTATTTTACCTACAGATGCCTGATTTCAAAGGCTAATCAGTGTTTAAAAACCAAGGAACTCATCTGAGTAAGATGAACAAAGTTTGATTAAAACCAAAATAACTGACGAAAACCGACATGATTAAGAAGCCCAACCAAACCGAACCGAAATAATTCGGTCAATTTTCTATTTTGAGCTTTAACCCAAAACCAAACTGAACCTATGAATTATTTAAAATTTATATATATATATATACACAAGCACATCTACATATATAAACATGTATGCATACATATATAAATACATACATATATACATATATATTATAAATAATAAATTCAACTCCAATTGGAAATATGCTTATTATAGTGATTAAAATTATGTTTTTAAACAAGTTTTATTCAAAAAGTTAGAACCAAATAATCTAACCGAAGCGAATTGAAAAAACTTATTTCAGTTTGGTATCGACTCCCTAATCGGCTCGGTTAGTTTTGCCAAAATTGGCAAAAACTGACCAAAATCAACCAATACTCACCCCTTCATCCAAGAGCTCGGCCATTAACGCGGACTCATTCTCTGAAGAACAGGAAACTCACTCAAAAAAGCAGATAGAACTATTACTCATAATTTGGCCGAGTATTCACCGAGTCCGGGTTATGAAGTAGGTATTCAGACCCTTATCGAGTAGAAAATAAAAAGAGTCATAAAATTTTTATCCAAACTCAACTCACCAGTTTTTGTTATAAAAGTCATCGAGTGCGAATTAACGACCATCAAAACGGTTTCGTGGCAATGCTATCAGTGAAGCAGCATCGACACGATGCTTGTGGAATGCCCGTGACAATCCTTCCAGGAGCGAAGACGATCAACAAATCGACTTTTCACAGTGGTTTGAGCTCAGCAAGAAGTTAAGATTTGAGATTGTTTCTCTTTTTCCGATTGTTTTCATTTGCTTTCCTTGTTTCTTTTTTCTTAATATTTTCAATTTTATTTTCTTTTACTCTTCCTTTTTTCCTGATCATTTGGAAACTGAATTTTTTCAAACCGATTGAGTCGAGAGAGTTGAGTTAAGAAATAAGTCCTATTTTGGGGGAAAAAAAAATCCAAAACCATGATCAAGAACTGTTCTTGAATCTTTTGTCCTACCTGTTATGATATTAGTAAGATGTATAGCTTGTTTTTTTTTATTAATTTTTGAGTATTGAGATTATTCTTGTACTACATATTTAATGTTTCTTATTATACATATTAAAATATTAATATTTTGAGTTCTGAACAAGTAATTTGAGTACTTTTCGAGTTCTCTGAGTACTCACTACTTGTTCTCAAATTGAGCATGTAATAAAACTGGAGTTTAGAACACTGAGGCCAATTGTTAATATTGTTTTCATTGTGCATAGGTTGTACGGATTTAAAACCAAGGTGTATTTAATATTTATTAGTTTTTGGTTGAATAAGTAAGTTTTTCATCATGATGGTGTATATCTATTGTGGATTGCTGAAGGTAAACGAAAGGGACATTGAGTGGAGAAACTCTTTTCTTGTTCTTCGTCACCAAGCTAGCGTCGATGTGAAGGTTTAAGTTGTAGGATGGAGATTCAGGAAAAAGAAACTACTTTCTCATTCTTGCATCTTTCCTTGCCCATCACTAGCTGTCATGTATGAAGACACGAACACAATGCAATACGGATACGGGAACACAACAAAACCTAAAAAAGTAGGACATGGAGATGCGGGGACATGACGACATAAATATGCGTATCTTTGCATGTGGTAAATCATAAATGTAATGCGCATCGAAAACTCGTAATTGTCGAAGACATCTTTTCTTTGAAGTAGAAAAAATGAAAAATTCTTGATAATTTTAAAATATAGATTCTGATAAATAATTATATTAAAGAAGCGAAGTCAGATTCACTCCAATAGGGTGGTATTTTGAATAGAAATGTTTGGAGGCTCTACATTTGTAAAGCATTTTGGTCCAATTAGCTTAGTATTTTTTTATGTCAAAATAATCTTTTTTCTTTTTTTTGGGAATTCATGATGCTAGTCCTCAAAACATGATCTTTTTGACTTTTTGAAAGTGGACACAATATCAACTCGTGATTTGAATGACTTTTTAAAAGTGGATACGGCTTTGACATGTAAGTTTTTGGATTTTTTAAATTTAGTCATAGTTTCGGTGTATCCTTATATCGGCGAGTGTCATGCAAGTATTAATGTCTGATACGTATCTGATCTGTGCTTTATACCATTTGATTGGACTTGCTATGGATATACAATACGCCATCATAAGACACTACAGATATGGTTCTGTACGCACTTTTGAGTACATGACAATTAGAAAGCTTTGCTTGTCTGACAATGGTCCTTGTGCTGTATTTAACTCTTTTTACTTTCTACCTTACCTATATTTTCTTTGTAGTCTTCTCACATATTGTGTTCCTCCATCACAATTCAAACTAACATATTGTGTTCCTCCATCACATATTGTGCACATTTGCTGACCTTTTAATATAATATATTTTTGCAGAGCCAATGCTCAACAACCCAAACTCTTTGTTGGGATGATCCTCATCCTCATCTTTGCTGAAGCACTGGCTCTCTACGGCCTCATTGTGGGCATCATCCTCTCATCCCGTGCTGGCCAATCGAGAGCAGAGTAGAAGGATTAATAACAAGGGGAGAAGCTATCCATGACTAGTGATTCACTGGTTAGTTCCTTTTCTCCGTCTTTCTGCTTCTCCCAGGTTATCAATTCTCCAAGTACCTGTGTTTTTCTCAGAACTGTTCTTGGACACAGCTATATTTATTTAGCATTTAGTTCTAATAAATCAAGCAGGAACTAGTATTAATCTGTATGCAAATAAAGGTCACACTGCTGTGCCTCTGAAAGGTTGAGTAGGATGTATAATTTCTTGCTGGTTCTTATTTTCTATTTTTGAGAAGGCTTGTTGGTGCAAGTTAGTTGGTTTACTTGGAGTAGCTGTGTCAAGCTGCAATATTGTAAAATGTGATATTTTTGATAGGGGAAATACTATTTGCATTGCATTGTGAAGTTTGGTCTTTAAATAAAGTAGCTGGATGTACTCATATATTGTTCAAAGCACTGTTGTTGGTATTGTTCTCTTATCTCTGTAATAGTTGAGAAGGCAAAATGGTAGCTCTATAGAATGTTGAGATTATCTCCTATGTTATAGGATGAAATCATGCCCTATTTGAAACCATTTGTATCGCAGATGGTGTTTTTTTTTTTTTTTTGGGGGTCCTTTAAATCGTGTACAAATTAAGGGGCAAAGGTGGTTATATTATACTTCAAGTCCACTTTTAATGAAAAAAATAGCCCTTCTAGTATTTTTCCAGTTTCATACGTGGATCTGTTAACTTGGGTACCTATTGGAAGCTTAGAATCCTATGTCAAGACAAAAGTACTCGTTTGAGCTGATGAGCTAAATCGAGCGGTGATTTATGATGGACCATTTATACGACGATGTTTGCTCAAAAATTGAATTTCTCCTTTCATTGCAAAATTATTTGATTACAAAAGAAAATTGAGAATTACAAAAAAAATTGAGGAATAACAAGAATGGAAATATTAATTTATTCTTTTTTTGATGTGGGTTCGGGTGGTGGTGGAGTCTCGCTGGTGCACTCCGTTGACCGTCTGACCGGGAAGGGGATGGCTTTGCTGCGCTTCTTGATTTCACGAGCTCGTCCAAAATCGTTCCAAAAGTTCTTTCTTTGGACTCAATTCCTGTCTTTTATAGACCGAATCAGCTTGAAATCCGACTCGAATTTTTCCTGAAAAATCGGATCACGAGATATCAGTGAAATAAACAGACGAAAAACAATCCGCGGGTTGGCACCTGCGGAAGCACTCCCGCGGGTACGTACTCGCAGGTGGCGCGGGTTGCCTCCCGCGGGATCACTCCTGCAGGTGGCCCTCCCGCGGGTGGGCACCCGCGGGGGAATTTCTCCCAAATTTTTTTTTCAGGTGTCTACGTAACCCTTCTAAAGTTTTCGAAATTCTGTATTGAGTCGCATTGAATTTCGAAATTCTTTGGATTCTTTATTTTTGGCTATTAGACGTTTAAAACATCGTCTGTAAGCGGAATAGAGTACGCTTTCCGGCAATACGGCAAGCAGTAAATAATGTTTTTGAATTATTGTCCCGAAGGGTCCATCGGAAGGAAGGAGGATTTGGTAGACAGAGATAATTGTTAACATATTTCGCGGAATATGAGTGGAGATATGATGTTAACATGCATATTCAATTATTTAATAACAAGTAGAGGTATGATTTTAACGTGCTCATCAGATAATAAGTAAAAATATGATGTTAACATACTCGTTGGGTGACAAGCAGAAGTATGATGTTAACATGTTTATTTTAGGCCAAGCAGAGGTATCATGTTAACGTGCTCATTAGAATCCTAACCATTCAGTGACATCTAGTATGACGGATCAGGGAAAGACAGATGTGACATTAAACGTGTCTTGGAGCTCAACCTATTCAGAGGATCTGGTCGTGATAGGAACAAACTAACTAAATAAATGTTACGGTTAACGTATTTAGCCTTGGAATTGGACTATCAGAGGTAACTGTTAACTTGATAGGGAGATGATTTTCGTCAGAGATAATTTTTAACTTAACGATATCAAAAACAAGTTCATCAGAAGCTGTAATATCGGACTTGATGAAGTGTGAGTTTTCTTTTCTGTCAGAGGTGAAACCTTAACATGACAGGAGATTTAATCGGATTTTCTCTCATTTAATTTTGAATTATGATGTCAGAGATATGATTTTAACTTGACAAATATTTTAGAGTGTCACTTGCGCTGCTGGAGAAAAATGATGAGAAAAATTTTGTTGTCAGAGGTGAAATCTTAACGTGACAAGAGATTTATCTGATTAGGATTTTTAGCAAACCCCCAGCTATCAACGGATTTAATTAGTCTTTACCAACTACCGTTTGAGTCGGGCTAGTCATGCTATTCCCCTCAGCATGGTAAGTTGTCGAGGATTTTGTTTGGGCTTAAATGACAAAATTTTCCTCTTCCCTTTGCCTTAGCGGTCTTGGGCAGTGATGTATCCTTATATTCGGATAAGGATACTGTTATGACAGATTTGTCATGGGATTTTTAGCAAATTCTCAGCTATTAACGGATTTGATTAGCCTTTACTAACTACCGTTTGAGTTGGGTTAGCCATGCTCTTCCCTTCAGCATGGAGAGTTGTCGAGAATTTTATTTGGGCTTAAATGCCAAACTTTTCTTCTTCCCTTTGTCTTATTGGCTTTGGGCAATTCATACTTTTACCCCCAGTATGAAGGGATTGGCGAGAAACTGGTTCTCTTCCCGTTGCCTTGACGACATTGGGCAGTTCATGGTCGGCGTTGGGAATTCATACTTTTTACTCCCAGTATGATGGGGTTGGCGAGAAGCTGGTTCTCTTCCCTTTGCCTTGACGGCGTTGGGCAGCTCAGGGCGGTCAAATCTTATATATTTTTTTTCATCATTCATTTTTTTTTTTGCACCCTCACAACCCTTGCTTCTTTGTGGTCAAAAGCCTTTTTTTTGTGCAGGTTATGGGGGTTTAAATTAACCGCCCTGAGCTCGTCTTTGGAATTGTTGTGAGCTCAAGTGGTACCTTTAGACCACCCATATTAACTATGTTCGAGTTAGCTCTAATTCCTTTTTTGTTCAGCTTTAAGCTGAACTGCTCCGACGTCGATTAACGCCTGAATTTTGTCTTTTAAAATAAAACAATTCTTTGTAGGGTGACCTACAATCCGGTGGTACAGGCAGTAATTCGGATCATTAATCTTCCCAAACTCTTCAGGCCTCTTACTCTCCGGCAACTTAAGCATCTTGCGTTTGTTGAGCAGATTGAACATAGTAGCAGTATATTCATCCTTAAACGAATACTGCTTTTGAATCCTGGGTAACTTTGCTGTGTTGCTCATAGTTGGCTATGCTGCTTCGGTGTACTTTCTACCGCCATTGCCATTATATCTTTCCCTTTGGAACGGAAAAATTGGAATGGAGGTTCATTTGTACTGCCTCCGGTTGCAAACTGCTGTTTTTCGAGGCGTCGAAGTATATCTTAGGCCTGTTCACCCTGCTTAAGCAGATCTTTCCATGATTTGGCTTCAACCGAGCCCATCTTATTTAGAATGTCGGTTAACAAATTGTGCCTGCAAGTTTCCACAAGAGTGTCCTGCGTCATGCCATGTGGGCATCGAACAGACAGTTCTCGGAATCGCTCGATATAAGATTTGACCGTCTCGCCTTCCTCTTGCTTTGCCGCTAGTAAGGATAGTATAGAGACTTCAGTATCATCTTTAAAGAATCGGGCTAAGAACTGACGTTCTACATCAGCCCATGATTTAATCGTTCTCTGGGGGTAGTTGCATGAACCAGGTAAATGCGGGCCCCCATAAAGTGCTTGCAAATATCTTAGTCATAGTCGGATCATTCCCCATGAGGTGTGCTGTCTGCGACAGAAAGTAGAAGATGTGCTGTTGCGGCAAACCTTTACCGTCGAATGACTGAAGGTTCAGTGGTTTATATTTTGCAGGATAAGGTACGGTCTCCCATTCTATGGGATAGAGACGGACTACCCCTACCTCTTGCAGTTTTTTGCGATGAAGGAGAGCTTGTAGTTGGTTCTCCATCTTCTCTATTTTTTTTACGTGAGGGTTGATGATAACATTTACTTCCTCTTCCTCTCTTGAATAAGGAGGAATTTCTTCATTCTTGTCTTCGCTGTCTTCACTTATTTGGACAGGTCGTTTTCCTTTCTGTCGATCAGAAATGGACGACGAGAATTTGTTCTTTCTAGTTTGAGCTAACAACTCAATTAAAAATTGTTTCATTTCTTCTATGGTCTCCTCTTTCTGTTCGAGACGTTTTTCTTGTCTCTTATGCCTTCCAGAGAGTTTTTCTAGGCGCATGCCCTCTGGCTCAATAGGAACTCCTTTTAACCCTGGAGTGATTTCATTATCTGAAGGGTTGTTTCCGATCACTTTTTTGCCTTTATTAACCATATGCGATGAGGCGGCAGGCAAATCGGTCCCAGAGCACACCTTTCTCACCGTCCGTATTCTTTTGGGTTGGCGATCCGCTAAAAAACGGACCGTTTCGAATTGCATTTGCAGTTTAATAGAACAGTTGAGATCAGCTGTTCGCATTGGCAGTGAGGAATACTTTGTGAGGAGTTTTTCTTCCAATTGAGATACTCTCTCAAATCTTGAGGTACCTTCTCAACTCTATTTACATCTTGACGTCTCTTGCGTAACAAATTCGGTTCATAATACTGGAGAGTTTGCAATATTTCAGGGCTGAGCTCTTTTCCAGCATCAAATTGTTCTCTAACCCTTCTGCGGATTCTTCTGGAGTGCACACTGGCCTGGGTAGTTGTGTGGGCCCCGCGCGCCTCTGATAGAGAGATTAAAATATTTGGTGTATGTTGCGTGCTCACCATAGGCGTGCTCGAAGAAACATGAGAGTTGTGTTCATTGAACGTAACCCATTGTTGCTTCCGCGAAGTGGAATTTATGGGGTGCACCCCGCGGTTGCATCTGCGGGATGCAACCCGCGGTTGCAACTGCGGGTTTGCACCCGTGGGTTTGTTCCCGCGGAGTGCAACCTGCGGTTGCACCCGCGGGTTTGCACCCGCGGTTACAACCCGTGGGTGGCAACCCGCGGTTGCAAGCTGCGGGTTGCAACCCGCGGTTGCAAGCCGCGGGTTGGCACGCGCGGTAGCAAGCCGCGGGATGCCACCTGCGGTTGCAAGCCGCGGGTTTGCACCTATGAGGCTGCTTTCGCGGGATACAACCCGTGGCTCCATCCGTGAGTTTGCTCCGAATTTTTTCACTGTCTCGGAGTTTTCTGCAACCCTTCCTGTATGATTGAGGCGTGCTCGTTGAGTTTTACGCGTTAGATTTCTCTTTTGGGAGCATGTTAAGGTCTGGTTTGACTTTTGGCTTGACTTTGGAACGGGCGATAACGTCGTGTTCTTGACAGACGATAACGTCTTGTCAGTTTCAACGGGCGATGACGTCTCGTAAGTATTGAATGGCGATAACGCCTTTTCAATTTTGGCGGGCGATGACGCCTCGCCTTGTTTAATCGTCGCCCGGCGATGACGCCTGGGCTCCCACTGTGGTAAACAGAGGGGCTCCCACTGTGGTTGCCAGTTCTTGTTTGCTTAAAAATTGAATTTCTCCTTCTATTGCAAAATTATTTGATTACAAAAGAAAATTGAGATTTACAAAAAAAATTGAGGAATAATAGGAACAGGAATATTAATTTATTCTCTTTTTGATGTCGGTTCGGGTGGCGATGGAGCCTTGCTGGTGCACTCCGTTGACTGTCTGACCGGGAAGGGGATGGCTCTGCTGCGCTCCTTGATTTCACGAGCTCGCCCAAAATCGTTCCAAAAGTCTTTCTCTGGACTCAATTTTTGTTTTTTATAAACCGAACCAGCTGGATATCCGGCTCGAATTCTCCCTGAAAAATCGGATCACGAGATATCAGCGAAATAAACAGATAGAAAACAACCCGTAGGTTGGCATCTGCGGAAGCACTCCCGCCGGTGTCCACCCGCGGGAGCCCTCCCGCGGGTGTCCACCCGCGGGATTCCTCCCGCGGGTGCCGCGGGTGTGTGCACCCGCGGGAGAAATCCCGCGGGTGTCTCGCGGGAGGAATTCCGGCGGGGCCCACCTGCGGAGGAATTTCCCCCAAATTTTTTTATTTTTTTATTTTTTTCAGGTGTCTACAGACGATTTGTAGTCTCTCTGTGTAGTCTCCATGTAGTCTGGGTAAGCCTACACGACTACTAGGAGACCCAGCAGGATTCATGCAATAATATTGTTTCTTGTGTCTTTGCAAATTTAACTTGAAAACATAGTATCTCGTTGGTGACGGATTCAAAGCATCCCGGACTAAGCTGATGATGAAGAGAATTAGAATCCACAAATTCGCACAAGAATTGGTAGTGTTTTTCTCAGATTGATCAGGACCAGGAGAATCATTGTTGGTGTTGATGCTAGAGAAGGAGGCTATTGGTGCTGCAATTGCTGATATTTTCGAGGAATGGAAGCACACAATGGTCGTAGGATTTGAGTTCTGGGTGTGTTGGTTTGCCGGTTAGGTTATATGTTTGAGAGATTTGTTTTAAAGTGTTTTGGGTGTGTTTTGGAGGGAAGCGTTATGAAATGTTCGTAATAATACTTGTTTGTGAGTTTTTAGATAAGTGTTTTTATAATACCTCAAAACATCTAGACAAATATTTTAGAGTGTTTTTCGAAACACTCCTAATCGAGTGTTTTGAATTATTTATCTAAAAATAAACCTTCTTTTCCTTTTTTCCTTGTTCTAGCTCTCACATACTTTCCTTTTCTGGTAAGGAAGAAGGAATTGATCGACAGATCTAATCCTTCCAAGAGAAGAGAGAAAGAACTCTTTCGGTCGGTTCAATAAAATTGTTCTTTTCCATTCAAACAATTCACGTCGAGGTGGCTACCATCTGTTTAGATATTACCATACTATCTGTTTAGGATATTACCACTCCTCTCTTGGTAACCAGGGCTTTCATTCATCAAAGGTTGGAAGGCATGTCCTAATTGGTATATTTCTAATTTATCTATTTATTAACTCACGGAAATTTAAGAAAAACTAAATTTCCAAGTACAAATTCGAACATTCTAAAATATATTATCAGAGCACTCCAGAATACATATTACTTAAACATACTTTAAAAACACCTCAAAACACATTATCTCTAAAAATATTCCAAAATACGTTGTCTTTGATTTGAAAGGTTGCAGGAGCTGAGGCGGGTGGGTTGACAGGTGGCAGTGGTCCTACAGAGGGAGAGGGATGAAGGCATTGGTCTCTCTTATCTTATGTCCAGTGGTCTATTCAGGGACCTTCGCGGATCTTCTAACAGGCCCAATAAAGTAATAGTTTCTACAAACTGCATTAATTGTGAGAGAATCAAATATTTTTGTAATTGAACCATGCTAGTTCTACTCCTAATAACATTTTACTTTATTAGTAAAAAAAAATATAATGTACCACTTTTATACAACTTCTAATGACATGGCAGGTCCCAGTTAGTAGATCTCGCCACTTCTATCATTCTCTCGAGCGCAATTAGCATTTTTCCTTGCAAAGCCAGAGTATATTTTTGCCAGAAGGGTCTCCAAACTAAAATCCTCCAAAGTTGTGACGTTGTTGCAGGGGTTAGCTATCAAGAGGATCTTGGTCCAATGATGACAAAAGCCTCTCCGTGTCTCTCTGTATCTTTATCTCTATCACCATCTCTATCTTTTTTTTTTAATCTTTCTGGGTGTGTTGTTGAAAATCAAGATGCCAGCGTATGGCGTGGCGTTGTGCGGGTGAAGGAACCTGTGGGGGTCAAGATTCTCCGTGTCGATGACGACGGTCGCCTCGGGCATGAGAACATAGAAAAAGCAAAGGCAAAAGAAAAAAGAAAAAAAAAAAAAAAAAAAAAATCGTTAGATGCAGATTGCATTGTAATGTATTGGGGGCGGTTGATACTAGCATCTCACTCAATGCTCAGCTTAGATGTTGCCTTCATGGGAAGTTTCCTTCGCACCTTCGCCATTCTCCCTCTATACTTGTAGACTTTTGTAGTTTAGGTCAATTGGTGGCACCACATTTCGTGACTCACACTTTTGATTCTTTTCTTCTTGTTATTTTGTCTTGCCCTTGGGTAGTGTCACTAGGTTAGGTTTCTTAGGTTGGTTGTTTTTTTTGTTTTTTTTTTCCAGGCCGTGGGACGTGTGCGAATAAGTTTTTTATAATGGTCGAGGTCAAGAAACTGATAGGTTCTTGAATTTGAGCTCACAATATTTTTCATGTCAAATGTATGGTTTAGTGGAAAAGAAATCAATGCAGAGGAAAGGAAAAAAAAGGAGCGATTGTTTATTTATTAGGGTTTTTACATATCCGTTACTTAAATCTTTAAAAATTAGACTTTACTTCTTAAAATCTTTATATTTTATTTTAATTCCTCAAATCTTTTGAGTTACTTCACTTTAGTTCCATAGCTAACTTCCGTTAAATTTTTTGTCCGAATTTCCCGTTATACCTCTAGAAGTCTCTCTTCATTCTCTCTTCCTTTTCTTATTGAGTTCTCATCTTCATTCTGCTCTTCTATTTCTCTTTTCTTCCAGTTAATTTCTCTCTTTCTTATTTCTTTTCTTTCCCTAATTCTATATTCCTCATCTTCCTTCTTTCTTTTTGGGGTTTCTTTTCTTTTCTTTTCTTTTCTTTTTTTTCCTAATAGTTCAGTTATTCAAGACATGTTAAATTGATCCATATGTTTTTCGGTAGTTATTTTCTCTCTACTTAAAAGAAAGAAGAATGGAAATTAACTGGGAGGGGAGAGAGAGAGAGGAGAAGAATGGAGAGGTAACCCAATAAGAAGAAGAAGAGAGAAGGAAGATGGAGTTTTAGAAGTATAACAGGAAATTCGGAAAAAAAATTTAACGGAAGTTATCTAGAGGGGCTAAAGTAAAGTAACTTAAAGGATTTGGAGGATTAAAATCAAAATATGAAGATTTTAGGGACCGATATGTTAAAATCCCTTATTTATTTTCTCTAAACAGGAAAAATGATCTCTTATATATATATATATATATATATATATATATATATATATATATATATATATATATATATATATATCTCGGAGAGAAAGGGAGTAATTATTGGTGGTTTGTTTAAAAAGAACACCAAAAAAATCACTATTGATAAATTTTTGTTTTCTTTGAGGATGAGAAAGTAAAAAAAAATAATGACAAACGATGAAAAGGAAAATACATTAACACTATCCACCGTCTATTTTCAATTTTAACTTTCTACAACCTAATTGGATTCTTAAATTAAGATATATCTAGACAATTAATTCATTATAATATTTCAAATAGGAGTATCTTTTATTTATACTTTAATTACTTGGGTTCATTCCCCAACTTAAAGTCATAATATATGTATGGATAATATTATGCAAGGATTCAAAAGTTTCATGTGGACCTCAAGACTTGAGGGTACTCTATTACCTCATCTTTTGATCTCTTTCTCATGGTCTCTTTGTCTACCACGTATCATATAAAATACTTGAAATGTTATATAAAAATGTCATTTTTTTTCTTCTTCTTGGAATCTCACCTCATGTGAATTATTAGCTAGGACACTTCCATAAACTCCAAGAACGTGTAGTCGCTAGAAAGTTGGTTGAGATAACTCACCATCATCAATGTATGACCCAAAATATGAAACTAGAAATTTGGTACCTCACATTGAATGGAAATTAATAGGTTGATTGCACAACTAGAAGGGACCTTTATTTTGTTTGGACATAAGTGTTTTCCAATATTTTTAAACTATTTGAAAAAGTCCTTGCTCATTTTCTTTTATGTCGGTGGCCGCTGAAGAAATACAACAACAACAACAAAACCTTTTATTCCAAGTATTTGGGGTAGGCTACATGAACCAAAAAAAGAATCACGCCGGATCGATCACTTTGATAGTCCCCACTAAAGAAATACCATGGAAAAATATTGCAATTGCAAAAAATTTGGTACTTGATGTAAATGGAAATGCGAAATATCCTAAACAAATAAGAATGTAATTCCCTTGCCCTTTGTACATTCCAAATTTTATTTAAATCTTGTTATCTTATTAATTAATATAATAATAATATTATTATTTGACTTAATCTTGATTATTTTAAATTTAAATTCTGAGAATTTTATGATGAATGGCTATATTCTAACCGTTATAGACATCAATTTTGAACGGTTTTCAGATGATTTGTAAGTATTTATATTTAAAAAGACAATAACTCTTGAACAAATTTAACTAGGATTCGTAATATTATTTATACACTGGATTCACCTTAAATATAAAATTGTTAATGGATTATGCGGAAATTAGATGGAGACATGTACACGTATTTTGGGATGGTTATGATATTTAAACTGTCGTAGATGACATTTAAGAATCTAATTATGGAGGTCCTACGTGATAATAGGATCACCATTTGTTTATAGGGTTTCATGCATGGAGTTTATATAATTAATGTATTTCATGTTTAAGTACCTAGAAGTATATTCTGGAGTAACATCAGGAATCTGGAGTCATGGTTCTAGGTATATACCGGAAACCTTTTAAAACATGCTGCTTCTTCTTCTATATCGAGTGGTTCCAATCAATTCTAAAGAAGTATGATAATTAAACTAATATATGTCCATTACTCTTTAGGCTATGACACACAAATATAAGACTTGTTATCTTTCTACATTTGTTATATATATTTACTCTTAATACTCAACTTTGTTAATCTCATTACAATACTCTTTATCTATACATATTCACACACACACATGTATATATGGGATTATTGTAAGTGAGCCGCTAGCTCAGGAAAAGTTATGTAAGTTAGCAGCAAAACTATAATGATCAATAGTTTTTCTTCAATTTTTTTTTAAACAATTACTATCTCTACTTTTTTTTTTAACTTTTTTTCGGATTAAATTTCATAAATTTTGGAGCTTATTTATCCTTTCATCAAGTGCCGTTAATTTTGTGTTAACTTGATGGAGAACCAAATCAAAACTAAAACCCAAGAAATTTGGTATGAGTGAACCCCCTAGGTCGAGATAATAATCCAAAATTTTTTTTTAAAAAAAAATTATTGGAGATAGTGGAAATGAACTACAGTTTAGATAACTTGCATGAGCTGTCAGCTCATTTTTCCATGGTATTTCTTTAGTGGGGACTATCAAAGTCATCGATCCGATGTGATTCTTTTTTTTGTTCATGTAGCATACCCCAAATACGTGGGATAAAAGGCTTAGTTGTTGTTGTTGTATTTCTTTAGTGGCCACGGGCATAAAAGAAAATGAGCAAGGACTTTTTCAAATAGTTTAAAAATATTGGAAAACTTATGTCCAAACAAAATAAAGGTCCCTTCTAGTTGTGAAATCAACCTATTTCCATTCTTTTAGCAGACTTGTTAGATCGTTTATGATGATCCTAATTTGGCAAGTCCAGATTATTGATATGCACGCCGATGAGGAGGTGGATCCACCACAGCTAAACGCTTACTTTGAGGTCCGGACAGAAGTGTAATAGATAACTCTTTGTTGGGATCCTTTAGAAAAAGAGTTGAATTTAGTTCTTTTTTATCAAGAGTTAAGAGTAGTAGAATAGTTGTCTCTTCTTTTCAGTTTTCCAGACCGATCACTCAGATTGTTGTTGAATATTTTTACTTTGATCTACTTATCGGCATTGATTATAGTATTCCTATTGAATAAATTATCTTCTTTATTCCACGTTCAGAAAGCTTTGTCTATATGTGTATGTAAATGTGGCTGTATATTTGTGTTACTCTATTAGTATTTTAGACTTAGTGTATTTGTTTTGGATACATCATAGAAAGCTACCCGTCCTTCTGATGCGGGGCATTTCAAATAATTAGCAAAAAAAAAAATTAAGAATTTGTAACATATTAAATTTTTTCTAAGCGACTCCTATTATTTATATATTATGAATGCTAATAATGTAGCTTAAAAATTTAAATACTCTTTGAGTTTGGTGCATTATAGGATACAAGTTTGATGAACTTTTTATCATTATTTTATTATAGTGTGGATATTCTAGCAAAACTAGAAAATTAATTTTGAATAAACACATTCCATGAAAATCTTTATTTTTTTTATTAATGAAAAAAATGCCACTGTAGAATTCTAATGATATGGAATGTGGAATAAGTGAATTTTTTTTTTTTTGTCTCTCCAACATCTTGTTTCTCCAATATCTTTTGTCTCTAGCATTTGTTGAAAATTGTCAATATAAAATTCTTGAAATAATAAAATACAAACTATAAACAAATAAGCCCTCTATAAAACATAAGCTCGGTCAGCCAAGATAACTATGTCCAGCAATAGTATAGTTCTTTTTCTACTGACATCTAGAGTTTTAAAAGAGATGATAACAAATTAAATATAAAAGCTTAATATGCTTATTGAAGAAGATAAGCCATGAAATATTTTGTTTGAGACAGTAGAAGCTAGTGGGAGAAATGTTTCATCTTTTTCAGTTATTATTTTTCTTCTCTTTCTTATATCACGATATATATATATAAATATATATATATATATATATATATATATATATATATATATATATATATATATATATATATATATATATATATATATATTTCATCACTTATAATAGTCCCAGTTTAATAAATACATATTCTTCTATAAAATTTTAAAATATAACGAAAATGTCTCCTTTGCATTTATTGGCACGTACGATACATAAATAACATTTTCAGCTGCGTACGACTTATTTATTATATTTAGAAATACTTTATCTCAATCCAACGGTCCAAACTACATAAAGACACTCTAGAGTTCAATTCTCAGCATCTATTACAACAAAATAATATAAATGGCATAATTTTTAAGTTAAGTTCCATTTTAACCTAATACTCAAGTCCAGATTACTATTTGACTACATTTCCACTGTTTTCATATTTACATTTTAAATTTTTGCATACACATAGTTTACTTATGCAAGATGAAGTTATATAGTTAACCACCGCAGCTAAAACCATACTCCGGGGAATAAGCAGGGACTTGGGAAGAATTTTATGAAGGGATTTTATATATTATATGCTATTCTAATAAGAAAGACATTATTATCCTTGTTTTTTAACTTTAAGTTATAGACGTGTAATAAGAATCATAATTTCTTTGGATCCTTTCATATATATTGAGTTGATCATTATTTGTTTGGAATAAATTATGCTTTTGTCTTTGTGTTACCATTTTGTTGTATATGTGGATAAGATGTTATGGTTGTAGTACATGCTTGGTTTTTATTGTATTTTTAGACTTGATATATTTATTTAAATATGTTAAAATAATAAAACCTAACAAATTATGGATAATCTCCCATCCAGATATTATGAATTGTTAGGATTTATTTTATTAGGATTTTTTATTTTGTTTATTAGTGTGAGTTGTTGAGCTGTTCAGAGACGATGAGAGATTTATTGTAACTAAATGTTATTTGATCTTATCTTTACGGATATTATTATAACTATTTATGTATTCAAGTTGAATAAATAAAATACACTCAAATTTCCATTCTAAAATTTCAATAGGATATCAAAACAATCAATCTTCTAGGGATTATCAATAAAAACCACCACGCTGGCACTGGGCTGCCTCCGTGCATGCCCAGTAAGTCATCCTCCTATGTTGTTATTCCATCATAAAATATATCAAAACCCTCATCTTCAAATAACCTCGCTGTAATCTATCACCTCCATGTTAGTTCCATATGGATCCATAATTTTAGTCTCAATTCTGACTTGAACATGCTTTTCTTCAAATGTTATTTTTGAAGTAATTATCTCATGGTGTTCTCTAGAAAAACTCTAAGCCTCCGATGCCATCTTCAATCCAGTTTCCATCCAGATCTCTTTAAATACGATCGTTAAAATAGTCCATTCTGATATGGTTCTATATTTTTATCAACTGGTTTTATTGTCTAGTGCTTGTGATCCGCATTCCATAGCATCACAATTTTTTCCAATTATCCTCTTTTTCAATAGTATTATATCTCCCATTGATATTTTGTCAATTTTCTGGCCATCGAAATTTCTTCACATTGTTCTTCTTTTTGTGACCATGTCATCTTTCTTATGACGCAGTTTCCCTCCATCAACATATTTGTGAAATAATTTTTTGGCTTTTCAGCCTTCTTCTACCATGATCAATTTTTCTGTGATCCATATTGTTCTTATTCAACTTCTGCCATCGACACATAAGTCGATCAATATTCTTGGCACATGATCATTTCATTGTGCAAGTTATTTTTAATTCTGTATCGTCACATGAGTAGTACATCTTTCTCTTCATATCACTTCTTTGATCTCATGCATAAGTGGCGTCTCTATTTTGTTACCCATCAATAAAAATAATTTGTTCTCCATTTGTAGAAGTTTATCCATAAAATAAATTGCCAATACAACTATTTCAGAAGTTTACAGTCTATTTGGCTCATTCTATCTACTCTCTAACTTGAGGGAGTATTGAAAAATTAAAATCTAACAAAACATATATAATCCCCTATCTAGATATTATAAGTTATTATGATTTTGTTATTAGGATTTTATTTTGTTTATTAGTTTAAGTTGTTGAGTTGTTCAGAGCTATTGAGAGATTTATTGTAACTAAATGCTATTTGATTTTATTCTTATGGATATTATTGTAATTATTTATATACTCAAGTTGAATAAATGAAATACACTGTTAAAATACGAAACAATTTTTCATAACCCTCACCATAACTTTGGAGTTTTGGTGTAATAGAAGGAAGATTAAAAAAATATATACTAAAAAGGGTCTTCAACCTGCTAGGATGTATTAAAATACAAAATAATTTTTCTTAGCCCTCACCTTCAACCTGCCAATCTGCGGGTACAAAATAATTTTTCTTAACCCTCACCTTCAACCAACCAATCTGCGGTCTGTGTTAAAATACAAAACAATTTCTCTTAACGCTCATCATAATTTCGGAGTCTTCGTGTAGTTGAAGGGACTTTAACATGGTATCGAAGTAATCAATCTTACAGGGATTATCAATGAAATTCTGGTGCAGTTGAAAGGACTTTAACATGGTATCAGAGTAATCAATCTTCTAGGGATTATCAATGAAAACCACCACGCTTGTGCGGACCGCCTCCGTGCTTGCCCAGTAAGACATCCTCTTCTGCTGTTATTCAGTCATAAAAGAAATCTCAAAACTCTTCTCTTCAAATAATCTCGCTGCAATCTATTACCTCCATGTTGGTTCCACATGGATCCACAATTTTAGCATCAATTCTGACTAGGGTATGCCTTTATTCAAAAGTTATTTTTGAAGCAATTATCTCATGATGTTATCTAACTCTGCTACTATTTTGAAGTCCCTTTCACTATATCAAAACTCCGAAACAATGATAAAGATTAAGGAAAATTGTTTTGTATTTTAACAAAATATGCTACCAAATGCTACAAGTGATTTGGAACGTGGGTCATTACAAATATGGAGAAATATTCTCTGAATAATAAGTGCTCTTGCATAGTCAGCTATTTAGCTTGTTTCTACCGCATTGGACCTTCGTCTTGACAAAACTCATCACCGGTGGATTGAGTTATCACTATTTGTTACTTTCTTGTATCCTTAATTCTATCCCTCTCGATAAATATAAGACTACTCCCTTAAATGGGCCATTTATCAAATAAGTATTTGGATATATATAGATGGATAATTATTTAATTTTTGGATATATATAGATGGATAAACATTTATTTATTCACTTAAGATGCAAACATATAAATCCATCCATTTAGGAGCAATGTATCATTCATTATAGCATAAAAAAAAAATCATATAAAGAAAGCATTATATGTAATACCCAAAATTTCGAGCTACCTGTGTTACTCTCTTGAGACCAGTGGTGTCGAATAAGTCTACCGAAGTCAATTTTGGACACCGAAATAACTTTCGGTTAATATAACTTTAAATCCACAAACCCAAATGACATTCTGTTTTCCCGATTATTAGTTTTGTAATATTTAGGATTTTTGAAGATTTTTCTTACGAAGCCGAAAAACACTCCCAAAATTGCTTATTTAATAATATTAAAATTATCCTTCTAACTATTTTGAAATTTCGGTTCATTTATTCCAGACATCGAAATAATAAACGGATGATTTTGTAGTGTTCCTCTCGTCGAGCACTATGTCCTACATAAATTTGGTAGTATTTGGAGAATGTTACACGGAACCGAAATTATTAAATATTAAATAAATTAATAAATTAATTAATTAATCATACTACCATATCCGTAGAAGGCGGTGGGCCTTGATGGAACTCGTGTCTCTCTGGGAAAACCAATTAGGCAGGTAATAAGCTGTAAAATGGTGAGTGAGGGAGAGTGGCATTCACAAAGCTTAGGAGTCACTCCGTAAAACAATAAGGATAACAATTGAATGACTAAATAATTTAATTTTCTCGTCCACCCAACTTCTCTATACATAAAGCCCTTCACTTGCCTCCACCAATGCCACAGCCAACTAGTGGGAGCTAGGGAAACTTAGAAGCAACTTATTTTTAAGGCAAGTAGCTCTCATTATTTGTTAACTATCTATTTTTCAATTACTTCGGAATTTCATATCTTTTATTTTTGACAACAAATAAATGGATAATTTTTTTTTATTTTATTCCTCTCATTGATTGCTATGTCCTATATTACTTTGGTAATGTTTGGAGAACGTTGCCTGGAACCAAATTTAATTACTTATTAATTAAATTAATACTTCTGGAAAGTTTAATTTCGTTTAAATACATCTTGTACACTATTGTGTTTAGTTATATCGTACACTATTGTGTTTAGTTATAGAAGTTTTTAGTGGTGGGTGCGTATGGAGTAATTTTATCTTTTCCGTAAAATCAACACATATCTAAATTTATGGCTAACTATCTTATCTAATAGATATACATAACTACATATTAATCATACTTAACATTGTACAGTACATTGTCATAAATGTAAAGCTCTCGAGGAGTAAATTTGATGGCTAGCAAGATGCAGTTGGTTTCCAAATTTAACTATTGATTGACATTGATAACTGAACCAGATTATTTGATTAATTTTAATATATATAAATATTGTGATATTTGTTTATTTTTTATTTTTAAGAAAAAAAAAAAAAAAGAGGGGGAGAACGGCGGCAGGGTTACTGCCATAGAAAAAAAAAAGAGAAAAATAAATTAAAAAAAATAATTTGCATGGGGCTTGAAAGAGAGAAAACTTAATTAAAGAAAAAAAAATTTCATGCGACAAAGAAAGAGAGAGGAGAAAGTAAAAGAAAAATAATTTGCATGGGCATTTTTGCATGAGTATTTGGGCATGGGCTATATAAATTTAATGACTCAAAAGTTTATTATTAAAGTTTATTTATTGAAGTTTGCATGGGTTTGGAAAGTAGCATCTTTGCAAATAAGGAAAATATATATATATATATATATATATATATATATATATATATATATATATATATATATATATATATATATATATTCATTTTGCATGGGAAAAATTTGTTGACTTCGAAGCTGTATTTTGCATGGTAAAATCAAAGTCACTTTAGGCTAATATTGAAGAAATAAGTTGGGTTTGTATTGAGTTTGGACTAAACAGGTATTTGCATAAGAGTCCAAAACCCACACTCTCCAAATTATAATATCAAAATCCAAAGTTATGATTTCCAAATTGAGTTATTGATTGACATTGAGAATTGAAACCAGATTCTTAAAATAAGTTCGATGATATGCATTGTGGTACAATTGTGCACTAATATCTATCATGCTATATGTCATGTGTTTTGATATTACAAGTCATGTGTTTTACATGTCATGTGTTTTGATATTACAAGTCATATGTTTTAATATTACAGATCATGTATTATGATACTACATGTCATATACAGTCATGAAAATGCAAGCATATTATCATGAATTGAAAAATAATTAAAAAAGGATTATAAAATTTTCATGTGCATAATTGATTATGAACACGGGGACGGGAGAAACTATATGATGGATAAGAGCCTTACCGTATAAGGATTGATTGTATTGTTAAGGCCGGGATTTTTTTACTGCAGCAGCCTGGATGATTACTGGATCACTAATTGATATTTACCCAGAGTGGTATGTCCGTTACTGTAATACAGTACGGAACATGATTGTAGTGTCTAGCGGCATGTCATGGTTCAGTGCCATGAATATTGTGGTCGGGTCCCGGGTATGCACGGGCACTTATATGACAATGGAGTTTCTATAATTAAATTGGACAATGACTAAGACCAATAGAATATATGATTAAATAGATAGAGTAGTTATTGTCATGTTTATTTATTTATGTATTTATTTATGTTTGCCTTCATGTTAATTTATATGTTGTCTTCATATTAATTTATATGCACACAAACAATACTGATATAAACATACTCATGCACACTGATTCCTGTACTATGATAGTACACAATTTCTCTTTTTAAATGTGTTACTTGCTGGGTTTAATCCTCTGGGTTTATGAACCCAGATTTGGAACTTGAAGAAGGGGATCTAGCCCCAGTTGAAGGCTTGTACTTCGTTGGACAGATCGAGTGACAATAGGCAAGCGAAGTACCCCTGGAGAACTTTTGTATATTTGTTTATATTTCTTTTTGTCTGGGCACTGCTTACTCTTTTGATTCTTTTGTGTTTATATTTAAAGCAGTGTGCCATTTTATATAATGAATTTTTTGCATAAATAAAATCTTTTTAGTTTCAGATATGTTATTTATTCATCTGATTGTGGTATTAGTTACGGTTATTTTAAGATCATGTGACTGTTGGGTTGTCTAGTGCAAGTAATAAGTAATGTCTTTCGTCTTGGAAAGCAACTGAAAAACGGGGACGTTACAGGGTGGTATCAGAGCCTAGATTTAGGTGGAAGAGCATATGACTACTGCTACATATGAACATGTCTGTGACTCATTATTTATAATTGTTCCTTATTCTTTGATATCTATCTGCTCTAGTATCATGCCTATCCTACCATATCAAATTTATTTGAAATGTCTATCTTTAGAATTCCATTATTGATTTATATCTTCTTTGTTATGGAATAATATCAATATAATTTTCAACCCATATGTTCCTTAGTGACTAATGATAGAGAATTTTACGCCAACTTGCTAAGTATAAATGGATAGGGATATGATGTATTGACATAAAATGGAAGGATGATTGAATTTGGAACTTGCCCTTAGGTTTCCTAAAAAAAAAAATTATACTTGTATTTTTTTCTTAAAGATTGAGGAAATATAAATGTTGATGAGTTACAATAATCAATATTTGTAGCCTTGGCTGAGTAATTATAGTTGGCGAGATTAACTAGTAAAATGAATTAGAAAAAAAAAACAATCTATGGATGAATAAGTGTAAAAATATAAAAAAAAATCTTAGAAGATTTATAGAATTAGTTAAGTAGAAGGTAGAGGACAAGAAATTGATAATGAATTAAATATATATATATATATATTTTATCAAACCAAAATATAGCATTATATCTTGTTACTCAAGTTAAATTTATCTTTCCAAATGATCGTCCTATTCCATTACTTTTTGTTGATCATTTCCATTATATATTTTGTATCTTCTATCTGAATATTATCATAATTCGATTCATGTCTTGAACTTTTATACATCACAAGTTTTATTGAGTCGGTGAGGCAATTGTAGAGAGATATTCTCTG
>JAYEPQ010000004.1:15530358-15557858 GCA_036321105.1 Dracaena cambodiana | reverse complement strand
GGGCATTTATACGACAATGGAGAATAGCGCTATCTTATTCATTATTACAGTTTCTATACTTAAATTGGCCGATGACTGAGACCAATAGAATATATAATTAAATAGATAGAGTAGTTATTGTCATATTTATTTATTTATACATTTATTTATGTTGCCTTCATGTTAATTTATATGCTGCCTTCATGTTAATTTATATGCACACAAACAACACTGACATAAACATGCTCATGCACACTAATTCATGTACTATGATAGTACACAATTTCTCTTTTTAAATGTGTTACTTGCTGGGTTTAATCCGTGGGTTTTGAACCCAGATTTAGAACGTGAAGAAGGGGATCTAGCCCCAGTTGAAGACCTGTACTTCGTTGGACAGATTATGTGACAATAGGCAAGCGAAGTACCCCTGGAGAACTTTTGTATATTTGTTTATATTTCTTTTTGTCTGGATACTGCTTACTCTTTTGATTTTTTTTTGTGTTCATATTTAAAACAGTGTGCAATTTTATATAATGAACTTTTTGTATAAATAAAACCTTTTCAGTTTTAGACATGTTATTTATTCATCTGATTGTGGCAGTAGTTACGGTTATTCTATTTATTCATCTGATTGTGGCAGTAGTTATGGTTATTCTAAAATCCTGTGACTTTTGGGTTGTCTAGTGCAAGTAATAAGTAACGTCTTCCGTTTTGGGAAGCAGCTGAAAAACGGGAGGGCGTTACATTATACATGAAAAGTAAAGTTGTTTAAATATATATACATGCATTAATAATCATTCATGCTCCATTATTCAATCAAGGCATGCATCTAAACTGTATTAAAAAAAAAAACAGTGACACTAGCTTTTGAACATGCCCAAGAAAACATTAATTTTCTTTTATCAAGATAATAATAATAATAATAATAATAATAATAATAATAATAATAATATTGAAAAAAAATTGAGAAATAATTTCAGATTATGATTATAATTTGGCTATTTGTATAACAAACTCTCCAAACTCGCCTCACCATTTTAATTTATTTATTGCACAAGATTTTTTTTGCTACGCTCCTACTCCCAAAGTATGGTATATAAGTACATTTATAAGATACGAGTATGTTTACAAGATACCAGCAAAGGATATTCTAATCCTACATTACAATAACTAATATTCCGTACAATTACTTTTCTAGTGAGAAATCAAATTTTTATTATTAGAATTGAGTTTGAATACATCAGAAGTTAATATAAAAATCAACAGGAAAATAGCTCAAAAATGATGCCCTTAATACTGAAAAGCAAGCTAACCCACCATAATCGTTTTAAGTAGGGTTCAAAATGACCTCTCAAGCAACCTGACTCGACCTGAATCCGATATGTTGTTATTTACATTTATCTTAAAAATTTAATTAATAATCTACATAATAGTTAAATACTTTTATGGCATAAAACTCCAATAAGAAACCTAATTTTCTTTTTCTTTGAGTATTTGTTACGAAAGAGAGAATTGTGAATAAAATTATGAAAATAAGAGTGTCATTAAACTTTTTGGCTATAATGGTTATCATAAATATATTGTAATAAGTTGTTAAAATAAAAATTACACTTTTGTTTTCATAGTGAAAACTGCTCTTTTTTATTAAATTAAAATTAATCTAAATCTAATATTTTGTAATAAGCTAATCAATTAAAATTTTTACATTGAAATAGTTAAAATGCATTTTCTCTGAATAATGTCATTATCTCTATGGACTCCAAAGAAATGAATCATATTAATTCTATTAATTCCCATTTAACGAGGTCCCATTTAACAAGGTGTAATGCTCACATATGAGATGGACATGCCAAAAGCATAAAGAATACAAACTTTAAAATATAAATTTAAACTATTTTATATTATATTTTTTAAAGTACTATATCAAAATTAATTCAAACCAATAAATTATACAAATATATTTTGGGGTAATTACTGGTTTGTCCCTCAAATCTTTAAATATTATGATTTTGCCCCCCAAATCTTCATATTTATGATTTTGTCCCCCAAATCTTATAAGTTACAACAATTTTGTCTCACTGTTAACTTTCCGTCTAACTTAACAGAATCGGGGGATCGGGGGATCGGCGATCGGGGGATCCTACTCGAAGCTCCTACTCACCCTCCACCGCTCCGTCCTCTTCCTCCTCTCCTCCGCCCTCCCCATCCTCCTCCTCTGGATCCTCATGTCCAGGATCCTCCTGCCCCTCGGACAGGACCCCGACATCGTCGCCCTCGCCCAGACATTCCTCCACTATTCCACCCCCGACCTCCTCCCCTTCTCCTTCATCCACCCCATCCGAATCTACCTCCGCTCCCAGGGCATCACCAGGCCGCTTGCCGTCACCGCCTC
The DNA here is from genome assembly GCA_036321105.1 of Dracaena cambodiana. Taxonomy (NCBI): domain Eukaryota; kingdom Viridiplantae; phylum Streptophyta; class Magnoliopsida; order Asparagales; family Asparagaceae; genus Dracaena; species Dracaena cambodiana. Next base: position 15,555,487 of record JAYEPQ010000004.1, on the reverse strand, counting down.
CCTCACCGCCCTCCTCCACCTGCCCTTGAACTTCCTGCTGGTGAGGAAGCTCGAATGGGGCGTTGCCGGCGTGGCTGCCGCCTCCTCCGCGTCCAACCTCGCCCTTGTAACACCCCAAAATTATCATGTTTATTAAATTATAAATTATCAAGTTAAAAATTTCTTTCTATACACCTTCAAATTTAATTAGTTTCTAAGGGCACCCCCTTTGGCATTTTGTGGGGATGAATTGTTAGAAGAGAGTGAGAGATGACACTCTAGTTGACATTTGTCATGCATGCAAGAAACCTTAGGGCTAGGCTAGAGGACAAGGTGACCAAAATGCCCTTAGGCATATATAACCTTATTCTCTCAAAGAGAACTCTTATCAAAAGAACAAAATAAAAAAATTCACTTTTTACCCTTAGTTCTTCTAGTTCGTTGAGCAAAGGAAATAGAAGGGAGACTTTGCTAAAACAAAGGAGAAGATTAAAGGGAATAGAGGCAAGTATCATCTTGTTCTTGTTCTCTCTTTGAATCGTATTTGAGTACAAGTAGCATGTATGATCTTTCTTAGAAATTATTTGATTTTTATTATGAGTACATGATTTCTTTTTCTTTATGGATAAATTTACATCATATTGGATCTGCATACTTAGAAAAATTTCTAGACTGCATACTTAGCCTGATTTATGGATGTTGGCTATTTTTGGCTTAGCCTCGCGTTTGGCTATTTTTAGCCTCGCGTTTGGTTATTTTTAGCCTCGCGTTTGGCAATTTTTAGCCTCGCGTTTGGTTATTTTTAGCCTCGCGTTTGGCCATTTTTAGCCTCGCGTTTGGCAATTTTTAGCCTCGCGTTTGGCTATTTTCTGCTTCCCGTTTGGCTATTTTTTTAGTTTCGCGTTTGGCTATTTTTAGCTTCGTATTTGGCGATTTTTAACCTCGCGTAAAAACTCCGCGTTCAAGAGAAACACGGATTTATACACTTGGCATGATTCGCGGATTTATGATAACATGACATATGAATATCAACATGATATATGAAGGCAAGATTGTTCATGAAAACAAGTTCTAGTATTTTTATTACACAACATGATAACAAGTTCTCGTATCTTATTTACACGACATGATAACAAGTTCTAGTATCTTTATTACATGACATGATTACAAGTTCTAGTATCTTTATTACAAGACATGATAACAAGTTCTAGTATCTTTGTTACACGACATGATAACAAGTTCTAGTATCTTTATTACACGACATGATAACAAGTTCTAGTATCTTTATTACACGATATGATAACAAGTTCTAGTATCTTTATTACACGACATGATAACAAGTTCTAGTATCTTTATTACACATGATAACAAGTTCTAGTATCTTTATTACACGATATGATAACAAGTTCTAGTATCCTTATTACATGACATGAAGTATTCTTATGATACATGTGTACATGATTCCAAATCTTGATTCCTGAACTATTGATTCTTGTGAAATGATATGTATACAATTTGACATGAAAGTCCACGTGTTTCCTTTAATTCACGTATATCATATGCATTACTAACATGGAAAAAACTACATGATGGATAGATAAGTACTGTATTGTACAAGGATCTTATTGGCCAACTTCTTGATTAGGTACTGAGGGCCTTTTTACTAGCAGCACTGGGTGGTACTGAGCCACCGTCTGATACATGAGTCACCATATGGGTGATGCCCGTTACTTGTTTCATTTAACGGGGTCTGACTTGTAGCACCAAGCGGTGTGTCATGGTTCAGCGCCATGAGTTAGAGGCCGGGTCCCGGGTATGCGCGGGCACTTGTACAATATGAGAAACTGCGCGCTATCTTATCCATCATTGAGTTTCAATTCCAACACTAACATGATATGGACCTGTTAAATTTTACACGAAGCTTGCGAATGATTTACATTATTCTGGTTATATGCAACATGATTGATATTTACTTCGCTTACACTTGTCACCTTTACATGATTTGTTTCTGCTATTTGAATGAATAGTCTTACTCAATTCATTTTCAGTATTCTTAGGATACGTTTGTACCAACGCAATTTATTTATTCTTTTATTTATTTGTACTATGATAGTACACGTGTTTCTTGCTTTTGTGTTACTTGCTGGGTTTAATCCCCTGGGTTTTCTTAAGCCCAGATCACGAAAGAAGAGAAGGGGAGATTGCTCCAGATAACGATCCTTACTTCACCAACCAGGTCGAGTAGAGGATACTAGCACAATACTATTTCGGTACTTCGCACTTCTTGTTCTTGTTTCTTTTGTCACTTCTTGTTCTTGTTTCCCTTTTCTGAGCACTGCTTTAACTTGTAGTATTTAACTCTTTTGTGTAAATATTTAGAGCAGTGTGCCATTCTATGTAATCAACTCTCTGTATAAATGAAATCCTTTCAGTTTCAGACATGGTTATTCATCTTGAAATGGCAGTAGTTACGGTTATTCCAAGATCATGGGACTGTTGGGTTATTTATAGTATTTAAGCGGCGTCCCCTGTTTTGAGGGAAAAAAAAATATAGAGTCAAATTGGGGGCGTCACAGATTTGGTATCAGAGCCTAGGTTTAGGTGGGAGACCATATGACTACTGCCACATGAAACATGTCTAAGATACACTTTTAACACTTCTTCCTTATCTTTGATATCCATCAGATCTAGTATCGTGCCCATTCTATTATTTTTAATTCATTTGGAATATCTATCTTGAAACTCCATCTGATTAATTTCTCTTGGACCGTCACAGAACGATGACGACCCAATCTTCTGCTAGCGCAAACCCAAATCCTACGGGTGAAGAGTCTGAGCTGAGAACTATAGTGGAAAGAGTAGCGCAGACACAAGAAACTACAACGATAATATTGGAAAGAATGCTACAGTCCAAAGAACAAGAAAGAACTGGGGTGGTGTCAGATTTTTGAAGATTGCAGCCATCAGTATTTTCCGGAACCGAAGGACCACTAAAAACTGAGCAGTGGATTGTGGATATAGATAATCTTCTGAAGGCAGCAAGGATTCCGAAGGAGAATCGTGTTGAAGTAGTATGCATTTAGTTGGCTGACATAGCTAGAACATGGTGGCTTGCTGAAGAAGTGAAACACCAGGAATCCTTAACTTGGGACAAATTTGTAGAGGCATTTCTTGTCAGATTTTTTCACTTATCAGCGAGACAAGAAATGAGGAAGAAATTTCTAGGATTGCAACAAGGAGATCGAACTCTGGATGCATATGCCGCAGAATTTGTGAGGCTGAGCCGATTTGCCCCAACCCTGGTGGCTGATGAGGAGGAAAAGGCACACTTGTTCCAGTAAGGGCTGAGGTCTCATCTGAGAGAGCACTTAGCAGGGCATAACTACAAGACTTATTCAGAATTGTTTGAAGCGGCATGTCATTTGGAACAAGTATTCAAGGAGAATAGGCCAGTGGTATTTAAAAGGTTGTTTGGGCAAGGAACAAGTTCATCGACCAAGAAATTTGGTGGTCCGCCAACAAAGAGACAGATGATGATGCCAAATCGAAATTCGGTAATATGCAACTATTGTCATATACCAGGGCATACCTAGAACACGTGTAGAAGAGCTCAAGGGTGGTGCCTGGCATGCGGATCCACTAGTCATCAATTGAGAGATTGCCCAAAGACCCAATAATCAACAATGGCCAAGATCCTGTTTCAAGCAACAACCAGGCCAATAACAACGTCAGCCTAGAGAGTTCTAAGACCAGGCCAGAAAGGACCCTGGGAGAACCGACAACAAACCTATGTTAGGGCCCAAGAAGGAGCAGGACGGAAGCAAGGGCAGGTTAGACTAATGAATGCAGAAGAAGTTCAAACCACTGGAGGAGTCGTGGCAGGTATGATTTTGGTTAACAATAGACCGGCAACTGTTTTATTTGATTCTTAAGCATCATACAGTTTCATCACTAGCATGTTTGTTTCCCGTAATTTTATTGATTTCACTATCTTACCTGCGGGGTGGAATATTAAGACCGGGAATGGTAGTATCATGACTAATAAAGAGTGTAAACTATATCCATTAGTAATTAATGGTAAGGAATTTTATGCCAATTTACTAGTTATTAGTGGAGGAGGATATGATGTTATCATAGGTATGGATTGGCTAAGCACCTTCTATGCAGTAATAGACTGTAGGAGAAGGAGAGTAGTATTCCAAATTCCTGGCTATCCAGAGTTTGAATTTGTCAGTGGAAGTCAATCCCTAGAACCAGTTGAATCTAAAGTGTTTCCAAAGGGAGGAGTTTTGGAGGCTATGGAAATAGGAGAAGGAATGATCCCAGTAGTATCAGAATTCTTGGATATTTTTCCTGAAGAGATGCGTGAACTACCACCAGCAAGGATAGTAGAATTTACTATTGATATTATCCCTGGAGCTGAACCAGTTTGTAAGCCACCTTATCGAATGGGGATTGTAGAACTAGAAGAAGTCAAGAAGCAAGTGGGCGAGTTAATGAAATTGGGTTTTATAAGACCCAGTGTGTCACCTTGGGGAGCTCCGGTACTATTAGTAGGAAAGAAGGACGGAAGTAAAATGTTATGTATAGACTACAGAGGTTTGAATGCAGTAACAATTAAGAATAAATATCCATTGCCAAGGATAACTGATCTGTTCGATCAACTTGGAGGAGCGAAAGTATTTTCAAGAATAGATCTTCGTTCAGGATTTCATCAAGAGTCCGAAAAGAAGATATCCCAAAGACTGCATTTAGAACCAAACATGGTCATTATGAATATTTAGTGATGCCATTTGGAGTAACTAATGCTCCAGCGGTGTTTATGAATTTGATGAACCATGTAACTCAGTATTTGGACAAATTTGTGATGGTGTTTATTGACGATATATTGCTCTACTCTACGAATAGAGAAGAGCACGTTAAACATTTGAGGATAGCATTACAAACTTTAAGGGAACAAAGGCTATACGGAAAATTGAGCAAATGTGAATTTTGGTTGAATAAAATTGCTTTCTTGGGTCATATAATATCTGAAGATGGTGTATCAGCAGATCCTAAAAAGATAGAGGCTCTGATGGATTGGCCTGTACCAAAATCAGTATCAGAAGTTCGCAGTTTTCTGGGGATGGTTGGATATTACAGGCGGTTTGTACAAGATTTTGCAAAAATTGCGTCTCCTCTAACTAAGTTGACGCGAAAGGGAATCGAATATGTCTGGACAGGAGGATGTAAAGCATTTGAAGAATTGAAACAAAGACTGACAACCTCACCTGTGTTAGCAATTCCAGACAACACTGGAGGAATGAAAATCTATAGTGATGCTTCAAAACTAGGACTGGGATGCGTATTGACTCAGCATGGAAGAGTGATTGAGTTTGCATCAAGACAATTAAAACCTCATGAAAGAAATTATCCCACTCATGACTTGGAACTAGCATCAATAATTCATGCTTTGAAAATTTGGAGACATTACTTACTAGGACAAAGGGTGGAAGTGTACACTGATCACAAAAGTTTGAAATATATTTTCACTCAAAAGGAACTAAATATGAGACAGAGACGATGGTTGGAGTTAGTAGCAGATTATGACTTGGAAATTAAATATCATCCAGGAAGGATCAATATAGTGCCAGATGCTATGAGTAGAAGACCTGCAATAGAAAGATTGACTCAACAAAAGGAATTGTTGGCAGAAATACAAAGAATGGAATTGGAAATAATTCTACCAGGAATGATAACACAACTTATGGAAATGCGACTACAGTCACCATTGATAGAGCAGATCAAGCAAGCCCAAGTCAATGATGAAAGCTTCCAAAGGTTAAGGAGCAAAATTGAGACAGGTAAGAGGCCTGAGATGAAGATACACTCAGATGGGACTATTAGATTCAGGGAGAGGTTATGAGTGCCTAAGGGAGAGACAAGGAAGAGAGTTTTAGAAGAAGCTCATAAATCAGCATATTCCATTCATCCCGGAGGCAATAAGATGTACAAGGATATGAAGAGGTACTTCTGGTGGCCGGGCATGAAGAAAGAAATTGCAAGACATGTATCCATGTGTTCTACTTGCCAACAAGTGAAGGTCGAACATCAGAAAATAGCTGGATTACTTCAACCCTTAACAATTCCAGAATGGAAGTGGGAACAAATATCAATAGATTTTGTTACAGGATTGCCAAAGAGCACTAAAGGTAATAATGCGATTTGGGTGGTAGTGGACCGACTGACCAAGTCAGCTCATTTCATCCTATTTAGGGTTGGTCAGTCAACAGAAGCATTAGCAAAAAGATTCATGCAGGAAGTGGTGAGGTTACATGGAGTTCCATTTAGAATTGTCTCAGATAGGAATACAAGATTTAGATCACGATACTGGAAGAAATTGATGGATAGTTTAGGAACACATTTAGACTTGTCTTCAGCATATCACCCACAAACAGATGGACAATCAGAACGAACTATCCAAATACTTGAAGACATGCTTAGAGCATGTATGCTAGATTTTGGAGGATCTTGGGAAGACCATTTATATATGACGGAGTTTTCTTACAATAATAACTATCAAGAGAGTATCAAAATGGCACCATTTGAGGCTTTATATGGCAGAAAGTGTAGATCTCCATTATGTGAACGAGATTGGAGAGCGAAGTAATTTGGGATCTGAATTGATTACTCAAGTAACAGAGCAAGTAAAGGTTATTAGAGAACATATGAAAGTTGCACAAGATAGACAAAAGAAATGGGCAGATCGACGTAGAAAATCATTGGAGTTTGAAATAGGAGACAAGGTATTTATCAAGATATCGCCAATGAAAGGAGTGATTAGATTCGGCAAGAAGGGAAAGCTTAGTCCAAGATATATTGGACCATTCGAAATTACAGAAAGAATTGGGAATCTTGCATACAGATTATCATTACCTCCTGAGATGGAAACTATTCATGATGTATTCCATGTGTCGCAATAAAGAAAGTGCTTGGGCAACGAATATAAGGCTGTAGACTTGTCCAAAGTGGATCTGAGATCCGATCTAAAGTATGAGAAACAACCTGTAGCAATCATTGATCGACGGGAGAAAGTCCTAAAGAACAAAGTGATACCGTTGGTCCTTATTTCATGGGATGCACGATCACCTGGGGACTCCACTTGGGAACTTGAAGACGATATCAAAACAAAGTACTCGTACCTATTTTCATCACCAGGTATGTAAGTTGACAACACGTATCTGTATATAATAGTGTACTTTTGAATTTGGAATTTCGAGGACGAAATTCTTTTATTAGGTGGGTAGAATATAACACCCCAAAATTATCATGCTTATTAAATTATAAATTATCAAGTTAAAAATTTCTTTCTATACACCTTCAAATTTAATTAGTTTCTAAGGGCACCCCCTTTGGCATTTTGTGGGGATGAATTGTTAAAAGGAGTGAGAGATGGCACTCTAGTTGACATTTGTCATACATGCAAGAAGCCTTAGGGCTAGGCTAGAGGACAAGGTGACCAAAATGCCCTTAGGAATATATAACATTATTCTCTCAAAGAGAACTCTTATCAAAAGAATAAAATAAAAAAATTCACTTTTTACCCTTAGTTCTTCTAGTTCGTTGAGCAAAGGAAATAGAAGGGAGACTTTGCTAAAACAAAGGAGGAGATTAAAGGGAATAGAGGCAAGTATCATCTTGTTCTTGTTCTCTCTTTGAATCGTATTTGAGTACAAGTAGCATGTATGATCTTTCTTGGAAATTATTTGATTTTTATTATGAGTACATGATTCCTTTTTCTTTATGGATAAATTTACATCATATTGGATCTGCATACTTAGAAAAATTTCTAGACTGCATACTTAACCTGATTTACGGATGTTGGCTATTTTTGGTTTAGCCTCGCGTTTGGCTATTTTTAGCCTCGCGTTTGGCAATTTTTAGCCTCGCGTTTGGCTATTTTCTGCTTCCCGTTTGGCTATTTTTTTAGCTTCGCGTTTGGCTATTTTAGCTTCGTATTTGGCGATTTTTAACCTCACGTAAAAACTCCGCGTTCAAGAGAAACACGGATTTACACACTTGGCATGATTCGCGGATTTATGATAACATGACATATGAATATCAACATGATATATGAATGCAAGATTGTTCATGAAAACAAGTTCTAGTATCTTTATTACACGACATGATAACAAGTTCTAGTATATTATTTACACGACATGATAACAAGTTCTAGTATCTTTATTACACGACATGATAACAAGTTCTAGTATCTTTATTATAAGACATGATAACAAGTTCTAGTATCTTTATTACACGACATGATAACAAGTTCTAGTATCTTTATTACACGACATGATAACAAGTTCTAGTATGTTTATTACACGACATGATAACAAGTTCTAGTATCTTTATTACACGACATGATAACAAGTTCTAGTATCCTTATTACACATGATAACAAGTTCTAGTTTCCTTTAATTCACGTATACCATATGCATTACTAACATGGGAAAAACTACATGATGGATAGATAAGTACTGTATTGTACAAGGATCTTGTTGGCCAACTTTTTGATTAGGTGCTGAGGGCCTTTTTACTAGCAGCACTGGGTGGTACTGAGCCACCGTCTGATACATGAGTCACCATATGGGTGATGCCCGTTACTTGTTTCATTTAACGGGGTCTGACTTGTAGCACCTAGCGGTGTGTCATGGTTCAGCGCCATGAGTTAGAGGCCGGGTCCCGGGTATGCACGGGCACTTGTACAATATGAGAAACTGCGCGTTATATTATCCATCATTGAGTTTCAATTCCAACACTAACATGATATGGACCTGTTAAATTTTACACGAAGCTTGCGAATGATTTATATTGTTCTGGTTATATGCAACATGATTGATATTTACTTCGCTTACACTTGTCACCTTTACATGATTTGTTTCTGCTATTTGAATGAATAGTCTTACTCAATTCATTTTCAGTATTCTTAGGATACGTTTGTACCAATGCAATTTATTTATTCTTTTATTTATTTATACTATGATAGTACACGTTGTTTGCCCGAAAATTAAATCTTTGATTCCATTGCAAAATTATTTGAATTACAACGAAATTGAGATTACAAAAAATATCGAGAAATAACAAGAACGGGAATATTAATTTATTCTCTTTTTTATGTGGGTTCGGGTGGCGATAGAGTCTTGCTACTGCCTCCGTTGACCGTCCGACTGGAAGAGATGGCTCTGCTCCGCTTCCCAATTTTTTGAGCTCGCCCAAAATCTCCCCAAAGTCAAAGAATCCAAAAGTCCCTTCTCCAGTTAAATTTCTGTATTTTATAAACCGAAGAAGCTCCAAATCCGGCTCAATTCTCTCTTGAAAAATCGGATCACGGATTATCAGTCCAAAAATAGGAAATAAATAATCAGAAAAGAACGGAAAACAACCCGCGGGTTGGCACCTGCGGGATCGCTCCCGCGGGTGGCAACCCGCGGGATCGTTCCCGCGGGTGGCAACCCGCCCGCGGGATGCAACCCGCGGGTGTGCCCACTTAGCAAAAATAATTTTTTTTTTATTATCTACATAACCCCCTCCAAAGTTTTCGAAGTTCTGTATTGAACCGTACTGAATTTTGAAATACTTTGGATTCTTTAATTTTGGTTATAGACCTTTTAAAAGATTTGGTCGATAGAGATAACTGTTAACATATTCATTTATTCAATGACAAGCAGAGGTATGATTTTAACGTACTCATTAGAGAACAAGCAGAGATATGATGTTAACATGCTCATTTTAGGTCAAGCAGAGGTATAATATTAACGTGTTTATTTTAATCCTAACCGTTCAGTGACATCTAGTATGACGAATCAGGAAAAGACAGAGGTGACATTAAACGTGTCTTGGAGCTTAACCTATTCAGAGGATCTGGTCGTGATAGGGACAAGCTGACTAAACAGAGGTGACGGTTAACGTATTTGTTTGGGAATCGGACTATCAGAGGTAACTGTTAACTTGATAGGGAGATGATTTTCATCAGAGGTGATTTTTAACTTAACGATATCAAAAGCACGTTCATCAGAAGTTGTAATGTTAGACTTGATGAAGTGTGAATTTTCTTTTCTGTCAGAGGTGAAATCTTAACGTGACAGGGGATCGATTTAATTAGGATTTTATCTCTTTTGATTTTGAATTATGATGTCAGAGGTATGATTTTAACTTGACAAATATTTTGGAGTGTCGCTTGCTCTGTTAGAGCAAAATGATAAGAAAAGTTTTGCTGTCAGAGGTGAAATCTTAACGTGACAGGAGATTTATCTGATTAGGATTTTTACCAAACCCCCAGCTATCAACGGATTTGATTAGCCTTTACCAACTACCGTTTGAGTTGGGCTAGTCATGCTATTCCCCTCAGCATGGTGAGTTGCCGAGGATTTCGTTTGGGCTTAAATGCCAAATTTTTTCTCTTCCCTTTGCCTTAGCAGCTTAGGGCAGTGATGTATCCTTATATTTGGATAATAATACTGTTGTGACAGATTTGTCGTGGGATTTTTAGCAAACCCCCAGCTATCAACGGGTTTGATTTTGCCTTTACCAACTACCGTTTGAGTTGAGCTAGCCCTACTATTATCCTCAGCATAGTGAGCTGTCGAGGATTTCATTTGGGCTTAAATGCCAAACTTTTCCTCTTCCCTTTGCCTTAGCGGCGTTGGGTGATTCATGCTTTTTACCCCCAGTATGGTGGGGTTGGCGAGAATTTTATTCTCTTTCCGTAACCTTGTCGGCATTGGGTAATTCATACTTATTACCCCCAGTATGGTGGGGTTGACGAGAAATTTATTCTCTCCCCGTAGGCTTGTTGGCGTTGGGTAATTCATACTTTTTACCCCCAGTATGGTGAGATTGACGAGAAATTTATTCTCTCCCCGTAGCCTTGTCGGTGTTGGGTAATTCATACTTTTTACCCCCAGTATGGTGGGGTTGACGAGAAATTTATTCTCTTCCCGTAACCTTGTCGGCGTTGGGTAGTTCATACTTATTACCCCCAGTATGATGGGGTTGGCGAGAAATTTATTCTCTTCCCGTAGCCTTGTCGGCGTTGGGCAGTTCATACTTATTACCCCCAGTATGATGGGGTTGGCGAGAAATTTATTCTCTTCCCGTAACTTTAGCGGCGTTGGGCAATTCATACTTATTACCCCCAGTATGATGGGGTTGGCGAGAAATTTATTCTCTCCCTGTAGCCTTGTCGGCGTTGGGTAATTCATACTTTTTACCCCCAGTATGGTGGGATTGACGAGAAATTTATTCTCTTCCCGTAGCCTTGTCGGCGTTGGGTAATTCATACTTTTTACCCTTAGCATGGCGGGGTTGGCGAGAAATTTATTCTCTTCCCGTAGCCTTATTGGCGTTGGGTAATTCATACTTTTTACCCCAGTATGAATGGGTTGGCGAGAAATTTTTTCTCTTCCCGTAGCCTTAGCGGCGTTGGGTAATTTAAACTTTTTACCCCCAGCATGGTGGGGTTGGCGAGAAATTTATTCTCTTCCCGTAGCCTTGTCGGCGTTGGGTGATTCATGCTTTTTACCCCTAGCATGGTGGGATTGGCGAGAAATTTATTCTCTTTCCGTAGCCTTGTAGGTGTTGGGTAATTCATAATAATTTTTTTTTATTATGGGGGTTTAAATTAACCGCCCTGAGCTCGTTTTGGGAATTGTTGTGAGCCCAAGTGGTACCTTTAGACCACACACATTTGATGTGTCGGAGTTAGCTCTAACTCCTTTTTGTTCAGCTTTGAGCTGAACTGCTCCAGCGTCAATCAACGCTTGAATTTTATCTTTTAAGATAAAACAATTCTTTGTAGGGTGACCTACAATCCGATGGTATAGGCAGTAATTCGGATCGTTAGTCTTCCCAATTTCTTTAGGCCTCTTGCTTTCCGGCAAGTTGAGCATCTTGCGTTTGCTGAGCAGGTTGAACATAGTAGCAGTATGTTCATCCTTGAACGAGTACTGCTTTTGAAGTCTGGGTGACTTTGCTGTGTTGCTTGTAGTTGACCATCTTTTCTGCTTCGGTGTACTTTCTACCGCCATTGCCATTATGTCTTTCCCTTTGGAACGGGAAAACTGGAATGGAGGTTCATTTATACTGCCTCCGGTTGCAGACTGTTGTTCTTCGAGGCGTCGAAGTATTTCTTCAGCCTGTTCACCCTGTTTAAGCAGATCTTTCCATGATTTGGATTCGACCGAGCCCATCTTGTCTAGGATATCGGTCAACATGTTGTGTCTGCAGGTTTCCACTAGAGTATCCTGCGTCATGCCATGTGGGCATCAAACAGAATGTTCTCGGAACCGCTCGACATAAGTTTTGACCGTTTCGCCTTCTTCTTGCTTCGCTGCTAGCAAAGATAGTATCGAGACTTCAGTATCATCTTCAAAAAATCGGGCTAGGAACTCACGTTCTACATCATCCCATGATTTAATTGATCCCTGGGGTAGCTGCATGAACCAGGTAAATGCGGGCCCCCGTAAAGTATTCGCAAATATCTTAGTCATGGTCGGATCATTCCCCATGAGATGTCTTGTCTGCGAGAGGAAGTAGAAGATGTGCTGTTGTGGCGAACCTTTACCGTCGAATGACTGAAGGTTCAACGGTTTGTATTTTGCAGGATAAGGCACGGTTTCCCATTCTATGGGATAAGGACGGACTACCCCCACCTCTTGCAGTTTCTTTCGATGAAGAAGAGCTTGTAGTTGATTCTCCATCTTCTCTATTTTCTCCACGTGAGGGTTAATGATAACCTTCACTTCCTCTTCTTCTCTTGAGTGAGGAGGCACTTCTTCATCCTCGTCCTTACTGTCTTCATTTATTTGGAAGGGTCGTTTTCCTTTCTGCCGACCAGAAATGGACGACGAGGATTGGTTCCTCCTAGTTTGAGCCAGCAACTCAATTAAAAGTTGTTTCATTTCTTCTATGGTTTCCTCTTGTTGTTCGAGACGTTTTTCTTGTCTCTCAAGCCTTTCAGAGACTTCTTCTAGAAGCGCGCCCTCTGGTTCGATAGAAACTCTTTTTGATCCTGGAGTGATTTCCTTATCCGAAGGGTTGTTTCCGACCACCTTTTTGCCTTTATTAACCATATTTGATGAGGCAGCAGGTAGATCGGTTCCAGAGTACGCCTTTTTCACCGTCCGTATTCTTTTAGGTTCGGTGATCCGCTCAAAAACGGACCGTCTCGGATGGCACTCGCAGTTTGATAGAACAGTTGAGATTAATTGTTCGCATTGGCATTGAGGAGTATTCTGTGCAGAGTTCTTCTTCCAATTGAGGTATTCTCTCAAGTCTTGAGATACTTCTTTATCTCTATTTGCAACCTGACGCCGCTTGCGTCGCAAACTTGGTTCATAATACTAAAGAGTTTGCAATATTTCAGGGCTGGGCTCTTTTCCCGAATCAGATTGTTCTCCAACCCTTTTGCGGATTCTTCTGGAGTGTGTACTGGCCTGCCAGTTGTACGGGCCTCGCACGCATCTGACTTGTTCTTCGGGATTTGGAGGATTCTATCATGAATATGTTCATCCGAAGAGAAATTTGAAGACCTATCCTCAGGTGAGTTCATGAGCACATCCTTATATTTGTTTATAGAGGAACGTGATGGTACACCTGAGAGAGTAACCAAAAAGTTAGATGTGCGCTGTGTGCTTACTGCGCGTGTGCCCGAATAGACACCAGAACCAACCCTTGATTTTTCCTGTGGAGTGCAATCCACGGGTTGCAACCTGCGGTGTGCAACCTGCGGTTGGAACCGCGGGTTTGCACCCGCGGTTGCAACCGCGGGGTTGCCCCCGTGCGATGCAACCCGCAGTTCCGTCTGCGAATTTTCATTTTTTGAAATTTTTTCTTCCCGATGTTTCCTGATCTGGATTTTCTGACCGCAATTTTCCAGAGGCACTGTTGAGGCGGGCCCGCTGGGCCTTACGCCTCAGGTTTCTCTTCTGAGAGCGGGTCAGGGACTGGTTTGACTTTTGGCTTGACTTTGGAACGGGCGATAACGCCTCGTAAATTTCAACGGGCGATGACGCCTCGTAAATTTTCATAGGCGATGACGCCTTTTGATTTCCGGTGGGCGATGACGCCTCACCTTTTTTCATCGTCACCCGGCGATGACGCCTAGGCTCCGAATCAGAGGAGGAAAGAAATTCCTCATATTTTTGCTGGTCCACTTCTATGACCAGCGTCTCAACCATTGAGCCAATCGGCACCCGGTCGGACTGCGTCACCAGCTTCTCTATGGTAAACAGAGGGGCTCCCACTGTGGTCGCGAGTTCTTGTTTGCCCGAAAATTGAATCTTTGATTCCATTGCAAAATTATTTGAATTACAACGAAATTGAGATTACAAAAAATATCGAGAAATAACAAGAATGGGAATATTAATTTATTCCTTTTTTTATGTGGGTTCGGGTGGCGATGGAGTCTTGCTACTGCCTCCGTTGAACGTCCGACTAGAAGAGATGGCTTTGCTCCGCTTCCCAATTTTCCGAGCTCGCCCAAAATCTCTCCAAAGTCCAAGAATCCAAAAATCCCTTCTCCAGTTAAATTCCTGTGTTTTATAAACCGAAGAAGCTCCAAATCCGGCTCAATTCTCTCCTGAAAAATCGGATCACGGATTATCAGTCCAAAAATAAGAAATAAATAATCGGAAAAGAACGGAAAACAACCCGCGGATTGGCACCTGCGGGATCGCTCCCGCGGGTGCCAACCCGAGGGATCGCCCCCGCGGGTTGCAACCAGCGGGAATCTTCCCGCGGGTTCCCGCGGGTGTGCCCACTTAGCAAAAATAATTTTTTTTTTTTTTTGGGTATCTACACACATGTTTCTTGCTTTTGTGTTACTTGCTGGGTTTAATCCCCTGGGTTTTCTTAAGCCCAGATCACGAAAGAAGAGAAGAGGAGATTGCTCCAGACAACGATCCTTACTTCACCAACCAGGTCGAGTAGAGGATACTAGCACAATACTATTTGGGTACTTCGCACTTCTTGTTCTTGTTTCCTTTGTCACTTCTTGTTCTTGTTTCCCTTTTCTGGGCACTGCTTTAACTTGTAATATTTAACTCTTTTGTGTAAATATTTAGAGCAGTGTGCCATTCTATGTAATCAACTCTCTGTATAAATGAAATCCTTTCAGTTTCAGACATGGTTATTCATCTTGAAATGACAGTAGTTATGGTTATTCCAAAATCATGAGACTGTTGGGTTATTTATAGTATTTAAGCGGCGTCCCCTGTTTTGAGGAAAAAAAAAATATAGAGCCAAATTGGGGGTGTCACAGCCCTCCTCCTCTTCCTCCTCGCCCACCTCCACTCCTCCTGGAACCACCAGGACGACTGCCTCGTGGGACCCACCACGGAGTGCCTCGCGGGGTGGGCCCCGCTGGCCAAGCTGGCCTTCCCCAGCTGCGTCTCCATCTGCCTCGAGTGGCGGTGGTACGAGCTCATGATCCTGCTGTGCGGGCTGCTTGCCAACCCTAAACCCGCCATCGCATCCATTGGGGTGCTCATCCAGACCACCGCCCTCGTCTACGTCTTCCCCTCCTCCCTCGGGTTCGGCGTCTCCACCCGGGTCGGGAATGAGCTGGGCGCCAACCAACCCGCAAGGGCCAGAACCTCGGCTTCCGTCTCGGTGTCTTTGGCCAGGTCCCCCGATCGCCGATCCCCCGATTCGCTGATCGCCCGATCCCCCGTTTTCCTCTCCTCGGTTGCCTATTTGGGAACAAACGGAATGAGGTTCTAATATTTTGGGAACGAATGAATTTGGAAACGAATGATTTTGGAGATTTCAGATAATGAATTTGGGAACAAATGATTTTGGAGATTTCGGGTAGTATAAAGGTAATGGCAATTTTGTCATTTCATAATTAAAAAAAAAAAATTAATATACTTCTGCTAAGTTAGACGGGAAAGTTAATAGGGAGACAAAATTGTTATAACTTATAAAATTTGGAGGGTAAAATCATAAATATGAAGATTTGAGGGGCAAAATCATAATATTTAAAGATTGAGGGACAAACCAGTAAATACCCCATATATTTTATATCTGAACCGAAATTTGGAGAGGTTCAGAGTGCCACCGATTTCCTTCTGACACGCCACAAGAATATTCCAGATTCTAACAGAAGCAAAGTGCAAATTTTCTAAGCCAGTTGACTACAAAATTCTAAGGGATATCTATGTATATATCTCTTAAATTTTTAAAAATTAAAATTTAGTCTTCAAATATTCATATTTAGAATTTTGCTTCCAAATTTTTTAAATTATTATTACAATTTAGTTTTCTAAGACTAAAAAAACGATTCAGTTCGGAAATTAAATTATAATAATTTAAAAAATTTGGAGGACTAAATTTTAAATATGAAGATTTAGATAATAAAATTTAATTTTTAAAGATGTAAGGTACGTAAAAATCCCTTCTAATGGAAAAAAAAATAAAGGGAAAAAGCACAACAAAATGAAAACGGAATTCAAATTTGTCCACTAATATAATGCCCACCGATAATGATAACGACATTAAGTTAAAAACAGAATTAAAGACCCACTTAACTAAACAACATTTTTAAGACCATAGTTAAATCCTAGAAAAAAGCAAAATACAATAATAATAATAATAATAATAATAGAAAATTCGATACGCTCCGATGCCATTCTGGTGGGGCCTTCACATGGTCAGGCCCCGCATGAGGTCCCACTCCACGCCGTCGTCCTCGTCGCTGCCGCTCTCACCGCCAGCTTCGGCTTCGGCTTCGGCTTCAGCTCCTCCGAAGACGAGATACGGCATGGAGTTGAACGCCCTCGCCAGCCTGCACGCCACCGCGGCAGCCCCGCCGCCGCCTACGTACTCCTCGGCGCGCCGCTTCAATGCCTCGTACATCACCTCCGGCTCATGCTGCATCACGCGCAGCACCTCCGCACACGAGGGCCCCGGTGCCGCCCTCGTCACCGCGAAGCAGTGGGGCCCATCGCTCTGCACCACCCTCACCACGCTCGGCCCACCGAACAGGTTGTGCAGCCCGCCGAGCGCCTCCTGGTAGGCCCCACCCAGAAAGATCCCCAGGTAGTAGCCACCTCCATTGCCGCCGCCGCTCCCCAATTCGTGGAGCGGCAGGCTGTCTTTGCCCCCGATGAAATGGTTGATCATGCCGTCGCTGTCACAGGTCAGATCGGAGAGCACGCCCTCGACTGCCGGTTTCTCGTCGAGGCGGTGGATCGGGACGATCGGAAACAGCTGCCTGATTGCCCAGAAGTCCGGCATCGATGTAAAGATTGACAGATTCACATGGTAGGTTCGGACGGGATCCGCAGCACGAACCTCCCCGAAAACCAAATCGCAGAGGCCGTCCACGGCCGCGAGCTGCTCGAGGCCGAGCATCCCGTCCTTGAACAGCTCCACGCACTTTATCTTCAGCTGCTCGGCGTGGATCAAGCAAGAACTGTAATCTCCGCGGACCACAGCCGCAGTGAGACTAGCATACTCAGCACGAGCCTCGTCCGCTAGCCCTTCCATCATATAGGCCAGCTTAGGCCGGATCGAGCCCGACTCCACCGCAGTGGATGACACAGCCTCGAAAATAAGCACAGAATGATGAGAGATGAGAGCCCTGCCGCTCTCGCTGCAGATGATTGGGTGACGAACCTGCTTCTGATCACAAACATACTGAACTGCGTGGACCACGGCATAAGCGTACTCATCGAGCCCGTAGCCCACCGACATATCGGAGCTACCGGATTTGGATCCGTCGTAATCAATGCCCAAACCACCACCAATGTCGATGACATGCATTGAAGCCCCCAAACGGACGAGCTCACAATAGATCTGAGTGGCTTCGCCGACTCCATCGGATAGCAGAGAAGTGGATGGGATCTGGGATCCGATGTGAAAGTGGAGAAGCTGAAGGCAATCGAGCATTTCGTACCTCTGAAGCTTCTTGGCAATCGAAAGGATCTGCATCGTCGTGAGCCCGAACTTTCCCTTCTCACCAGAGGTCGATCCGAAGTGGCCCGAGTGCTTGGTCCTCAGCTTGGCCCTGAGCCCAATCACCGGCCGAACGCCAAGCTTGAGGCTGGCGTCGATCACGGTATCGAGCTCCTCCTCCTGCTCGAGAACGATGACCGCGTTGAGGCCAAGGGTGCGGGCGACGAGGGCAAGGGAGATGTACTCCATATCCTTGTACCCGTTGCAGATGAGGAAGGCGTCGGGGCTGGCTTTGGTGAGGCAGCTCATAGCCAGCAGGAGCTCGGGCTTGGATCCAGCCTCGAGCCCGAACCGATAAGGCGATCCGAACTCCACGATGTCCTCGACGATGTAGCGGTCCTGATTGCATTTGACGGGGTAGACGCCCTGGTAGCGAGAGGCGTAGCCGTTGGATTGGATGGCGAAGTCGAAGGCCGACTGCAGCGACTCCAGGCGGTGTTTGAGGACGTCAGGGAACCGAACGATGAGCGGCAGCGGGAGGGCGAGACCGCCGCCCAATTTCGGATCCGACGCCTTCTTGACGACCTTCATGAGATCGATCTCCTGGTGCGGGAGCGTGGAGGATCCGAAGGGCTTGACGGCGATGTTGCCGGCTGAGTTGACGGAGAAGTAGGGGGGCCCCCACCCGGGTACGTTGTAGAGGGCGGCAGAGAGGTCGGGGGACCAGTTGGCCGGAGCGCCGCCGGAGAAGATCTCCGGCGCGGAGAGAGATGTTGTTGACCGAGTCCAGGCGGCGGCGGCGGGGGCGGCGGCGGGATCAGCGACTGCCAGGATCGGCATCTCTCCCCGATCGAAGAAAGAATGAAAGAATAAAAAAAGAAAATCTAGGGTTTTGATCGGATCTTTGTGATGGTAGGGGGCTTTAAGACCCGCCGAGGCCGAGGCCCCGGCTACCCCCTCAAACGGAGCAGGAGAGGGCTAACAGAAATTGAAGAACCCTAGCCCAACTTTGACGGCGCCGGACTTCCCCACGCCGAAACTTCAGAAGATGGCGATTAAATGATAGATTAACGCTAAAAAAAGGGGGGGCAAAATGGGAGCTTTAGGGTTTTGGCACGTATCCCGAGCTCAGCAGAACTGGCGATTGATCTGGGAGGAGGAGGGGAACGGAAGCGGGAGATTGGACGGAACCCTAACGGTGATCTAAGGCTTTGCTTTGCTTTGGTTTGGTTTCGTCAAATATAAGACAGTTGGCGAGGATTGGAAGTGAGGAGTGGTGCCGTTTATATAGCCAAACTTGAGCGAAATCACGCGCTGCTCCTGGTCAACACTGCATAGAGATTTCTATGCGGTCGCTAAAAATCTGCCGTTTATTAGGTATGGGGAAATTGATTTTAATGTCAATTTTGTCATAACTTAATTAGCATTTATGACCAGTTAGATTCGGATCCAACAAAATAAGGTAACTTACGAGGCAGATAAGGCTAAAAATTAATCTTAATTACCCACCAAGTCATAGGTATCACACACACATTCTTCAACATATTATGAATTATAAGATTAAATCACGAGAGAGAAATAACATAAAGTTCTCTCCCCTTGTCGAAAAATGAAAATCCTTTTTGAATTGCACTAAATAAAGATAAGATGTTTATTTTGGTGCACCATTTTTTTTTTTTTTTTGGATTAATCATAATCAGACCCCCTGTAGTATATGTGGTCTGTAACTTAATCCTCTTAAAAGTTTGAAACTCTCAAAAAAATCTCCTGAACCGTTATTCCTATTAGTGAGCAGTTAGGTATTATCACTTTCTTTTAGACCAAACTATACTTCTTTTCTCTAATTTCTATTTTATCCTCATCCCTCTCTTTAAGTCAGCACTCCTTCTCCTTCACTAAATGTAGTTTCAGCTTTGATCGAGGATAACGTCGAGTTTCTCATCTTCTTCATCATCACAAAAAACTCGATTTATAGATCGAAAGGTTGTTGCAATGACATCAGGCTTGGTAAAACAAGCAGCTACAACAGTTGAGCACCATGCGTTCTACACTAATAATATCCGCAGTTGACACCATGTAATAACCCTTTATCTTTTATAGCTAAAAATAATTAAAGAAAAAATAAACAAATAATAAATATAATATTTCATTTTTTTTCTTTAACTCTAACACCTTTCATTTTCTTTAACCTCCTAAACCTTTCATCTTCTCCAACTCCAAACTCTTCATCTTCTTCATTATTTAAACTAGAAAACTCCATATTTAATTCTCAAAATTAAACTTTTAATTAACTAAAACTTTTCATCTTTTAAAACTCTCAATCTTTTCAACTCTTAAACATCCCAAACCTTTCACCCTCTAAACTCACATCCTTAACTCTAAAATTAAAATATCTAAATTAAATTAAAACCTTTCATATTCTTAACTCATTACTTATTCATTTCTCTAACTCCCATCCTTTCATCTTCTCCATGAATTATCTGCATTAAACCTCCAATTTAATTCTATAACTCCTCAAACCTTTTAGATTCTATAACTCCCTAAACTCTTCACATTCTGTAACTCCTAAATCCAATTCTATATAAACCCTTAACTCAAAACACATTTCACTCATTCTAAAAAATCATTCTCTAACATTTTAATATCTCTTTCATCTCGCCCGAGCCACCTTCAAAATCACCGCAAGAGCCACCACCAGAGCTGTCACCACTTCACCGGAGAAGGGTATCTCCTTTCATCTCTTTTCACATTTTAGGTTCTTACGTTTTGACAAGAAGTTAGATATTATCTTTCTTTTTCTTCTTGGATTAAATTATTTTAAATGAATAGGTTAGTTCCTCTACTACTCAATAATCCTAATAACCTAAAAAGAACATATATTATCTTATAAACCCAATAAAATGAAGCCAACCTATTTCCTAATTTCAGACCTGCTTAATACTAAAATCAATTTTGAGTATGTTATAAATATTAGAAAAATCCCTAAAAATCATCTAAATTCATATTAATATGTTTTTAATATTCTTAGAATATTTTTAATGTGTAGATTACTCCATTGAGCAACATCGGGAAACAAAATCCAGGTGAGTTCATTTTCGGACTCACTAATCATGCTATTTTATATACATGTTGTTTCAATCATGTTATTTAGTTTGTGCAAATTGATTTGTTATTTTGTAGGAATTTATCAATTATTTATTATGTTTCTTGTCATCAAAAATATATTATCAATTGTCATTAAATTTAAATTACATAGTATAGTTAGATTTTAGAATAATCATATATACAAATTTGATAAATCACATAAAAGTTATATTTACGGGAAAATATTGTTTGTGATATCATTTTGTATCGGTGTCTAGAAAAATTATCTTGTATGCTGGTTCTCTAATTAAGGAACGTGCAACGCACGGAAAACCTCCCAGCATCCATATAATTGCCTGGCCGATATCTCTATGATGTCTAAAATCAGTGACTTTTAAATATAGCTAATTGTGATTTATTAAATAAAGTATAAATTGAATAGACTCTATAAATCATATTGTTAACAAATTAAGAAAAATTCAATTAAAATATTGTACATGATATAATCAATATACTGTATTATACCTAAATAACACTGGGTTGGGGGAGAAACTGAATGATGAAAATATACTCTATTTCGGTTGTAAACTTGTTAAGTTGTACAACTGAATATTTCGCACACTATGGGTGCGTGATGATTTACTGGATCATACATGACTAAAATTCCTGTTTGCCTGACGGCAGGTCCGATTCAGCACCGGACAATCCTGTGACCATTTCCTGGGTCTGTACAGGAAACAATCGAAATAATTGTATTCCATCAGTTAGCTTTTCCGATTACATAACATCTTAGACAAAAATACCCCTGTTATAAAGTTGACTTCATTAAAATAACAATAAAATAACCTAAATTAATTGACATTATTATTACAGACATTTCATTCCATATTTTCTAAAACTTGTATTATTATTATGTCTGAACATAACAGTTATATTTCATAATTTTTCTGCGTATTTTATTTTAGTCGCAATCTGACGATTTGGGTGTGCATGCCCAGATTTACTGATGGATATGCCATAACTGACGCAGAACTTGGTGCACTTTAAAGATATGATTGAAGCTCAATAACGGTCTTTTTATTTAGTTTCATTGTATTTTGTTTCAACTGTATCTAAATTTCGTTCAAATAAGTGAAAAGTAATACTTTTGTTGAATTTTTCTGTCGTAATTACTGATTATTATTATGGCAAATTTATTGAGGGTTTAGCATATACAAACCGAATATGTTGCCGGTACTTACTGCACGTGCTCAAATACCGTATATCGGGAGCGGGGCGTGACACACCATTTCAACCACCATGGAAAAAGATCAACTATCGCAACAATTGACTGCAAGCACTGCATTCATTCCTATAAAAACAACGGCCATATGTTCATTCAAATACTTGTTCTCTAGTATAAAAAGAACACAAATCTAGAAAAATAAACAGCAACACAACTCTGCTAGCAAAGTGATATAATTTCAAAAAGGTAAACGAATAAGCAAGCAATATTGGCGAGTAAGTTTCTCTGCCTTACTGTTGCATCTAGTTAAGAAAATTTCACGTCTAAAGATATTAGACTGCAGTTTTCAATTATCGGATTTTAACTATGAAGTTAATTTTCTACATAGTTTTGCTAGTATGAATCTCTTTCGAACAAGGAATCAACATTAAATAATCAACAAGCCCCAAATCAATTTCCCATCTTATCTCTAAATTTCTGCAACTGGTCAGTCATTCAGCTGAAGTTAAATGACCATATGGGGCTTAATTACAGTCATATCTATAAAACATTGTCACGTATTTATCAGCAGAAACATACCTGCAGATGGGGTAGTTTTTTGTACAGCTTTCATACTTTCCCTTTGACATTGAACCTTCGGCCCAATTCAGTCGACCCCTCCTCAAATATTTCTCAGCATAATGGCTGATATGATTAAAAGGAATGTCAGAATCAAAAGGCACTAGTACAAACAGAGAACTACCAAGATGCCTATAAATAATTGAACTTACTTAGCTCTCTTGAACAAACAGAGAACTGCCACTCCATAAACCCCCACCAAAAGTATAGAAATGAGAAATTTTTCATACCAAAAATTCAAGTTTCTAAAACAAATTTCACATTAACGCATTATCAAGAATAAACCTTAGAAAAGAAGGAAAAAGAAAAAAAAAGAAATTGCCCTCTCTATTATTTTCTCTGCAAATAAATCAATCAAGAACCCAAGCAAATCAATCAAGAACCCAACTAAAAACACTTGAAATGACGAACTTTTTTAGCAAGCTAGGGTTTTAGGGGAAGAAAGAGGAGTACCAAATTGGAAGACAGGACAGTGGAGGAGAAGAGGCCACAAGAGGGGAGGTTGGCGAGGAGGCTCGAGGCCTTGCCGACATTCTCGACGGTGGCGGATGGGGAGACGTCAAGCGCTCCGCTCTATGCTCGAGAACAAGTCGCCCGCTCCAA
This sequence comes from Dracaena cambodiana, assembly GCA_036321105.1. NCBI lineage: Eukaryota > Viridiplantae > Streptophyta > Magnoliopsida > Asparagales > Asparagaceae > Dracaena > Dracaena cambodiana. The sequence goes on along the minus strand of JAYEPQ010000004.1, from coordinate 15,532,041 downwards.
TTCTTTGCCTGCAAGAGAGAGAGAGAGAGAGAGAGAGAGAGAGAGAGAGAGAAATCGCCCGCTCTGTGCCCTAGTTTTGCAAACGCTCTGTGCCCTAGAGTCGCCCACTCTAATTCCTCTTTCTGCGATTTCACTTGGGTTGGAGGTATTTTAGTCTTTTTATGACACGTGCAAATCACGTGACCCACTCACTGATGTCTAGTTCACTCCGTTAGGATATCCAGAGAGTTTTTTGAGAATTTCAAACTTCACAAGTGTTAAGTTACAGATCTCCATACTATATGGGATTTGACTGTGATTAACCCTTCTTTTTTTTTTTTTTTTCATATTTTCATATTGTTTCTAAATGCCAATGAATTTTGGCTCAAGTGTCACAATATCTCTTCAATTTACGAAAGATTCTGAGTCCATCGTCATCTTCTTTATTCACCCCCTTAGTCCATCTTCACTTCTAATCTCCTCACAGCTTCATTCTAAATTCATTTCTCTTCATATCAAAATTCGAAAATCTCTCTCTCTAAGTGCAAAGTTCTGTAAAATATAAAGATAATTAAAAATCTCTCCTTATTTCTCATGTGTTAGTATTTATTATATCCCTAATTTATCCTTTGTTGTTTTGAATTTGAGTTACATTTTTAGGATGATTACCTTAGGGTTACTTCAAAAAAGTTCTTAAAACTTACTTAAGTAAGTTATTAAAAAGTTGCTTAGAGAAAATTCTTTTGGATTGAAGCACTATATACATAATTTTGACATAAGAAGCGTTGCTTAATCGAGGAGTGCAAAGAAAATAACTGTCTCTAAATAAAAGAATCTTTTGTTAAGAAGAAAAAGAAGGGTTAAAGCCATTGATTCAAGAGAATAAAATTTGGCTAGCTAGATCATGAAGAGAAGATTGAAACTGTGATCATAACACATTTGTTGCATTGATTTTATCAGTTTGGTACCAGTAAAACCCTTGATCTCTTCTCATGATTTTATTTGTTGTGTGTATATATATATATATTCTTAAAATTTTATCTACCTTTAAGTGATTTTGTCTATTTGTATTTAATTTTTGCTACATATCCTTAATTTTATTTATTTATATTTGATTTTGTCTTTCTATAAGTTATTTTTCACTACTTGCAATTGATTTTATGTACATGTATTTGATTTTGTATATACACAAGTGAATTTTATCTATCTGTTATCGATTTATGTTTTGAATGCCCAGATTGCTTCTTTATCCCAGCTCTAACAAACAAGTTTTTCCTTCTTACAGAATTTAGAGAGATCATTATCTCATTATTCCCTTCTTTCGTAAACATACGCCAAGATAAGTTGGGACCCGCCCCCCACTCGATTATTATAATATCGGGCAATTCAGTCATATATTTAATCTCAACTAGATATGTTTGTAAAATAGTACGATTGAGTTTTCCCATCTTTTTGGTCTGCTCTTAAATCTATGAACTTATGAAATCACATAAAGATAAACAAATTTTACTGCCGACACACGAATTGCGATATGTATGTGCTCAATATCAATTGCATTAGATATGTGTAAATCGTCATGGTTGACTAGTACAACACCGATCTTAGCTTTCTAGATGAGAATGAAAAAAAACATGTGCATAAGTATATGTTGTTGGTGAGGTTAAAACTTTGTTTGAAATTAAAAAAAAAATTGATGAAAATCAC
>JAYEPQ010000004.1:15360358-15522858 GCA_036321105.1 Dracaena cambodiana | reverse complement strand
AAAGAAATGGTAAATATTTTTTTTTCTATTCCAAAAATTGAAAAAACACTTAGAAGGGATTGTGATAAATTATGTGCATTATGAGAAAATTCAAATACCCTAAATCCTATTATTCTTTTTTGTATGTACCAATCTTGATCTATATAGTGTGCCGTTACGCATAAATAATTAGTCATATTTTTAACTTCCCAACAATGTGCAGTTATAGCAACTCTAAAAATTAAAAAAAGTAAAAATAGTTATTAAAGTGTCCCTCTACTCTTTATATAGTTTGAACATGTCGGATGTAGATGTTGAACGTGGGACTTTTTTATATTCGTCAGTAAATGTTGATTTACAAAATCTTTCAAATTTACGATTTTCCGAAAAAGTAAAAGGTTGTTCGTCATGTATTATAAATCTTGCTAAATTTTCTCTTGTTTTATTTGGATCATATTTATGTATACCTAACGATCCACCATATGTGCTTATTTGTGTTTGATTTGGTACATTTGGTGGGTGAATTTTTTCTAGGTGTCTTTTAAGATGACCCGTTCCGCTACCTAAACGAAATGAATAAATTTTTTGACAATATTTACACTTAGCTTTCCTAACACTATTTTCTATTATTTTTTTCAAATTGTTTCCATATGTCCGATCTAGTAAACCAAGTAGATGTGGTAGTTTGTGTTTCGGGTATGGTTATATCAGTTGGTTTTTCCTAAGATACAGAAACTGGTACTTGAGGAGATTGTTCTAAGGGTTGACATAGATTTTGATATTCTTCATCAGTTAAAAAGGGAGAAAAAGAACCCGTGACTTGAGAGCAAGAAGCGCCAGATGAGTGTGGATCCATTTTAATAAAATCCCGAAAAAAACAAATTAAAATTCTCAAAAAAACCGAACAAAAAACTTTAAATTATAAATACCTGTTAACCGGTGAACTATTTGAGAGAGAGAGTGAAATATTTAGCTAGAGAGATGAAGCTGGAAGCCGAAAAAGCGAAGAAAACCTTGCTTCAATGAGAAAACTTACTTGGATCTTATTTGGGAGACTTATTTGCTTGAGACTTCTTGATCACTTGATTGAAACTTACTACTTACTTGAGACTTCTTGAAAATTAAAGATTTTAGAAGATTTTTGAGAATGAATTTGGTTGTATAAGAATGATGAATGGTAATAAAGGAGATAATGAGGTATTTATAGAAAAAACAAGGTTTTAATTTGTAAAAAAAAATACAAAACCCCCCAACGGCTATTTTGACCGTTGGGAGGAAAATCTGCAATTTAAAATTGCAAGAAACCCCCCAACGACTATAAAAATAGCCGTTGGGGACTCTTTGCAAAAAAAAAATTTGCAAAAACCCCCAAATTAAGCCCAACGGCTATTTTTTTAAAAAAAAAAAACTCGTGCCGGGCCGTGCCTGGCACGTACCAGGCACAGCCCGGCACAGCCGACCTCGGCTCGGGTCGTCCAGGCACAGCCCGGCACAGCCGACCTCGGCTCGGGCACGACCCGAGCCGAGGTGCCGGGAACGTGCCAGGCACGTGCCGGGCCGGGCGTGCCCAACGGGCCGCCCGGCCCAGTAACCAGCTCTAATCATAGTACAGAAATGAATAAAAAGTATGCAAATAAATTCTGTTAGTACAAAATATATTACGTGAATAATGAAAATGGAATAAGCTAGACTTATGCATGTCATTTGCAAATGGATTGACAAATATCGTGTAAAGTAACAAGCCTAGATTAAGTTAATGTTAGCATATAAAATTAGAATATCAGGTCACAACGTAAGCTGGAATATTATGTCACAGTATAAACTGGAATATCAAGTCATAGTGTAAACTAGAATATCAGCTCAAAGCGTAAATTAGAATATCAGGTCACAACATAGGCTGAAATATCATGTCACAGTAGAAACTGGAATATCATGCCAGGTCACAACATAAATTGGAATATCATGCCAGGTCACAACATAACCTGGAATATCATGTCAGGTTACAATATAAACTGAAATATCATGTAAGGTCACAATATAAATTGGAATATCATATCAGGTCACAGTATAAACTTAAATATCATGTCAGATCACAACATAACCTAGAATATCATGTCAGGTCACAGTATAAACTGGAATAACATGTTAGGTCATATAATAAGTTAGAATATCATGTCAGGTCACAACATAACCTAGAATATCATGTCAGATCATAGCATAAGCTGAAATATTAGGTTACAATGTAGGCTGGAATATCATGTCATAGTATAAGTTAGAATATTATATCAGGTCACAGTATAAACTGGAATATCATGCCAGATCACAGCATAAACTGGAATATCATGCTAGGTTACAATATAAACTGGAATATCATGTCAGGTCATAACATAAGCTGGAATAATATGTCAGGTCACAGTATAAACTAGAATATTATATCAGGCCACAACATAAGTTTCAATATCATATCAGATCACAGCATAAACTGGAATATCATGCCAGACCACAGCATAAACTGGAAATCATGTCACCCTTGTGGTGATTCATGTATCAAATATAATCAAGAATTCAGAAATCAAGAGTCAGGACCATATATACACGTATCACAAGGATACTTTATATCACATAATCAAAATACAAGAAACTTTGTTATCATATTTTTATGAATAATCATGCCTTCAGGCATCATGTAGATATTTACTTGTCATGTTATCATAAAATAAATAAGTATTATTAAATTTATCATTATGTTGTCATGAGATAAGTAATATTTAGAAGATTCATGACTGGTCAAAGATTAGCCCTTTTAATTGAGAGTAATACCATGTAGAAGTTTATATAACAGAAATTAAATGAACTAAAATTCGCGTTTTTGCATCAGATCTGCACCTTTCCAGATCTACGACTCTCCAAATCTGCGACTCTCAAGATCCACGATTTTCCAGATTTATGACTCTCCAAATCCGCGATTTTCCAAATTTGTGACGTTCCTCCTTTAAGAGGTTTCTTTATCAACCTTAGAATTTGGTTAACACTTCAGTATTAATACTATATAATTCTTAAAAAATAATTTGTGGACCGTGTAATTTCATCTCTTAAAACTCTATAACATTCATTTATCCATATAGATCAATAAATCCTAAAACTCTAGCCTAGCATACCTAAATCTAATAGATCCAAAATGATCTAGATTATCTTTAGAAAGGAATCATGTACACACAATACAAATTAAATAAGAATTTCAAGAAAGAATCAAGAAAATAGAGTGTTACTTGCACAAAATCCATAAGAGAATTATATTCTCACAATACAAATCACATAAATCCCAAAAAAAAACATGCATGTTATTTACACTCAAATATAGTTCAAAAGAGAGAATAAGAACAAAGTGCTACTTGTCTCTGTTTGTTTTCAGTCTCCTTAGATTTAGCGAATTCCTTTTCTTGCCTTCTCCTTTCTCCCTTTCTTTCTTTCTTTCTTTCCAGTGAATCAAAAGAACCTAAGGTTAGAGAGAGGAAGGTGGTTTGTTTTGTTCTCTTATAATATTTCTTTTGGAGAGAACAAAGTTATATATATGCCTAAGGGCAATTCCGTAACTTTGTCCTACTCTCAAGACTTTTTGTATGTATGACAAGTATCCAATTAGAGTGCCACCTTTCACTCTCATTTTGACAACTCATCTAAAGGTGTGAGATGTATATAAAGAAATCTTTATTTCTAATAATTTATTATTTAATAAATTTAAAAATATTATTTTGAGTACTATGAAAATTTGGAGTGTTACAATTGATGTATAAACAGATATTATTGTGAAAAGTACGATTCATTTAAAAGTAAAATATTACGGTGGAAACCGCATCGAAGGAGTGCACAATATTTAAAAGATGAGCATATGCATATAGTTTCTTGGGTGAGACACATTTTTCCTTTATTTTTTACTTTGTGACGTTTAATATAAAAAAAATAAAACTTTTTTTTAATGGCTTTTTCTCGTACTTCTATTATTATTGTTCTATTTTACATCATTAAAGAAATGTAACCATAGTGATTGGTGTCTCCTCCTCCCCGTACAAGGACTAATTATGCGGTCGTTTCGATAGAGGAATATCGTCACCTTTTCCTGTGCTTGTATCTTTATTTTCGCGCCGAATCCGCAGGCGAGGGGGGGGGGCGGGGGGGGGGGGATTCGTTAGGCATGGACGAGGTCACGAGCTGCTGCCGGAATCTTATCGCGAGACGACGGAGTGTATCGCGAGATGAGAAACACGCGGCGGAATCTTATCGTGAGATGACAAATAGTATCGCGAGAACGAGAAGCGGGGCCCACGGTGGGGGGTCGAGAGGCCTTATCTAGAGCAGATAGTGTCGAGTGCCGGTTCCACCAGCGGATCCGATTGCAGATCTTTTTTACTTTTCTTTTTTAATCATCAATTAAAAATTCTTTTTCCCCAAAGTTTCCGAAAAAAGAAAAGCTTGTAAAGGGCGACGCGTTTAAAGGAAATCGAGAGGAGTCGCCGTGTCGACACCGCGGGAGGGAGGGTGGGGGCACGTGCGAGGGGCGTGACTCGGGTGCAGTTTGGTTTGAAAATTGAAAAATTTTTGTTTGGATTGGAGTTTCAAAAATGGTAGGCTGCGGGCTATCAACAGGTTGGACAAAAATGGTAGTGGCGATGGCCTGATGGGGTTTGGATTTGTTCCTTCTCACTCACTCACTCTGCTATAAGGTGTGAGTTTCTAGATGGGAGTTTCTATAAGGGTTTGGACAAAAAATAATTGGGAGTTTCCAGATGGACACAGCATATTTCCTGGTGAGGGGAAATTCTATTTGCACCCGGCATTTTACTCTTGACGCACGGTTTTGAAATTTATAAATAATTACAAGTTTGCCATTATTTTTTTGGACTAACTTACCCTTATAAATTACAAACTAAAACTTCTTAAAATTTGGAACTACGACTCATCGTCTTCCTCCTTTATTTTCTCTCTAAACCCTAAATAAATTTTTTTGGTATTTAATAAAAACGCATCTCCTACAAAATCATCAATTTGATTTAACCTCTTAAAATTTTTTACATTAACGTTTCTGAAAAGATTAAAAGAATTTTAAAATCTTTGATTTCACCGTGACAAGTGAAATTTGGATTTGGAATTTGAGTTTGAGTTTTTTTATGCAAATGGAAAATTTTAATATGAAATTGGTGTGAGAGAACAAATATAAGATACGATTTGAAACTTTTTTTTAGGTTTTATACATATTTGTTTGAAATTTATCGTTATTTAGTTTTCTTTTATGGGGGAGACTTCGCTTGCTGGTCGGATTTTAATACCAGACCAGCATGTTTCTTGATTGAGTATTAATACCCGATCAAAATATTTAAGGAAGGGTATTTTGGAAAAAAATTTGGGTGCAGAGAGTAAAATGATAGTTTTTCAAAATAAGAGTTTGGTGTAAAGAGTATCCAGGGCGCCAAGAGTTAAATGCAGTGCGCAAATAGAATTTCCCCCTGGTGAGCCCACTTAAAAGATCGTTTTATTTACCATTTTGCCATTATTTTTTTTGGTCAAAAATACCCAGTGTTCAACTCCTCCTTCATCCCCTTGCGCTGTTTTTTTTTTTTTTCTGCGCGAAAGCAAAGTAAAGACAGAAATTAGAGGAAAAATTTTCATTTCAGAATTCAAATCATATTTTGCAAGGGCATGTCCAGGCTCCTCTTATCCCCTCTCATGGCCCGTCGGGCGATGGTTTCGTGGGCATCAGCCGTGCCGGAGAAGTAGTTGGTGGCCTCGAACACGTCGAGCTCACCGGAGTGTTTGCCACATTGGTGGGAGTGGGAGGTGGTGGATATGGGTGTGTTGATCATGCCATGCATGTGGTCTAAAATTTTGCCAAGTCTCTCCTCCAAAGTACATGTCTTTGTGCTCAACATGCAGGTCAACATGCACATCTTGCACTTGTGACTCACTAAAGTGACCTTGCCTCCCATCTTTTCCTTGCCAATGTGCTCAACTAACGTAGCAGGAATTAATGAGCTGCACCATGCAAATAAAATCAACATGTGCACTTTGAGTTTTATCCCTCAAATTGAGAAAGAAACATATTCTTCAACATCTGGGCTAGCCAGCCCGGATGAATTGTGTCTGGCCGGACTAGCAGCCCCGGACCAGTGCACATTGTCCGGGTCTGCTAGCCCAAATCAGTTGCACTGGTCCGGGCTGGCTAGCCCGAACAGTGTGCCAGAGAGTCGAAGAGGACGACAACGACGACGAAGCGCTTGACGGCGACAACGCGGTCGAAGAGGAGGCCGCGGTACACGACGTTGGGGGTCTTCTCGCCGTGCTCGGAGACGATATTGTCCGGCGAGAAGTTGTGGGAGAGAGGAGGAGACGAGAGAGAGGAGGAGACGAAGGTATTTGGAGAATATTGGTGGACTCACTAGGAAAAACCCTCTCTTTTGAAAAGAGAGGATGTGCTCACTAGGAAGAGTGGGCTCACTAGGAAAAATCCTGTGCCCATCTAAAAATTCCCGCGCGCCACGCTGGGTAACTTGCATCTCATGTGCCTAATCCTAATCCTGTCCTAATTCCCACCATTAACAAAAATCTTTTACTTTTTTTTTTTACTAACAAAAGTTTAATTAGTTCTACGAGTCGTCTCACTGTACTGACCTTAATAAACTCCTTCCCGTTGTACTCCCATAGTCTGCGGGCTCCTCCACCTTAGCTAAGTCCCTTTTAATCGGTTGCTCTGTTCCAATCACTGTCCTTTCTAGCTTTGGAAGAATGTGGGAGTGAGCTCAACTCGCCTGACTAATATAAGGAAACAGCCATTTTCAAGCAAAAAGAGAAATGTTAGTGTACAAAATTAAAAAATTGGAATACATTGTTCCCTTGTGGATTTTCCCTTCTACTTTTTTCCTTTCACCAAATAAATATTTTATTTTTCTATTTTCCAAAAATTAATAAATAAATATTAAAAGTATTAGAAGTAGAATAGAGAGAAAATAATAGAAAAGAATATATCCTAACAAATAAAATGGGAGACTTAAATCTAAAATACTCAAACCATATATCCACTCTAAGGAGAATTCATGACATCGAAAGGCAACAACTGAGATGAAAGTGAGAAACCTCGTTTATTGTATCTTTCGAAGTAGGGAAGAGAATGAACATGTCTATAAGACTTGTACTATTCAAAATTTGGAATTAAAAATAAAAATTTTATTTTTCTAATTCAAAATTTTGAATAGAACAGTCTCATTCCTACTTAGAACTCGGCTCATTGTATTTTTTAACAGATTATATTCTTTAAAACAAAAAATGAACAAGCATCTCACATTCTGAATCCTATTAAGTACTTCCTAACCGTTTATGTTTGATTGAGCATATGTGGTTTGAAGGGAAAAAAAAAAAAATTAACATGATGTGGCATGCAATTTTTTCCCTGTGAAAATGAACGTTTAAAGAGGAAAAAAAGAATAAAACATTAATTTGCCTCTTCCCTTTATATTATTTTACCAAAATGTTAGATAATGGATATCACCTAAAAGTCCATGTGATAAGTTATTCCCCTTTAAAAGAAAATTTTATCTCTTCGGGGAAAAAAAAAATGAAAAGTGAAGCCTCTTCATGTTCTTAGATCCATTCTATTATTTTTTTTTTCATAAACAATAAACTAAATAGAGAAAATAATAATAATAATAGCAAATAAATAAATAAGAGTATGACCATCACTGTCATGCCCCACTCCCCAAATGTGGTATACGAAAGCATTTTACATATATCAAAAATATACTCAGTATGAAAATACTAAGTCTAGTATAATAGTAATTACAATAATTACAACCACAGAGTATGAATACAAGTAAGTTGCAAAGAACAAATTCAAAAACAATGTATTACAATGGATATTAGCTATAGAAAAGTACATAAAATTAACTAATAAAATTAACTAAGGATAACCCCAAAATAGATATTACATAACCATCTAGGAAATAAGGAAACTAAAGTGGACGATAATATTATTGGTCCTATGAAGTAGTCTTGATTTCAAATGTTGGATCAATGAGCTTCATCTCAGAGTCTGAACATGCAAATTTAAGGTTGTTAGATCATGATCAAAAACTTATAAAAATAACAGGTAGTAGGGAAGTGTGTAGTTTTATGATATCATTGTAACAAGAATTATGTTATCAAAGATGGTACATAAAATATAAATATAGAATAAGTATCAATTTACTATGTAAGTTCTATAAACTGATTAGACTAATTATATCATTAACAGTTTATGTGTGAAATGATCTAAATCTAGAATATTACGATATTGGAAAAGATAGATGATAGTACATTAATGTTTCAAATGTCTCCCATATAGATCCGAAAAATGACCAATTAGGACGTCCGGTGTTGATTCGGACTTACCGCTAGGCAAAACAATAACAGTAATTAGGAGGTGGTCTAACAACCACTATGTACCAATAGTGATCATTAATCATTAGTTTCCGTGTGACTTTCTAACTAGTATTTTTCGATTATCTCATTACCTAAGGAATCATAGTTATTCAAATTTATTCTAACAATCATATTTTTACCAGCAATCAATACAAAGATAATCAAATGTTCATTACATTAACAAAATTATTTAAACATGAATTCAAATAAAGTAATGAATTTATATTTTTATGATTTTAAAGCATAATCAATCATTAGTTATACAAAATATTATATTCCGCAAGTTCAAGTAGAACTCACCTTGATCTAAGTATTTTCTTAAAGTCTAGCAAGACTCTAATTCAAGATGATACTGAAATAATTTCAGTTGGTTCAATATTACACTTATGGAGACCATAAACTTTTCAAACAATCTAGGGCACTTCAGATAGAGCGGGTCGACAGAATACCCAAGAAAAATAGTAATAATGCTCAAGTAAACAATCTCTGTTACTTCCAAACGATTCTATAATGCACTCGCGAGAATATTGTAGAGTTCGAGCAACAATTGTGTTCAAAGTCAGCAAAAGATCCAAAATACTTTGAAATCTATCAAAGTTATTATAGAATTTCAAAAACCTTGGAGGAGGGGTTTTGTAGATTGACAAAAAAAGTTATCACATAATTAGCTGATTAATTCCAACAATTAAGTTCAACGCAACAGTCTTGTCAAGAATTCCAAAGAGATTTGCACGGGTTTCATTATGCAGATCTCATTACGAGACAGGCATGTGCATATAAAACACAATCCTCGTATTGCCTTTGCAAAAAAAAAAAAAAAAAACCCGAATACATAACCCTCGCGTTTATAAGGAAAATACGGATCTCGCGATTGTGTGTGTGTACACCACACACACAAAGAGAGAGATACACATATATATGTGTGTATATATATATGCGTGCACGCACATATGTATATGCGTATATATATTATACGCCTGAAAATTGTGAATTTCATTCTATTACAAATTTATTTTGAAATTATAGTAATAAAAAAAAATTACAAGAAAATAAATTCGCGATTACAAGAATGTGGAAAGATTGATTTCAATTCCCCTTTTAATTTTGTGGGACTGACAGTGGTGGAGTTTTGTTTATGTACTCTGTTGACGATCCGATCTAGATTAGGAAAAAAATAATATTGAGAATTCTCCTTTCAAAAATCATTACTCCTTTGGTAATGATTACTCCTTTGGTTTTGAGAATAATATAGAAAAGGAGTAATGATTTTATTATATTGAGAATAGATCATGTAAAATCATTACTCCTTTGGTCTCACTTTCAGCGAATGGACATCATATGGACACTGTATTCATATCATCTATTACACTATAAATAAATGCTTCAAAAAAAATTTGATTTAACGATACTTCTTTCTTTATATAAATACTTTCATAAATAACTTTTATTAAAAAAAAAATAAAGTATATTTTATTTCCTTCCTATTTCAGTAAATTGTAATTGTACAGCATCCAAATCAACAAACTTCCTCGACCTCTCCTGGGCATTCACACTTTTGTACCCACAACTTGTCATTTTGGGGAGTTTCTAAAGGAGCACACCATTTTTCCTAGTGAGTCGCTCGCTAGGAAAAGGGGTGGTGTGCTTCTTTAGAAACTCCCGTCATTATGTTTGTCCAGTATTTCCAAATAGCACCATGCACTTCTAACTGTTTGAGAATCGTGACTTAACCCAAGACTCTTTGGGTGGGTTTGTTTCGGCTTAAGTCAAGGTCAGGTTAGGTCAGCCATGTGCATGGGGATAAATAAAGCTAGATTTGATTTGATCCTCTACTCTAAAAATGCTTTTGGAATGAGCCCATCAATTAGAGAAGTTATGCGCAATGTTTAAAATAAAATAATAGCGGTAACTTAACCTTTTGTCACTATTAGATTATATTAATATAACGTAACGCATAATGTAGGTTAATGCAAATTTCTATTTATTTAATAAAAATAGATATAAAACTAAATAAAATAAATATTATAAATTGAAAATTAAATTAAAATTTATAAAAAAATATAAAAATATTTTATATCTCAGTATTAATTCTAAATTTCAACAAGTTTGATAATAATTCTCATATTTATCTTCATAATTAAATTGCATTCGCACCCCATAATTTCAGTCATCATCTAAATAAAAAAACAAGATTTCAAACTTATTTTTAATTATTATAATATTATAATTTATATTTACTAATGCTTAATTTATGTTATTTCTAATTGTTTATTTTAGATTAGCTGATAATTCATTTTAATCAGCAAGTAAGAAATTTCAGTAATTGAAAAGAAATTATAACAAGTAAATAAGAATGTAATTACAAACTAGTAAATTAACAATATCACAATCAATCAAATAAGCAAACAACAAGTCGTTAAGTAAAAAACTGCAACAATTCATTAACAATCAAAATAAATAATAGACATCAATATAAAAATTATTTAAAAAATTATTGTAAATAACGTAATTTAACGTTACGTAACATAAAATAATATAAAAAATATACAGTTACGGTGTATTAAATTATTTTCGACTGTTAAGTAACGTTATAGTAACGTTATGTTCTTGTTAGGTTTCATAACGCAACATAACGGATTTCATAATGAGTTATTTTTAACATTGGTTATGCGACTATCAATAATAAAAACTGAAAAAGTTCCATCAGTGCACCTCTAAAAATTTGAGAAAAGCTCTTGACGCTCAATGCAAAATCATTTTTTCTTAAAATATGTAATAGTGTAAATAGATAAATACCTAATCTCTAGCTTAAATATAAATGCTCTTTTCTAAAGATTGTTTGGTATTTTATATTTATTGTAAAAAAAAAAAAATAGAAAACAGAATAACACCCAAAAATGAAAAGATTTCTTTATAAGTTAAAACAAAATAAATTTATAGTCATTAGAAATATTAAAAAAGTAGTCATTGTTGTTTAATTAATTGTTGACTTGGAAAAAAATATAATATTCACATACTTAATAATAGTCTTGCTTTATTTTGAAATTTGCAATAGTTTAAAATTAAATGATCAAGGATTTATTATTGAAGTAAAAAAATCATGATATAAATAGAAAAAAATTTCACTCATATTAATTCTTAAATTTATCAATATCCACCACCAAATTGAATAAAAACTTAATTATATCCACCTTCTTCAAAAATATGTGTATATATCAATTTATAAATATCTGTATTTGAAAAATATGTTAAATACATGCAAAATAAGTATTCGTTGTACCACCACATAACATCTTAGGACGAGAGGTCGAATATATGTACAAGAAATAGGGGCTTGAACAACTTTTCTTTTCCAAATGGAAACAATCTTGAGAAATTTCGAAAATATGAGAATTATTTATCAAATATTCGATCCAAGAAGTTTTCTTTCACTCGCCATCTAACTGATTCTAATTGCGCACTTTCGGAAAGCGCAGAACATTAAGTTAAAAGGTAAGCGTTGCATCAACTGCAAGTTCAGGTGCCAACACAGGGAAAGCAAATGATGCACAAGATATCCCAACCCAAGTATAAAAAAAGACCAAAGAAAAGGAAAGAAAAGCTCCTGATCAACTCTCCAAGGACTTTTGCCTGCTCCAAGTTGGAGACAAAATGATGGAAGCAGATAAAGTCCCTCAGATAAGAACTGGGGAAGGTGGTAATTTATTGTCTAAAGCTAAAAAGAAGAACGAAAATCGACTAATTAAATAATTAAACAACAAAACAAGATGAGGATTTGGTCGGATATAAAAGGGTGGCCCTTCGCTGCTGCTCAGGTCGTCTTCTCCCAATAAATGTTATTATGATGGAGAATCTTATCCATAAGACACCCAACGTGCAAGCCAGCAAACTACCCCGAATCGTTCCAAGGGATGATGATAACAGACATTGAACGTGTTTTTGTTTGATTTACATCTTTATTTTGTACCAAGAAGTTAGTATTAGGTCCCAACTTGCAAGCAGTAAGAGCTTCGCTTCTTACTGAGGAGGTTGTTTGGCCAAAACTAATAGGAACCAGTAGTCTTGGCATGGGATTCTCTAGGTTTCAGTCCCCACAACATCGTTTGGAGAGACTTTATATGAACGATACTCATATTATTAGTAGTTGAGCATGCGATGTAAACTAGAAAATGAACAAATGAACAATAAACAAAAAGCAAGAGAATATAAGACGATAAAGATGGTATCGGTTGAAGAGGACCTTCTGTTGTTAGATAGTGGGTGAAAATCAACTTTCTTTCGTTGGGAATTTACTTTGAGGCTTTACATCAGCAACGACTCTAAAGTTGCGTGTGCTTTGAAAGGAAACGGAAGAAAGAGAAAAGGAGAAAAAAAAAAAAAAAAAAAAAACACAAAAGATGAAAATTGGTTTTTCCTGTTTGGTTTCTGAGAAAATGAAGGGAAAGAAAAGAAAACAAGAGAGAATATTTTCTATTGTTTGATTTGCGATAAAATTTTAAAAAATATATATATTTTATTACTAACCAAACATTAAGGTTGTGTTTGGATTGAGGGAAAATGAAGGGAAAAAAAAATGGAAGAAAATGTTTTCAATTGTTTGGTCTGAGGAAAAATTTAAAAGAAAACAAAATATTTTCTTACTGACCAAATATCAAAGAAAAATCAATTTCCACATCTTTTTCTTTTCATTTCTCTTTCCCTTTCCCTTTCTTTTTCTTTCTTTTATTTTCTTTCAAACCAAACACAGCCTAAGAAAAAACTATTTTTCCATATTCTTATCTTTTCTTCTCTCTTTCATTTTCTCTTTCTTTTTCTTTCCTCCATTTTCATTCAAACCAAACACATTAATGTTTCGTTAGAAAAGAAAATGTTAAATTATTTTCTTTTCTTTTAAATTTTCTCTCAAACCAAATCAAACAACAGAAAACATTTTCTTTCTTATTTTCTTTTCTTTTCTTTTATTTTCCCTCAAACCAAACAGAGCCTAAAACAGCCAGAGAATATCGGGTATGGAACTATATAAATGCCAGGAACTACCCAAATAAGTGATCAACCAAAGATACAAAAGATGGATACAAGGTCATACAACCATTGTCCACAGCATAGCTTACTATATAAAAGATAGAAGTACCCAACACAAAAGAACACAAAATATAAAGAAGAAATGAAAAAAAGAGTAACTAATGGAAGAGGATTAGCAGAGTCACTAACATAAAGAACACTTCGGGCCATAATCCCACCCAATGTTTAAAATAGCGATAACGGTAACGTAACATTTTGCCTTTGTTAGGTTATGTCGCATATAGCGTAACGCATAACATAGGATACGTAATTTACTATTTATTTAATAAAAATAAATATAAAACTATATAAAATAATCTTTATAAATTGAAAAATAAATTAAAAATTCTAAAAAGAATATATAATCATTTTGTAATACATAATCTATTCTAAAACCATAATTCCAGTCATCACCTAAACAAAAAAAGCAAGATTACAATTCTTTATTTCAATTCCAGTTATTATCATTATTGTAATTTATATTTTCAAATGTTCAATTTATGTTATTTATAATTATTGATTTCAATTCAGTTAAAAATTCAATAGAATCAATAAATATAATATTTCAGCAACCGTACAGGAATTACAACAAGTGAATAAGGAAACAATCGCTAATTAGCAAGTTAGTAATTTCATAAGCATTGCCTTTGTTAGGTTATGTCGCATATAGCGTAACGCATAACATAGGTTACGTAATTTACTATTTATTTAATAAAAATAAATATAAAACTATATAAAATAATCTTTATAAATTGAAAAATAAATTAAAAAATTCTAAAAAGAATATATAATCATTTTGTAATACATAATCTATTCTAAAACCGTAATTCCAGTCATCACCTAAACAAAAAAAGCAAGATTACAATTCTTTATTTCAATTCCAGTTATTATCATTATTGTAATTTATATTTTCAAATGTTCAATTTATGTTATTTATAATTATTGATTTCAATTCAGTTAAAAATTCAATAGAATAAATAAATATAATATTTCAGCAACCGTACAGGAATTACAACAAGTGAATAAGAAAACAATCGCTAATTAGCAAGTTAGTAATTTCATAAGCAATCAAACAAGTCAAATCAAGTAACAAAATTTTAGTAATTCGCTAATAATCAAAATAATAAGTAACAAAAATATAGATATTACTAAAAAAAATAGTAAATAACGTAACATAACATAATTTAACGTAACGTTATATAACGTAAAATAACATAAAAAAACATACTGTTATAGTACATTTTGTTATTTTCAGTTGCAACGTAGCGCTGGAGTTCCGTTAGGTTACGTAACGCAATATAACGGATTTCATAACGCGTTATTTTCAACATTGATCCCACCCTTAAATGTATCCAGAATTATGAGACCAACCCTAGAATTAAGATATCTCTTTGCTATTCACACTCTTTTAGATGGATGGTTAAGCCTGCAATTTAATTGCACTCAACATTACCCCTGTATACTACCCCGGTCCCAGTCGTTTTCATACCAATGAAAATCCCTAATGCCACTTGAGTTTTATCAATCCCTTGGGTTCTTCCTTCACATATATTCACAAATTTCGCATGAAGTTCAAGGACATCCAAGAAAAAGACTGATGAGGACCAACTTTGTTAGAAATAGTTCTAATGTTCTAGCTGCAGTCATGAACGACGTCCAGCTTGGTTGGCTCATATATCACGAGAAATCATAAATAAAGCATGAGCGTACAGAATCAGCACTTACCAGGAGATTCAAGTAGCAGAGGCAATATCAGAAATACCTTAGCTCGGAGCAAATATCCTGCAAAAACAAGCTTGTACACTTTCAATGATCAGCATGTAAATCACTTCTACCAAAAAAGGAAGAAAGTAAATCATCTAAATAAAAGATACCCACTGAAAAGGAACCAAGTTGGTTGATACCTGCGTTTCATTGCTTGGTTGCACATCTATGAAACAGGTGAGCCATCCAAATCTTCTGTTGAGATCTGACAGGCAGTTCAAATCATCCAATAAACTAAACGTGAAGCTGAAGAACACGGATGAGTATCTGCGAAAAACTTGGACAACAGAAGATGAGAATATACAACAACAACAACTAAGCCGAGTACTTGGGGTAGGCTACATGAACCAAAAGAGAATCACGCCAAATCGATCACGTTGATAATCCTTCTCCATTCATTTCTATCAAGTAGTATCTCCTCATTTAAATCTCTAGAATCCATATCTTTTCGTATCACCTCCATCCATATTTTCTTCGGTCTTTCCTTTCCTCTCTTAACTTGTCCTACATTGATAAACTCATCTCGTCGAACTGGTACATTTCTAGGTCTACGTTGCACATAACCAAACCATCATAAATGATTTTCTTGCATTTTTTTCATCAATAAGAGCTACACATATTTTAATACGAATATTTTCATTTCTCACTTTATCTCTCTTAATATTGCCGCATATCCAGCGAAGCATGCGCATATCCAGCGAAGCATTTATTTTCTGTGAATGACATTTCTTTATAGCCCAGCATTCCGTGCTATATAATAAAGCTGGCCTAATAACAGTCCTATAAAATTTTCCATTTAGCCTTAACAGAATATTACAGTTGCATAAAATTCCCGTTGCACTTCTCCAATTCAACTAGCCAGCTTGTATCATATGCTTGACATCATTATTAATCTCTCCATCATTCTGAATAATAGAACCTAAATTCCTAAACTAACTGCTCATTTGTATTTCTTGCCCATATAGTGTTACAGCACTATAGTCTATTGTCCGTCGTTTACTAAATTTACACTCCATATACTCTGTTTTAAACCTACTAAATCTAAAACCTCTATATTCTAATGTGTGCTTCCATAACTCTAACTTGGTATTCACCCATATTTTTGTCTCATCAAATAAGACAATATCATCAACAAATAGCATACACCAAGATATCTCACCCTAAATAGTTCTAGTAAGCTCATCCATCACTATAGCAAATAAGAACGGACTCAATGTAGATTCTAAATGCAATCCAATTGTGATAGAGAAATCACTTGTTAGATCACCACATGTTCTGACATTGGCATCTACTCCATCATACATGTCCTTAATTATGTCAATATATTTGATGGGGACTCTTTTCTATATCAATGTCCACCAAAATATCTCTCGTGGTATCTTATCATAGGCTTTCTCTATGTCAATAAATACCATATGCAAATCTATATTTCTCTCTCAGAATCGCTCTATAATTTGAAATAAATGAATAGTTTCTGTCGTTGATTGCTCCCGTATGAATCCAAACTGGTTCTCTGATATTTTTATAGTCTGTCTCAATCTATCTTCAATTACCCTTTTCCAAAGCTTCATAGTGTGACACATGAATTTTATTCCACGGTAGTTAGAAAAATTCTGAATATTATCTTATTCTTATATAAAGCTATTATGGTACTATTTCTCCATTCATTTGGCATCTTTTTAATTTGTCAAATTTTGTCAAAAAGGTCTGTTAACCACCCCACTCATCTCTCCTAAGTATCTCCATATCTCAATAGGAATCTCATATGGACCAACAGTTTTCTTGATTTCATTATCTTTAAAATCTCTTTTACTTCATATTCTTTAATTGTACGCATAAAACTACGATTCATATTCTCAGATTGAACAGTAAGCTCTCCCAAACCTTAAGTAAAACTAGCATTATATAATTTGTTAAAATAATCTCTCCATCTTTCTTTAATCTCTTCATTTCGAACTAGAATCTTTTGATATTCATCTTTAATACACTTTACACAACATAAGTCTTTAAATTTTCTCTCTTATTCGAACAATTTTATATATATATATATATATATATATATATATATATATATATATATATATATCATTTTCTACCTCTTTATTATCCAACTTCTCGTACACTTGTTTGTATAATTTAGTTTTTACATCCCGAACAGCTTTCTTAGCCTTCTTGGCTAGCGTAGGACCTCTCAAAACTTATTGCGTCATTGTTCTTCTTTAAATCTCTGTAAAGATCTCGCTTGATCTTAATAACATTTTTTACCTCTTCATTCCATCATGATGTGTCCTTATATAGTGTGACACCACCCATCGACTCACCAAATATATTTTTAACTACTCTCTTAATGAAACTAGCCATTTTGTTTCATATTAAATCAAGATCATTATGATCCCTCCAATATGCTTCTTGTATTACTTTACCTACAAATTTTTTTTGATTATTTTCTAATCGCTACTAGTTAATCTTAAGATCTAACTTATGCTTAATCTTTCTAAGTCTCTTTCTAATCCAAATATCTAAAACTAATCACCTGACACTACCTTACAATCGATGCAATTAACTCTATCTACCCTCCTAATTAAAAAGAAATCTATTTGGCTCGCACTCGATCCACTTTTAAAAGTAATCAAGTGAGAAACTCTCTTTTTAAACCAGTTATTCACTAAAACTAAATTATAAGACAAAACAAAATATAAAATTGAGTTACCTGCTTCATTTCTTTCTCTAAAATCAAATCTTCCATGTACACTATCAAACCCGTTACGATTAGTTTCTACATGCCCATTGAGGTCACTATCAATAAATAGTTTTTTCTCTAACGGATATTTTTTTTATTATCTCATCTACATCCTTCCAAAATTGATGTTTATTAGATTCATCAAGTTCTACTTGTTGTGCATAAGCACTAATGACATTAAAAATCTCTTTATCTAAAATAAATTTAATTAATAAAATTCTATCACTTTTCCTCCTAACCTCCACTACATACTCAAGTAGTTATTTATCTATGATCATACCTACCATATTACGATTTTTATTTCTACCCGTATACCAAAGTTTATAACTCCAAGACTCTATGATTTTAACTTTCTCACCTACAAACTTAATCTCCTGCATGCACAAAATATTAACTCTCCTTCTAATCATAGTATCAACTAACTCTACTAATCTACCTGTAAGAGAACCTATGTTCCACGCAATGTTGAAAATAACGCGTTATGAAACCCGTTATATTGCGTTACGTAACCTAACGGAACCCCGACGCTACGTAACAACTAGAAATAACTCAATGCACCGTAACAGTACGTTTTTTACGTTATTTTACGTTATATTACGTAACGTTACGTTAAATTACGTTATGTTACGTTATTTACAGTTATCTTTTAGTAATTTCTATATTATTGTTGATTATTATTTTGATTATTAGTGAATTGCTGTAATTTTATTACTTAATTAGTTGTTAGCTTGTTTGATTGCTTATGAAATTGCTAATTTGTTAATTTGCGATTGTTTTCTTATTCGCTTGTAATTTCTCTCTAATTGCTGAAATATCTTACTTGTTGATTATATTGAATTTTTAACTGAATTGAAATCAACAATTACAAATAAGATAAATTGAATATTACGAAATATAAATTATAACAATGATAATAACTGGAACTAAAATAAAAATTTAGAATATTTTTTCCTGTTTAAATGATGATCGGAATTACGGTTGCAGACTTAATATAATTTATGAAGATAAATGTGAAAATTATTGTAAAATTTAAAATTAGAATAGATTATGATTATAAAATAGTTTTATATTCCTTTTTTTAGATATTTTATATTTATATTTCAATTTATTAAAATTATTTTATGTAGTTTATATTAATTTTTATTAAATAAATAGGAAATTGTGTAACTTACGTTATGCGTTACGTTATATGCGACATAACCTAACAGAAGCAAAACGTTACGTTACCGTTATCGCTATTTTAAATATTGGTTCCACGATACCAACCGAATGCCATGCTCATGAGCTAACTTCTTTACCTCCACCCGTTCATTAAGGTATAGTAACTCTCTTACATTTGACACCACATCCGGACGCTAACGTAGCGCATCGCTTCTGGACAACGACCTAACAAAACTCACACATTTTTCACTACACCCGGACTCAAATGTAGCGTGTCGCTCAGTAAGGAACCCCAAACGAAATTCATATTTTGACTAATGTCATAATATGTGACAATGTTTTACGCTGACTGTTACCGGTCTACTACAACCCTCCTCTTTTATCCTGTCTTGGGACAGACAGTGAAAGGACAAATCTCCAAGCACAACACTGGCAGGGTTAACAGAAGATGAGAATATATACCATTCAAATCAACACAAAGGTTCAAACTTCATACTTTGGGATGTAACACAGGTTTCATCAGCCGAATGCTTATACAAGCTGATCCAAGCAAACTAGCAAATAGGTAATCATGATCATAGTCCCACATATATAAATAACACTACTGGAGAAAAAGCAATGACGGAAGAATTTGAAACTGTATGAGTAAACAACTGGGTGAAAGTTATGGAAGAACAAGGACAAATGATACTGACAAACTTCTCGTACACAGGAGAGCCTGATCAAACTTGTGCTCCAACAATAACCTTGACCACAAGAGGGAAACAATAAATAATAATAATAACAGTAACAAGAAAAGAAATAGCAAAAAAAAAAAAAAAAACTAAATGACTCATACTTATTTTAAAACTGTATTTTTGTACATCTAATTCCTGGAGGCAACTGTCGTGGCAAATACTTATTTGGCCCATCAAATAGAGGATTATAAGGCATGAAATCTTTCAAAGTAAATATTGTCAGAAAATCATAACAATATTGATCAAAACTGAAAAGGCAAGGGAAAAAAAGGTTGGGATTACAAGTCAAATGGGGAAAACAAAGAAAAAGTTGGCTTTTGAAGATTATCATATCAACAAATTGGCATCCGAATTTCATATAGGATCAGGTAATTAACATACCTTCGTAGCAGTTTTCTTCATTATTGACTTATAACCATCTTTATAGATCTTTCTAGTTTTGTATAAAGGCATCAGCAGCGATGCAACATAATCCACAACGCCTAGCTTAATGGATTCAACTCCTCTAGGATGACCTTCTGTTGATAATTTAGTCTCTGCAATTTGAGAAGCAAAACTTTCTTTAGTCTGTCTTTCATTCTTTAGAGGTGGCGGCCTAAAAATTCTATTTGAATCTTCTTCATCTCTTAGATGCAAACGGCTGTAACAGTCAGCATCTGCATCCATTGCTCGTGATTGCCATCTCTCAATCGAAAGATAATCCTTAAGGGCTCCACTGCCTACTGTATCCATATCAAACCCACGTCTTCGTCAATCTGCTATCAATTGCTCTGCTTTCTCCAGAATGCTCTCTGGAACTTGGTGAGCCTGCCACCTCATTTGAGTTGCTCCTCTCCGTATGACTATCCCCAGACAGCTTTGAGTTGTCAAGACTGATGCAAGTTGCAGTAAAACCAACAGACCAATTATTAACTCTGCAGTTTCTGGAGTCTATTTCAAATATACAATCCTGCCTTCCAGGAATGCCACCGGACCATCTCCTCCAAAAATCAAAATCATCCATCTTTGCACATTGCTCCCGTCTAGCAAACTTGTGGAACGATGGTATTTTTGGAAGATCGTGAACAGTACTGATCCGTGCTTCTGAAGATGTGAACGCCTGAAGAAAGAACAAACAAGTATCTGGAATCTATCTGATTACTTTATACATGATAGATAGGGATGTGAAAGACTATTTGTTGCAGACCTGTGCAGCCGCAAAGGCAGCAGCCCCGGCAACTTCAGCAGCAGCTATAGCTGCAGCTTCTTCTTTGTACATCACCATATCGGTTTCCACCTTAGAATCATGGCCTTGGATCAAACTCTGGGAATGTGAGGAGTTAGCCTCGGACTTTATGTCCACCAAAGTTTCTAGCCCCACTGTCTTGCTACCAGTTTTCTTAATATTTGGTCTGGAAGGAGAATGACTTCCCTTCGATGAGGGAACCAGTAACTTTCCTTTAGTATCTGTCGCTTCATTACCAAATCGCATCTTTCCTGATATTTGATCTTTGCATCGGTCTTTTAAGGATATTGATGCTGCTGTGTGCTTCAACAATTTCAACCCTCCACCAGTGGCTTTTTCCATGCGGAAAACTTCAATCCACATGTTGACCAGCTGGCTTGCTATAGCACGTATATCTTGACTGGTGTGCACACAGATTTTCACTTTTACAGTTTTTCCAATGCCTGCACTATGGAAAAGAACATTATAGGAAAGCATCAATATGATAATTAAATTTTGGAATATGGCTCTCAATATCATTCAGAACTATAAAACAAGAGGGAACAATATCAGAAACAGGCATCATAGCCAACCAAGAAAAATAATGCTCTTATGTGAAACATTGAGCTGTTTGATCATGGCTATTGTATGGCTTATATATTTCTACATTTTTACTCAATTTAAAGGTTCTTCAGAAATTATTTTATTAAAATTGTTGCCCAATTAAATTCCTGAGGTTTCTGGTGTCAAAGTCCTGATATCCTTTCAGAGCTCTTCAAAGACAAGGTCAGCCTGCGCTAATATTTTCCAGTATTAAACTAAAGTAAAATTAATCCACCTACACAAAATGTCATACAGTAATCAAAAGTTCCATCTATAGTTATCTTACAGGAAAAGAAACCATATCAGCATGTTTTCAAAATAACATAATATTTGTTCACCTAAAAACTATAGATAACCCCACTACTATTTCTACTCAGCAATAATATAAAGGCAAAAATTACAGAGAGAATATATGAAATAATCCTTGACATTGAGAACTCTTCCTCCATAGAATCTGCAATGCTCATGGACCCTTAACTGCCCACAATTTGTTGGTCAATAAAAATAGTTCCTGACGTTTTCAATATTATTATCAGGAAGTGATTAAAATAATGAGTTGATTTAGACTAACATACTCTCAGCATGGTCCATTGACTAGTGCTTGACCCCATGTGTATATCAATGAATTTGTGCGCTTGTGGTGTACAAGCATGCACGTTCATGCAACAATAGAAAGATTTCCTGGTTACAACTAGACTACTTCCACTAAGATAGCACCATCAAAAGAATTTATGCATGGGCTGGAAGTAGGTTTTTCCTTCCTAGTATTGATTTCCCTCCGTTATTGACTAAGGCTACAAACTTGAACTAATTTTCCAAACAGTTTTTTCGCGACCAAACTAGATAGCATATTCTTTCCCTCAATATTGAACACAAATTTGAATAAACACCTGACTATCAGGATTAGCAGAAAAAATGAGTGGTCCACTGCACGGAATGAAACAGGTATACAGGTAATTTTGCTGGTCCTGGAAACATGGTACTCTGGATAAGCTTCTTGGATCGGTGAGTTGGAACGAAGTACATCTATTTAAAACATGAAAATTTTTAATGGGAATGGATTGGAAAAAGGTCTGTTTGTATGTGCCCATGAAGTTTGATTAATAAACAAGGATGTATCCATCCTTGTTCAAAAAATTGTCATGGTTGTCCAGTTCATTTCCCAAAAGAGTAGAATTAATCCTATAGGAAAGAAAACCTACTTAACATGCAGTAACTTTTCCTCCCTGTGTAAACTCTCCAGCTCTATTCTCTTTCTAAAAGAATATTGATCACCTCTTTTTTCTACCTCTTTTTCCACTAGGTCTTCGACTTTCCCATTCCTGAACGCAAACCATCACAACACCCCACAAAAAAAGACGAGAAAAAAACACACTTCTCTCTTCTGCACGCACCTTAACTCACACTCATGAATCAAAAGTCCTGATTTTGTGTCATCCTCCTGAAGAGCAAGATGCCCATGAAAGATGGATTCAACACAGATGTTTTTTTGGGTACCACCACCTAAGGGCCAACTTTCATCATGTCATCCTTGGATTATCTAGTTGATTATACTCCTTTTTCCTTGCAAGATAGGCCTGATCATCTCAAAAGTGGCAACATAACCACATAGAGCACCTTTTAGATCGACCAAAGCCACTACTAAAAAAGTGGAGTAACTCAAGTCCAAAGACTACATGGTCTTTTTATCTAGGATCACCATGTTAGGATGCTCAACAATTAAGAAACAAGTCCAAAAAGTGAGTAGCATTAATGAGAATGTTCAGATGGATAAGTGACAATACGCTAAAAGCAGTGTTTTAAATATCGGCGGATATACTGATATATCGACCGATATCTCAATGTTTTAATCCTTATTGATATGATATGTGTATTTTTATACATATTTTTGACCAAAAGGTCTGATATATTGGTACTAAGGCAAAATATCGGGTAATACTTCGGCTAAAAACATTTGTAATAAGTAGTAATATTGGATCTTCTTTTCATTATGCAAAAAAGAAAAGACGTAACTTGATACAAATTATTAGCTCATAAAACTGATGACCTATATACATGAGGAAGAGATATAAATAGGACTACATTAGTATTCTCTAGTGTTTTAAATATCGAATATCGGTTGATATATCAGCGAACAAAATTCTATATCGAATATCGTATATCGGGTGATATATCACGATATTTACTAAAATATCAGATGTCATAGCGGATGTCTTCTTCAATGATAAATATAAATATCATGTATACATAAATCACACAAATTTATTTAAATCAAGTTAAGTCCTTGATGAGTACCTATTTTAGCAACTTACCTTGTGCCTACAAATAACTCGACATTTATAGAATCTTCTCAAATGCATCAAGATATATGTCCACTGAATGTCCAATCTTCAAGACATAAAGATAAAATCAATACATATAAAATAACTATTGGCTACATCTTGCAGCCACCACATGCAATGGAGGAACGAACAATGAAAGGGCATGAGACTACTAATCAAGGCTTAATTCTATCTCTTCCTCATTTATATAGATCATTGATTTTATGAGCTAACCGATCGAGTTAGGTTCTTTTGCATAACTTAAAGAAGATCTGATATTACCATTTACCGAGCTTCGAGCAGATATATCAATCCATTTCGATCCAAAATGAGATAAGGTAATGAAACACATTTATTGTACCATTTAGCGATAGAAATCAGGATATCGACTGATATATCGGTATATCGATCAATGTTTAAAACACTGGCAGTCTCAAACCCCTTTCATTGATCACTACTCCATGGCAAACAGTAACTACAAGACGTTGACACCAGTGAGCGGTTCTAGCGGCTAGCAGAAGAACCACTAGTCGCAAGCAGTGACACCATATGTATTGATTTTATTTTTGTGTTTTGAAGGTTGAGCATTGAGTTAATCTTTAACGACTTATGACTTGTGTGAGGAGATTCTACAAATGATAGATGTTTATAAACTCAATACAAATTGTTAAGGCAGGTATCCCTTAATAACCTAAACTTGTTTTAAATAGTTTTATATGATTTATGAAGGCATGATATATATATATATATATATATATATATATATATATATATATATATATATATATATATATATATATATATATATATATATATATATCTTCCAATAAGATGTCTAATATGTCATCCAGTGTTTAGTGAATATCGCATTACACCCTTATGATATCCGGTATAAAATTTGGTTGACCAATATCACGTTATCTGATACTTTGAGTTACACTAACTAAGAGATGGGCTAAGAGAGTACTCTAAGAAGTTAAGAGGTTGCTCCCTGATGAAAAATAATAATAAGGAAGAAAAGGATTCATGTAGCCGAACCCATAATTTTAGGATAAGGCCTTTATTGTGGTGTAAGCTCAGTTGATCACCAACAAGGTGGAGATTACTCGTGGCATTGGACTTTTTATTAAGTTACTTGGTTTTCATTGTAGCTCCAAGAAAAATTCACTTTTGATTGACAAACCAGGCCACGTTCCCTATCTTAATAGACTTTGTCCTTACCAAGTAGGAAGTTGCAAACTTATGGCTTCATTATGTTAGCTTAAACTCCACATCCTCATACATAAGCATTCAACTCATCAATTGGCCAATTAGACTTCTTCATCCAGTACTCTCTTAAATTACTTAATTAAAAACCTCAGATGACAGGTTTGGCAATGCAATCCCCATTGACGGGTTAAAACTCACGATGATGATAATGATAACAACACAAAACTATCATTTTATCAATTCCCCCTGTTGACATATCATAAAATGTAGAATATGGTGTATATCTCCGTAAAAGCTATATTTGCAAATAACTACAGGTAAAAGGCTGATACCAATCAAGGCCATACAGACTAGGACTAGCTAAAAGATAAATCCTCGAGTAAGGACTTCAAATGAAACAGTGACCCATAACCTCCCTGCAAAAAATACACAACACAAGCATATGGGCAAAATTTTTCCAATATTTAAGTGTCACAAAATTGACAATATTACATTTGAAGATTATGACAAAATGAAACAGAACTAACTTTATGTCACCCATAAATAACTCGTATGTTTCCAGAGACTTAAATTAAGCTAGATAGGTGCATACCAGATAAACGACCAGCCTGCATATCAGTTGACACAAGGACAAGTAGACGAACACAATGACGCAAAAGTTGGGTAGCATTTTTTCCTAAAGAATCCTGTTCACAAATGGTAGAAAAGGATATTAGATATATTTGTTCCCTAACATAGAATGGAACATAAACCCATTGATGAAATGGCATGCATATACATATAGTAAGCAAATAGAATCAACTTACAAGTATCCAAGGATTGAGTGTGCTAAGTCCTTCTCTAGTCCCAGCAAAGGACTTCGGAGCTTCAAAAGGAAGGTGTACCATTTCTTAAGCCAGATGTAGTCCTGCAGAAGTAGTCTTTGCATTAGAGAACATGTCATGCAGTAAACCTTCCTCAGTAAACAATGTATGTAGCCCATCCGATGAGTTTCCAGGAAAAACACTGGTAGACTTGCATGCTTCCAGTCTTCTTGACATATCCTTGAGCTCAGTTCTTTCACTATCTGTCCGTATTTGTACCACCTCCATAGCCTCAACTTCTGCCACACAATCATTTCCAGTAGTTAAAATGTCAATAATACGTACTGCTTCTTGAAGGCCACTCACCATAGCACCACCAACAGTATCTGGATGCTCTTTACAGGTTGCTTCACCAGCAAAAAATAAACAGTTCTCAACCGGTTTCCCCATAATATCATAGTCAATCCCACCAACAGTATCTGGATGCTCTTTACAGGTTGCTTCACCAGCAAAAAATAAACAGTTTTCAACCAGTTTCCCCAGAATATCATAGTCAATCCCTGAAGCTCCAACAGCAACATACGAATATGCGCCCTTGCTAAAAGGATCAACGCCCCAATTTGTGACAACCGATGCTAATGGATCAGGCACAGAAACGTCACCAAAAAGCCTACGTAGAACTTTCGTAGCCTGATTCACTTGATCAAGTCTGCTCATAGCTTGTCCATCTATAGCTGACTTCCCAACCATAAGTGCTATAAGAACAGGTGCTCCAACGGTCTTCTTAACATTCCAGAACATAAAACATTGGCCCCTGCTACCTGTTTCTTCTAAGGTTGCTGAAAGTAATCAACTGTATCATCCCAAAATACTTCAGGAAATTCCAGAACCACTTTGTTCAGCACACCAATACCAAGCCTGTTCATAGAGGACTCTTTCCAGTCAGGTAAGGCAGGAGAAAACTTTATAGTATTTGCCTTTAGATAACCAAGTGGCACAGTGATCAAAACAGCATCTTCTACAAAATCACTGCCATTTGATGTGCATACTTCCACTTTGTTTTTCTGTTGGATACTTAGATCAGAGTTTATGTTATATGCAACTTCAGTAACTACATGGTTAAAGTGAACATCAAGTCCCTTCCCCAAACTATCTACAACAGTGCTGTAGCCCCCTTTAATCATACAATGAGCTCCACCAAATCCTCCATACACATCATCCTGATTCCAATAGGGAAGAGATACTTCTTTCGGCTGAGCAGCACATCCATACTCCAAGTTTGCAAATTGCCAATCCATTACCCTCCTCTCAAAAGGACTCAATACATTGGTTCTCAGAACACTGTCAACGCCATTTGTCACTGTAGTTCCAGCATTAGCACTCATCCAAGAATCCACAGTTTCAGCAAAGGGCACTTTAGATTGATCAGACTCCACAGCAGATGATGCTGACTGAGCCACCCGGCGCCTCCGTAGGGCGTATTCTAGTCCATCCTCATGTGACATTTTCATTTCATTTTCACCACTTTGGGCAATAAATGGGACCATGTCATCAAGAAGACTATTATATTCTGCTTCCAGAGCTTCATCCAAATTAGTAGGTCCTTTTCACCGGTGACTATATCATAGAGAGGCAGTTACTCATCAAAACAGTCAACTCAAGACCTAGTTGACTACAGATAAAAGAGGAAGGGTCTGGCCTTCTTTCAGTAGCAACATCAGCCTCGACACCAGTAATTATGCTGGCACCAAGATCTACAGGAACTGAAAGCGATGACCCATCAGTATATACACGACCTCCTATCCTATCTTGAGCCTCAAGCACAGTGACAAAAAAGCCTAGACGTTGCAAATGTCGTGCTCCAGTTAAGCCAGCGGGCCAGCCCCCACAACAATTACTCTCTTGCAAACATCTAACTGATAAGCAGTATTGCAACTCTCCAGCAAGAATAGTCTTTCCCTAGGTTCAACACCAGTACTACCTATATAATCAAACTTCGTCACGGTTACGCATGGCCCACACAAATCACCAGGGGCTTCCATCTGCTTCATAAAAACAACAGGGTTGGACCCAGGATCTATCTTGACCACAGGATCAGTAGTAGGGACAGTAGGCGCAAAGATACTATCGTCTTCCAGAGCATCATTGCTTTCAATCCTATTTAGGTGCATAACATTATCACAGTATGCACTCCTTGAATGGCGTTCCCCATTTAAGCCTACATTGATCCCATCAGCAACAGCGTTGACTAATTGCATGTTAGATGTTGACACAGCCTGCATGTCCAATTTAATACTATCAACTGCAGTTTCTCCAGACTTAACCATTGCGGATAACTCTGATTGTACATCAGGTGCAGTAAGCTTCTCATTTATACTAGTTTCTGCCCCAAGCACTGATGCTGCTTCTGGGACTTCAAAGGAGGTATAATTTTTAATCGAGGCAATGGTTTCAGAAATATTATTCTGACCAACAAATGAAGCACATTCACCTCCAAAACTAGCAATCTCTTCCCCAGTAATTTCCTTATATTTGGATTCTTTTGAAACTACAGACTGGAACAAGCTCTCAGGTTGTGGCTTCTGCTTTTCTGAAGCAATTCCTGCATTTATATAACCCTGCAAGGAGCATGTTAGGAATTTGACTTCATACCTATCAGGATATTATGCTTTTGGATCAACAACAAGAAAAAATACTGCAAATAAAGACTCCTATTTCATAATTAAACAGCTTCAACAGATATGAAGAAAGTTAACTTTTAGTGTGAAAAGAGTTCAAGCGACATGTGGCTATGAACAACAACAATCTTTCAAGGTACTTCCTGCCAAAGTAAAAAGAAAACGACAAAATCAAATGCCATTATCCTCATTGATTTTGTCCTACCATTCATCAATTGTTCCATCAATGTGCATTTCGTCCTATCACTTGCCATTGTAGCTCAATTAAGTATGATAATATCACTGGCACACTTCTTGCCCATCATCACATACCTAAAATCTCAGTTGTTTCTTCCTAATTTACCCTCAATGGGAACCATCTAAAACTTCTTCTAGATGCACTCACTTTGCGAGTTTATCCTATCTCATACATAGTATATTGTCACTCATTCACCTCAACATTATCATATATGCTATACTCTTACTTTAGACATATTATCTCCAATTGGTCCAATAGTCTTGACCCATATAGCATTCTTGTCTTATATCACTGGCACACTTCTTGCCCATCATCACATACCTCATATCTCAGTTGTTTCTTCCTAATTTACCCTCAATGGGAACCACCTAAAACTTCTTATAGATGCACTCACTTTATGAGTTTATCCTATCTCATAGTATATTTTCACTCATTCACCTCAACATTATCATAACTGCTACACTCTTATTTTAGACATGTTATCTCTTAATGGCCCAATACTCTTGACCCATTTACCAATCCTCTGTTATAGTCATCATTCCAAAATAAATAACAAACTACAACAACAACAACAACAACTAAGCCTTTTATCCCAAGTATTTGGGGTAGGCTATATGAACCAAAAAGAATCACGCCGGATCGATCACTTTGATATTCCTTCTCCATTCATTTCTATCAAGTAATATCTCCTTATTTAAACCTCTAGACTCCATATCTTTGCGTATCACCTCCATCCATATTTTCTTCGGTCTTCCATTCGTTCTTTTAACTTGTCTTACATTGATAAACTCCCCTCTTCGAACTGGTGCACTTGTAGGCCTACGTTGCACATGACCAAACCATCGTAAGCGATTTTCTCGCATCTTTTCATCGATGAGAGCTACACCTACCTTAGTACGAATATCTTCATTTCTCACTCTATGTCTCCTAGTGTTGTCGCACATCCAACGGAGCATGTGCATCTCTGCTACACTTATCTTTTGTGAATGACGTTTCTTTATGGTCCAACATTCCGTACCATATAATAAAGTTGGCCTAATAGCAGTCCTATAAAATTTTCCTCTCAATCTTAACGGAATGTTACGGTCGTATAAAACTCCCGTTGCCCTCCTCCATTTCAACCAGCCAGCTTGTATCCTATAGTTAACATCATTATCGATCTCTCCATCATTCTGAATAATAAAACCAAAATATCAAAATTGACTTCTTATTTGTATCTCTTGCCTATCTAGTTTTACAGCATTATAGTTTATGGTCCGTCGTTTACTAAATTTACACTCCATATACTCTGTTTTAGACCTATTCAATCTAAAACCTCTAGATTCTAATGTATGCCTCAATAACTCTAACTTGGCATTTACCCCTTCTCTTGTCTCATCAACTAAGACAATATAATCAGCAAATAGTATACACCAAGGTATCTCATCCTGAATGGTTTTAGTAAGCTCATCCATCACTATAGCAAATAAGAATGGGCTCAATGCAGATCCTTGATGTAATCCAATTGTGATAGAAAAATCACTAGTTAAACTACATGTTCTGACATTGGCCACTACTCCATCATACATATCCTTAATTATGTCGATATACTTGATAGAAACTCTTTTCTTCATCAGTGTCCACCAAAGTATCTCTCGTGGAACTTTATCATAGGTTTTCTCTAAGTCAATAAATACCATATGCAAATCTCTATTTCTCTCTCGGAATCGCTCTATAAGTTGACGAAATAAATAAATAGTTTCTGTCGTCAATCGCCCCGGCATAAATCCAAACTGGTTCTCTAATATTTTAACAGTTTGTCGCAATCTATGTTCAATTACCCTTTCCCAAAGCTTCATAGTGTGACACATGAGTTTTATTCCCCGATAGTTAGAACAACTCTGAATGTCGCCCTTATTCTTATACAAAAGTATTAGGGTGCTCTTTCTCCATTCATTTGGCATTTTCTTATTTTACCAAATCTTGTTAAAAAGATCTGTTAGCCACCTCACACCAATCCCTCCTAGATATCTCCATACCTCTATAGGAATCTCATCTGAACCAACAGTTTTTCTTGATTTCATCCTCTTCAAAACCTCTTTTACTTCAGACTCTTTGATTATGCGCATAAAACTACGATTCATATCCTCACATTGAATAGTAAGATATCCCAAATCTTGAGTAAAACTACCATTATATAATCTATCAAAATAATTTTTCCAACTTTCTTTAATCTCTTCGTCTCGAACTAGAACCGTCTGATCCTCATCTTTAATACACTTTACAGTACATAAGTCTTTAGACTTTCTTTCTCTTATTCGAGCAATTCTATATATATCATTTTCTGGCTCTTTATTATCTAGCTTCTCGTACACTTGTTTATATAATTTAGTTTTTGCATCCCGAACAGCTTTCTTAGCCTCCTTCTTTACTAGTTTATACTTCTCAAAACTTATTCCATTATTATTATTATTATTATTCAAATCTCTATAAAGGTCTCGCTTGATTTTAATAGCATTTTTTACCTCTTCATTCCACCATGATATATCCTTACATGGTGGAATACCGCCCCTCGACTCACCGAATATATGTTTAGCTATCTTTTTAATGCAGCTAGTCATTTTATTCCATGTTACACTAGGATCATCATGGTCCCTCCAATCTGCTTCTTGTACTACTCTATCTACAAAAACTTTTTGATTACCTTCTAATCGCCACCACTTAATCTTAGGATCTAATTTACATTTAATTTTTCTAAGTTTCTGTCTAATCTGAATATCTAAAACTAAGAGTCTATGTTGGGTAACTACACTCTCACCTGGCACTACCTTACAATCGATACAACTAGCTCTATCTACCCTCCTAATTAAAAAGAAATCTATTTGGCTTGCATTCGATCCACTTTTAAAAGTAACTAAGTGAGAAACTCTCTTTTTAAACCAAGTATTAGCTAAAATTAAATCATAAGACAAAGCAAAATCTAGAATTGAGTTACCTACTTCATTTCTTTCTCCAAAACAAAATCCTCCATGTACACCATCAAACCCATTACGACTAGTTCCTACATGCCCATTGAGATCACCATTAATAAATAGTTTTTCTCTAGTGGGTATTCCTTGTACTATCTCATCTAGATCCTTCCAAAATTGATATTTACTAGATTCATCAAGTCCTACTTGTGGTGCATAGGCGCTAATGACATTAAAAATCTCTCCATCTAAAATAAATTTAACTAATAAAATTCTATCACCCTTCCTCCTAACCTCCACTATATCCCCAAGTAATTGCTTATCTATGATCATACCTACCCCATTACGGTTTCTATCTTTATCCGTATACCAAAGTTTATAACCCCAAGGCTCTATGACTTTAACTTTCTCACCTACCCACTTAGTCTCCTGCACGCACAAAATATTAATCCTCCTTCTAATCATAGCATCACCTAACTCTGCTAATCTACCTGTAAGCGAACCTATATTCCATGATGCCAACCGAAATTTATGTTTATGAGCTAACTTGTTTACCTCCACCCGCTCATTAAGATGTGGGAACTCTCTTATATTTGACACCACATCCGGGCGCCGACGTGGCGCGTCGCTTCTGGACGACGACCTAGCAACCCTCACACATTTTTCACTACAATCGGGCTCCGATATAGCGCGTCGCTCAGTAGGGAACGCCCCAACGAAATTTATATTTTGGCTCATTTCATAATATGTGACAATGTTTTACGTTGGCTGTCACTGGCCTACCACAACCCTCCTCCTTTATCCTGCCTTGGGACAGGCAGTGCATAGCACTGGCGGAGTTGATGACTAGGTGAATAATAAGATAAATGACAAGGTGAATAAAATAAAATAAATAACAAACTAAATAAAAAATAATAATAAGATGACAAGGTGAATAAGCTAAATGATGATGCCAATCAATTGTCCATTATGATAACTAAGAATCAACAATGACAGACCTAATGAAAAAAAAAAAAACAGTGATATACTAATGCAATTGTAAACAGTAAATCAATTTATCAGCAAGGTGTCAGTACAGCTGGCATAGAGATAACTTATGTTGCTGTCGACAAACAAAAAAAATTCCCAAATAAGAGATGCTTGCGCAGATTCATCCTCAACAGGAGTATCAGATATATCACAATCTTCAACGTTCAATATGTACTTTACATCTTTACACCAGACCTAAAATCAAATTCCTGTGATACAATGCACAAACACACATGTAATAGCTGCTTGCTTCAAAAAAACAGTGATAAACTGCAATAAAGCCAAGAAGCCACATATCACTGCAGTACATATCGACGAAATCTAATTAACCCCATAGAATTGAAAAAAGGGGGAAAAAGGAAAAACACTTAGCATATGAAGGACATAAGAAAAACTATGAATTTAACGAATAAGCTACTACAGTAAATCACTGATTGCATCTGGCTAATATGTTCCCAGCACTGTTACGTCAAATAAAATAGAGATCAAATACAACATCCAGTTCCAATAGGACACCAAGAGACAATTACTTTTGAGGTTAACCTCTTAAATCCTTTTATGGTGTCATAGTTCTACTACAAACACATATAAAGGAATTATATTTTGAGCATATAGTTCGGCCACTATCTGGGACACTTATTTACCTTAAATAGAAAACGTGGATCAAAATGAGTTGAGGCTGTTTCAGGTACCTGACAGTTCAGACTGCAAGATTTTCAAGGAATCTAAATAAAGTCTGTATGGCATTCTAACTGTGAACTACATATAAATTTTCAATTTATGAATTCTATTATGCCTCTAGTCCTATGTTGCACAAATATCTTGCAAAAGAATATGCAAAGGTACATATCAGGATACTGAAATACTTGACAGATACATTCAGGATACTCTTATAACAAATCCAAGAATTATAATATATAATTATAACATCTACATCAAAGACATTAAGAGATGTATCCAAAGTTGAGAAATTATATGTAATGCATGAATAATAGGTTCACAATTCTATTAGACTTGTAGAAGCATTTACATAACAAATTCACTTTCTTAGAGTAATGGCTGCCTGTCAAATTTTGAGTTAATAATTTGATATTTTTAATATTACCTAAGTTATCATTAGGTAAATAACACTCATTGGCACAAATGATTCTACATTTTACATATCCATGATGTATACTGAAACTCAGGGATTTACCTTATCCATGATAGTATCTGTATTATAGTTCAACCTAACCATTGAAACTGTCACCACTGATGTCTGCCTATTGCAGAAGCAGTCCCACATAAAGCAATAATGAACTTGCCTCTCACTCCCCTCCACTTAGTCATGCCCTCTTGAAGGATGCCATTTCAGTGTCATAATATCTTAGAAAGGTAATTCCTGCAGCAGCGGCCTCCAATTGCTCATCAAAGTATTTGAGAATCTTTGCTGATTGATCCTTAAGTTGAGGGCCTCCTCAGAGTCTCATACAAATTATGGACTAACACTTGTTCTTCCTGTACAAAATATTTCATCCTGTTTATGAACCTTGATTGCACCCATCGCATCACCTTCGATAGTTGATACATTCAAAATCATATAAAAATGCTGCTCGATTCTCTGGACAATCTTTAAGCTTAATAATCCTTTTCCAAAAGACAGAAGCCAGGATTAGAAGTTGCAGAATCCTGGTGTCCAACAATTCAAAAAGATATTCTAAAGTAGGTCAAAGTATAGATGCCAATGCTCTTCTCCAAATTATCAATGGAACTTAGTTTAGTTGGTTTTCAATTTTTTTTACATTTTTTTTTTTTTTTTTTTTTTTGTGTTTCCTTATTTCTGCACTTTTCAATATTTAAATATTAAATGGAAAGAAATTCAACTACTTCCATGTACACTTACAAAAACAATGTTGCAGCATCTTAACCAGAATAAGGAAAAGTTTTCCATGTAACATTCTACAATGCGCTTTGTTGAAATAAACGACTCTGAGTTCTTCCAAGTAGTTTTTAAATTAATGCATGGCCTTGATTGTGCACCAGTCCACTTATAGCACGAACACTGTACAATCAATTTAACTTTATCACCAGCATATTCGGAACAATGAGGATCAACAAACTACTAACCCACGTTCCACTGAAACAAGAAAAAGAAAAAGAATCACACCTTTTATATTCATCAGCTCATGTTTCTGCACATATGACCATACTTTTAACTGTACTTTATTGAACCCTAATACCCTATATTAAATTATTGTCATAATTTGCAAATAGTTTATGCACATAACAGCATGTAACTGCATTTCGAGTTGACCAGTCACATGAGTACAGAGATGGGATCATAGGTGCATCTGTGCATGAAGTCAAGGACTCAAAAGGTAGTGGCCTAACAATTTTTTTGAGCATTGGGAGGTTCAATTGTCTAGCCCATAGTGCTTAAACATGTCAAATTCAAGTAAACAAATTTCATTCCAACACAGTCAATTATATTAGAAAGAAATAATTCACAATTTAGATTCAAATATCCAGTTTGATGTCACTATGACCCCCCCCCCCCCCCCCCCCCCCCACTGCCTCAAAAAAAAAAAAAAAAAAAAATCCTTAAGAACACTATTTCTCATAACCTTAAATAGATGAAAAGCAATGGAATGTTTCTTGTTGATGTTGATCATGACATACGCAAAGATAGGTACCCTGAGACACTGTTAATCATGCCTAGGTACATTCAATTACAGTGTTTATTCCCGAAAAAATACATGAACTACATGCAATTATTATCCTTGCTTAATTAGATGATTCAATATTGAAATTTATGATAACAATAAATAAATGAAATATTTAAACCCAACATTATAAGCAACAAAAACTAATAATTTGCAATTCTACATTATCACCACCACTCTATGGATGTAAACAATATCGAGTAACATTGTATGGCTACTAATATTTACCAGGACCCAATATGCGTATCTGATACTTGGGAACTCAAAAAAATACTCACTACTACTCCTTTAATGTGTTCTAAACATAAAATCCCAGAGTTATCTAGATGTATACAAGACTGCAAAGTTAAATATCAAATGCATGATGGTGGATACACGATTCCACTTTAATTCCAGATGCATTTCTGTAATTTTCAACTTTCTTAATAAGGAAGTATAATTAATCTTATCGCTGTTGATTTATATAACTAGTAATCAACTCATTACAATAACAACTCTATATTTAAATAACTCAGAAGAAATAGTTATATAACTCAAAAAAAAAAAAAAATCACGTTGTCCATATCGGACACGGCAACGAGTCCATCCATGTACAACACTCAAAGTTTAAACATTTATTTTACCTCAGAATATGTCTGAAATGGAGTACGCTATGGCACACTTTTGACAACAACTAAACGTTGTATGGTTCATTTTACTATTTCCATATACAAGCAACAACCCACTACACAAATTTGTATGGATTAAATATATACATTTATTTTAGAAAATTTACATATATAGCTATGTCCTCGGGTTTAGATATTAAAAGGTTACCGTTTCTGACGCCCTGTGTTTGAGTTGAAGTACATCATTCATGTCCATGTCTACATATAACAACATACCTACTAACTTATAGTCATGGTATATGCATACTCTGTATCTATTCAAATGCAATATAAAAAAATTATATCTACTGAAAACGAGCTATATATTACTGATCAAGGATGGAGGCTGTGGAACCAGCAAAATGAGTGACAGAGCATGCAGCTACCTTTACAATAAATAATTACATAACTGATAAAGCAAAAGTTTTCAATAATAGAAAATACAACCAATATCATAAATAGATCATATTTTATATTCTTAATTGCATGAAATAGAGGAAGATATCATATCAAATGCACCAAAGGTTTTCAATACTGGGGCTTTTGGGAAAAAGCAACTGACCTGCAGTCTAGATATTCCTGTAGACCACCTTTGCACTTCAGGGTTTCCTTAAATTTGATTCTTTCTATTGGACCAGCAGCAGAAGCCTTCAGTCCAGCTGCTACAGCAGCTCTAC
Organism: Dracaena cambodiana; assembly: GCA_036321105.1. Lineage (NCBI taxonomy): Eukaryota > Viridiplantae > Streptophyta > Magnoliopsida > Asparagales > Asparagaceae > Dracaena > Dracaena cambodiana. The sequence goes on along the minus strand of JAYEPQ010000004.1, from coordinate 15,485,912 downwards.
CATGACAAACGGCATTGCGCAGCAAATAATAAGAATCAGGCTTGTCCCCTGTTCTAGCTGAGCTGTCCCCAGCAGCAACCTGAACATTTGAACCTTGTTGATTCACAGGAACTTCCCAGTCATCATCTCCTTCATATGCCATGTCACCTTGCCTACTCTTACTTAAATTGCTTGCTGCACATGGGACCATTGTTTGATCGTTTGCAGTTTCACGATCAGAATTTGCTACCACATCAAGGTGTTGGGTTTCTGATCCATCATTGTCCTTAATAGTGACGAGCTCCTGAGCTGCAGCAGAAGATGGATCTTTGGAGATGTCATCTGAGGGCTTTTTTAACAATGGTTTTCCCTCCACAAATTGGTTTAAGTAATCACTAGAGACAGTTAAAACCTTGCAATTGACATCAAAAGAGATGCCAAATCTCTTGCAGAAGATTGATGTATCCCAGAATCAGATCCCAAGTTCCCTTCAACATCCAGAGTCTCTAAACTTAACAGTGATTTCACATGTACGGCGTCATATTTGGACGCTTGGTCCGAACCATCCAAATCTTTGTAAGTGTTTTCTTCCTTGTTACCATTGTGAAGCATGGAGAGACCACCAACCAACAGCTTCTCAGAATGAGCATAAAACTTTTCACAGTACTTTTCATTCGTCTTGACAACTGGCTATAATTTTGAGTTTTAACCCTGCACTTTCGAGCTTTCCCAAAATTCCACAAACTAGCACCATCTTCCTTATCCAAACCCTCATAAATTCTGACACCTGCCTCTTTCGCTTCCACCACCAAACCATGGCCATCACGGGCCTTTCTCCCCTGCCGACAAGCTATATTACTCTGCTGCATGACATCCGAACCAACCAGTGCTGATGCCAAATCATCCACAGCGTCTTCAACTGCCTTCTGCTGCTTAGAAGAAAGCCGGGTTTTCCTTCTCGGCCCCGAATGCCCCTTCTTCATAAATGCGAAGAGGGATTCCTCCGCATCCAAAGATCAAACAGAACTCCCAACGCTCCCCAAAACCACCATTTTCCCTTCATTCTTCCCCGATCTCCACCAATATCTCTTGCTCTCAGAATCTTCCCTAAGGCTATCAACATCACCAACCACATCCTTAACCTTTCTCGGCCCTTTCAACCTCTTCCGGAAACTAGCCAACGTATTGCCCAATCCCCCCGAATCCAGCTTCCCCTCAGCCCTAGGGCTTTCACCAACACAAACCCCCCCCCCCCCCCCCCCCCCGCCCCCCCCCCACCCCCCCCCCCCCCCAGACCTATTCTCCGAGCCCAAAAGACTTGGCCTTTTTCGCAATCCTGCGCTTCTTCTTGAACAGCGATCTAATCGCAGGTCGTCGTCGAGCAGCCCTAAAGATTTCCGCTTGGGAACCTTGCCCCTTGGGACAAACCTAGTAAACTTTATATATTTCTAGATGCCCCTAAAGATTACTAGTAAATACCCCTAAAGATCTTTATACTAGTAAATACTAGTAAATACCCCTAAAGATCTTTTTAGAGGGACAAACCAGTAAACATGGTCGCATCCGAAAGTCACAAAAATAATCTAGGGGTATTTACTGGTTTGTCCCTCAAATCTTTATATATTATGATTTTGCCCATAAAATCTTCATATTTAGGATTTTACCTTTCAAATCTCATAAGTTACAACAATTTTGTCCTCTTCTCTAACACAGTTAAATATTTGACAATTTTACCCCTATTTTCCACTTTTATTTTCCTCCTCTCTTCTTCTTCTCTCTTCCTCCTCTCTTCTCCTTTTCTTCATTATTTCTCCTCTCTTCTTTCTCCTTAACTTCAATTGGTATTTGTTATGGATTGTGTGTATGATCTCCCTAGGTGATACCAATTGAAGTTAAGGAGAAAGAAGAGAGGAGAAATAATGAAGAAAAGGAGAAGAGAGGAGGAAGAGAAAAGAAAAGGAGAAGAGAAAAATAGAAGTGGAAAAGAGGGGTAAAATGGTCAAATATTTAACTGTGTTAGAGAGGGGGACAAAATTGTTGTAACTTATGAGATTTGGGAGGCAAAATCCTAAATATGAAGATTTGGGGGCACAATCATAATATATAATTTGAGGGACAAACCAGTAAATACCCCAATAATCTAACTATTACTAGTAAATACCCCTAAAGATTTCTAGATGCGACCATGTTTACTGGTTTGTCCCTCAGATCTTTATATATTATGATTTTGCCCCCCAAATCTTCATATTTAGAATTTTGCCCTCCAAATCTCATAAGTTACAACAATTTTGCCCATCTCTCTAACACAGTTAAATATTTGACCATTTTACCCCTCTTTTCCTCTTCTATTTTCCTCTTCTCTTCTTCTTCTCTCTTCCTCCTCTCTTCTCCTTTTCTTCATTATTTCTCCTCTCTTCTTTCAGTATTTAACTGTGTTAGGGAAGAAAGGAGAAGAGAGGAGGAAGAGAGGAGAAAGAAGAGAGGAGAAATAATGAAGAAAGGAGAAGAGAGGAGGAAGAGAGAAGAAGAAGAGAGGAGGAAAATAAAAGAGGAAAAGAGGGGTAAAATGGTCAAATATTTAATTGTGTTAGGGAAAGTTAGAGAGGGGGACAAAATTGTTGTAACTTATGAGATTTGTGGGGTAAAATTCTAAATATGAAGATTTGAGGGGTAAAATCATAATATATAAAGATTTGAGGGACAAATCAGTAAATACCCCAAAAAATAATCTAGGGGTATTTACTGGTTTGTCCCTCAAATCTTTATATATTATGATTTTGCCCATAAAATCTTCATATTTAGGATTTTACCTTTCAAATCTCATAAGTTACAACAATTTTGTCCTCTTCTCTAACACAGTTAAATATTTGACAATTTTACCCCTATTTTCCACTTTTATTTTCCTCCTCTCTTCTTCTTCTCTCTTCCTCCTCTCTTCTCCTTTTCTTCATTATTTCTCCTCTCTTCTTTCTCCTTAACTTCAATTGGTATTTGTTATGGATTGTGTGTATGATCTCCCTAGGTGATACCAATTGAAGTTAAGGAGAAAGAAAAGAGGAGAAATAATGAAGAAAAGGAGAAGAGAGGAGGAAGAGAAAAGAAAAGGAGAAGAGGAAAATAGAAGTGGAAAAGAGGGGTAAAATGGTCAAATATTTAACTGTGTTAGAGAGGGGGACAAAATTGTTGTAACTTATGAGATTTGGGAGGCAAAATCCTAAATATGAAGATTTGAGGGGCACAATCATAATATATAATTTGAGGGACAAACCAGTAAATACCCCAATAATCTAACTATATTACTAAGCAAGGGAGTCAGAGAAAAATATTATTTTAAAAATTAAAATAATAAAAATTAGGAATAACTCATCCTAATTTTTCTGAATTTTTAATTTTTTTTTTTAAAAAAACTGTCTAACTATATTACTAAGTAAAAAAGTAAGAGAAAAATATTATTTTAAAAATTAAAAAAAATTAAAACAAAATTAGGAATGCTTCATCCTAATTTTTTGAATTTTTAAAAAATTAAAAAAAAAAAGCTTTCTAACTATATTACTAAGTAAAGAAGCCGGAGAAAATATTGTTTTAAAATTTAAAAAAATTTAAAAAAAATAGAAATGCCTCATCCTAATTTTTCTGAATTTTTAAAAAATTTAAAAAAAAGTTGTCTAACTATATTACTACGTAAAGAAGCGAGAGAAAAATATTGTTTTAAAAACTAAAAAAAGAAAATTAGGAATGCCTCATCCTAATTTTTTTGAAATTTAAAAAAAAAAAAGCTTTCTAACTATATTACTAAGCAAAGAAGTTTAAGAAAAATTTGTTTTCAAAATTAAAAAAATAATAAATAAATTTAGGAATGCCTCATCCTAATTTTTCTGAATTTTTAAAAAAAATTAAAAAAAAAACTGTCTAATTATATTACTAAGTAAAGAATCAAGAGAAAAACATTGTTTTAAAAATAAAATAAAAAATAGGAATGCCTCATCCTAATTTTTCTGAATTTTTAAAAAATTTTTAAAAAAAAGCTATTTCAAACTAAATGTAAGCACATCATCTAAAATATAGGAATAACTACTCTAATAATAACCACCCATTAACTCCTATCAATTTCTCTATATCAATTGGTTTTAAAACTAATTCTACAAGTTTTTTTCACATTACCTCCCCAAAAGCTCAAGAAGAAATAAAAAAGATAACTTGGCCTTTTGGATTCGGATTTACCAAATTTAATGGGCATCATTCGGATTTAACAAATGGCGATCATCGGCATATTACTGATTATTACATCATTTGTGTCAAAATTTACATCATTTGTGTCAAAAAAAGCAATCGGCATATTGCATCATTGTGTTCTAAACAGTTATAGTTTCGATCTATGCTCATAAATTTATCTTTCTATATTACTAAGTAAAAAGAGAGAGAAAAATTATAATGTAGAAAATAGAAAATTTAAAATTTTAAGAAAATTGGTTTGGGCAATGTATTTTTTTTCTAGATTTTTTTAATTTATAATTTTAAAAAATTCCTCCTCGCGATAAGGAATGGGGCTGTTGTGTGTGTAGGGGGGTGCAGTTAGGATTATGAATAATTTTTTATTAAAAACAAGCAAAACAAATAAAAAAAACTACAACTACAAAAATATAGGGGAGAAGAACTGGGCGACGATAAATTTGCAATAGAAAATTATCTAAATAATGAAAATCATTTCTCTTCTTCGACAAGTGCATTGGCTTATGTCCCATCAAGTTAAAAGGTAAATGTTAATAGAGTACTTTTCATTCATACAAAATTTATAATACAAAGTTTACATACCTTTTAATAGGCATTTACATATGTATTTTTATTGATATTTTCTTTTGCTGTTAATTAACGACTTCTTGATGTTTATATACAAACTATTTATTTTTTTTTAAAATGTAAATGATAATTTTGCTTCTTCATATTTTTAGTACGAGTTTTTTATAATCTCAAACATCTTCATCATTAAATTGAAGACCAATATAACATAATAGGTAAATTTACTATCTTTATTATTATTATTATTATTATTATTATTATATTTGTTCAAGTATCTCCAGTAATTTGTTATACATTGTTATAGTTTTAGCCAATATATATTATGGACGTACATTCAATCAATAATTGCTCATCTTTTTTACTGTTCTTTATTTTATTATCACATTAAAGTTTCTTTTCTTAATTTAGGTTAATGAGTTCTATTGTCTTTAAAGAGTTATAGTGTTGATGTTGGACTTTTGGATATATTGTTAAGTATTATGAGGATTTCCCAATTATAGGTTCAAAATTTTCAAAATATTTCTAGAAAACTATTTATTTATGTACAAATTGATATTTCAATATTTATTATAATTGTTTATTTTTTTTGCTTATAAAATGATTTGCTTATAGAACTCATATCTTTTCCATTATATATTTGTGTTGGGAGTCCATTACCTTAATCTAATCCATCCATTTAATTTTAATGTTATAATTAGTAATACAAGTCAAGATTTTTTTGCTAGATAAATTTTTGGATTGATGCTTTTCAATAATTTCTTATCCTGCAGGATTTCTTCATCTTGCTATAACTCAACCTCGGGAAATTCTATTTGCACACATCATTTTACTCTTAACGCACGGTTTTAAAACTTATAAATAATTACAAGTTTGCTATTAATTTTTTAGACTAAATTACTCTTATAAATCCAAAACTAAGACTTCTTAAAATTTGAAACTACGACTCATCGTCTTCCTTCTCTATTTTCTCTCTAAAATCTTAAATAATTTTTTTGGTATTTAATAAAAACACATCTCATACAAAATCATCTATTTAATTTCTTGATCCATTAAAATTTTTTACATTAACGTTCCTGAAAAGATTAGAAGAATTTGAAATTCTTCGATTTTAACGTCACAAGTGAAATTTGGATTTGGAGTTTGAGTTTGAGTTTTTTTATACAAATGCAAAATTCCAATATGCAATTGGTGTCAGAGAACAAATCTAATGAAAGATTTGAATTTTTTTTTAGATTTTATGCGTATTTGTTTAAAATTTATCATTAATTAGCTTTTTTATAGGGGAAACTTCGCTTGTTGGTCGGGTATTAATACCCGACCAACACATTTCTTGGTTGTGTATTAATACCCGACCAAAATATTTTTTGTTCTTAAACTAACATCTAACTCAAACAAAAATAGATAAAATTAGAATCGGACAGGGTGAGGAGTTAGAGAAAAAGAAAAGGGATATTTTTAGAAAAAAAATTAGGTACAGAGAGTAAAATGATAGTATTTCAAAATAAGAATTTAGTGTAAAGAGTAATCAGGACGCCAAGAGTAAAATGTCGTGCGCAAATAGAATTTCCCCTCAACCTCTCTGTACCCAAAGACCAAAATGACCAAAATGAAAAGGATACAATCCAATTAAGATTTATGTATATTATTTTCATATTTTTCGTATGTAAGACCTTACTCTAAATTTTAAAAGTAGATAAAAAAAATTGTTAATTACTTATGAGAAAAATTAAATGATTTTATTGGAATTTATGCAATAATTAAAATTTATTTAAATATTTTATATGAATGTCATGACTCAGAAAGCTATAAATAAAATCAAATTTCATAGGCAGGAAAAAAATATTCGGATGAATATCTAACTTCCACACAATAGAAAATACAAATACAAAATAATAATTCCAGGATAAGCATGAAAGAGTTATGTATATTATAATGTTATAAATTTTTAAAAAATATATTTTTGAAAAAAAAATAAGATAAATAAATAGTTAGATTAATATTCTAAATTGATTAAGAAAACATTTAATTTGAAATAAGTTTTAGTATTCTAATTTTGTTTTTACTGATTCGCATATAGCATATATGATATATATTTATGTTTATTTATACTAAAATAAAAGAATAAATTTTTTGATCTTCCTTCCAAAAAATAAGCGCATCCAAGTATTTCCAAGTATTATGCTGGTTTCCCACTTGTTATATCACTAAGAAATTGAAGCTCACTAAGAAAAATATGGGGTGCATCTAGAAATTCTCGAAATTCTATTTTCCCACGTCAAATTACTTTTTGACTCCCAGATTACTCTTTACAGCGATCTCTTATTTTGAAATATCACCGATTTACTCTTTACACCCAAATTTTATTTCAAATTTAACATTCCCTCACTCTCTCTTCTATTTTAATCTATCGCGATTGAACTCTAAAAGTTCTAAACTTTTTTTTGAGCCATGCTCGGCTGTCCATGCACTTTGCCATCCCCAACTCCGTCGCCACCCACCATCTCCAGCGCTACTCTCCTTCTCCAATCCCAACTCTTACCCTTTACTTTGACTAGCGACCTATCATTGCATCGGCAAAAAAAAAAATAGTAGCAATCAATTACAAATAAAAACGCATCAAAAACTGAGAATAATTTTAATCTGTACCTGAGATTTATTTTTCGACACCAATTGCACGTTGGATTTTTCCATTTGATGTAAAAAACTTAAATTCTAAACACTAATTTCGCTTATCACAGTGAATTCGAAGAATTTAAATTCTTCCTAATTTTTTGAAGAACGTGAACGTAAAAATTTTAGAGAGTTAGGAAATCGATAATTTTATGAGATATGTATTTTTTTTTTTAAGATTTAAATAGCAAAAACTATTTTTTTTCATTTTAGACAGAAAACAGAAAAAGAAGACGATAACAATATTTTAAATTTTTAAGAAGTTTTAGAGATTTTCGGATTTAAAAGGATAACTTATAAAAAAAAGATTGACAATTTTATAATTATTGTAAGTTTCGAGGTATGCATCAAGAGTAAATTGTTGTGCCGTAAAGTGATTGGTTAAGATTTTCTTTTTTTTTAATTTTTTTTTTTTTGTGTAGCAGCTCTTCAGAGGATTGAAATCGAGAGAGAGAGAGGGAGAGAGACTGGCTGACCTGAGAGATTGGAGCCATTGGAGGCGTTGTGATGGTACGGCGGAGCAACGGGAGCTCAGAGCAGAGAGTGATAGACTATTTTATTTTATTCTTTAAAAAAAAAATTTGTGTTGGGTGGGAAATTCTAAATGCGCACCACATTTGACTTAGTGATCACCTCATCCTATAGTAAAGTGAGTAGCACCACAAGGGAAAATGGTGCTCACTAAGTCAAGAGTAGTGCGCATTTAGAATTTCCCGTGTTGTGTTGGTCATATTTTAAGGTTGAGTTTCCTTTTTGGGGATTTTGGAGAATTTGTTAATGGGGGTGAAACTCTTGACACAAAGCCGTGGGTTTGATTTGCTTCCTTTTAGGCTTCCAGATTGTAAACTTGAGAGAGTGTATGAGAGTGATTTGGGATTTTTTTTTTTTCCTTCGGTGGTGTTGAAGAAAACAGAGCGAAAGCGGAATGAAGAAATTTCTGTATATTTTCTTATCATTGAACTGTACAATGAGTCATTCTTTTATAGGTGAAGGAGGCAATCAAAAGAATAATTACAGGATCTATAATTGATACTAATTACATAAAATCAGAGATTTGTCAACTATCCTAAATTAGTCAAATCAAATATTTGTCAACTATCCTAATTTAGAAAAATATCTCAAAATATTTTAGCATTATGATCATATCTCAATTATATCTCAACAGGTGGAATATAAATGTAATTTGGCTGTTGGTTTGAGTTTTCATAAGTTGAACTCAAGGGGGAGCCTAAACTAATTGAAATGGCTCAATGACTTTACAAGAAGTGGATGAATGAAGTTCGATTAAATGTAGATAATTTTTGAGATGCAAAGAATGAGTTTTTGCAATTCTGTCTATAAAATAATTAGTTGCCTCTTTATTTTAGTATGAAAATTTTTTAACTTTGAAAGAAGAAATTTTGTATAGTTATGACTAGATATACTTATTGTTCTATTATGGTTCTTGAGATTCTTTGAAAAAAAAAATATATATTATATATTGGATGTCTGATAAGAAAAAGTAGGTATAAACAAAACTGACATCTGATAAATTAAAAAGTCAAAAGTAACTTCTTCTATAAACAACTAATGAAAATCCAACCGCAAATATAATAAATTACTAAAAGGATCGCAAACAATGTTTAAAATAGCGACAATGGTAACATAACGTTTTGCATTTGTTAAGTTATATCTCATATAGCGTAACGTACAACGTAAATTATACAATTTCTTATTTATTTAATAAAAATATATAAAACTATATAAAATATTTTTTTATAAATTAAAAATTAATATAACAAGAATATAAAACCATTTTGTAATACATAATCCATTTTAATTTTATATTAAGTTTTACAATAATTTTCACATTTATTTTCATAAGTTATATTGAGTTTGCAACTGTAATTCCTGTTATCATCTAAAAAGAAAATAAGATTCTAATTTTTTATTTCAATTCCAGCTATTATCATTGTTATAATTTATATTTTGTTATGTTCAATTTATATTATTTGTAATTGTTGATTTCAATTTAATTAAAAATTTAATATAATCAACAAGTAAAATATATCAATAATCAGAGAGGAATTTCAACAAGCGAATAAAAAACAATCACAAATTAGCAAGTTAGCAATTCCACAAGTAATCAAACAAACCAACAACTAATTAAGTAAGAAAATAATAACAATTCACTAATATAATTTAACATAACGTTACGTAATATAACGTGAAATAATATAAAAAAACATACTATTACGGTGCATTGAGTTATTTTCAGTTGTTACGTAGTGATAGAGTTTCGTTAGGTTTTGTAATGCAACATAACGAGTTTCATAATGTGAATTCCATAAAATAAAAAAAAAACTAGCGCAGACAAGCAGAATAAATCACCAACTCACAAATCAAAAACATCTAATGTAAGCAGCTTCCATTAAAATAAAAAATAAATAAATGAACGATAATCGAAGAAATAAATAGAATGGAAATCCAAAAGATGAGCAAAACTGACCAATCAAAAGTGTTTGATACATGTGACTTGTATAAAAAGCTGACTGATGAAAGTATAATAGACAACACAATAAATTGCAACTAGCCAATCAAAATTAAATAATTTACGTAGCTTCCATTAAAAGAACACTAATGAAATTAAAATCGAGATTGGCAGAGCACATGAGTCACTAGTTGATAAATCAAAAGTATATAACATGAGTAAACGGAAAATTCACCAACGGTGAAAAGAGTTCGTCCACTATTATTTAGATGACCCAATAAAATTATTACATGTGATGTCACTCAAAAGACGGGTAAGAGAGTTTTTTTATTTGTTATCTTAAGTGGCGTCGCGAGTAATAATTGTATTGGGTTATATAAACGGCAGTGTAGTAACTCCCTTTACCTAAATATGACAGTGAATTTCCTGTTTTCTCATATAACATTATTATATTTCATAAATCAAGCCAATGAAATCCAAAAGATGTGGAGAGAGCGGACAAAGGTAAGATTTCTAAAAGCTTATGTGGTGGGAGCAATCGCTCCATTATGGGTGTATTTGCTTGCATGGTGCTAGTGTACTTCCACGTATTTATTTGGCTAAAAGAAAAGTTGAAAGTTATTTCTGTTATGATAATATGATATTTACGTGATATTTTACTTTTAAAATTTTTCTTCCTAGAAAGTAGAGGAATAATGTAAGAAATTATTATTTTATTTGTATCTCACCGTTATAATCTAAGAGTTGTGCAATTTTTAAGAAAATAATATTTTAAATTTTATTTTATTTAAAAAAAACTAACTATTTTTTATTTTCGAAAATCGACGAACCAAGTTCTTGCCACGTAAACAGAACAGAGGTCGTCTTAACTTTGCCTCTCTATAGTTTTTCTGACAATTTAACTAGAATCCGGGATTGGCAACCCCGGGTTCAAATTTTTTATTTTTGAACCCGAGGCTGTCAACTCCTGGTGGGTTCAATTAGACAAAGTATTTCCCCTACACCTTTTTCTAGAAAATAATGTACCAATACGAGACTTCCTCCATTAAAAAAAAAAAAAAAATTTCTATATCATCGGAATAATTTCTAGTTCATGTGAAATGTACATTAGATAATAAAAATAAGAATTAATTATACTCAGACCCCCTGTAGTATGAAGTGCATATAACTTATCGCTCCTACAGTTTAAAACTCTCGCTTAGATTTTCTAGACCACACCAAAAAAAAAAAAAAAAAAGACAGACAAGAAAGTTCAGATAAAAATATTTTTTCCCATAGTTCAGGAACTTTAAGTGAGAGCACCTCCATACTACATATGATTTGAATGTAATTCTAAAAAAGTATGAATGTTCTGCTGCCAGCACAGATGCTTACTCACTTTTATTACACAAAAAACTTGCAAGAACTTCATCAAAGATCATAAATAATAGTTTAACCATCAAGATTTAAACCAAACTATGTGAAAAGATGAAGAAAAGCCAGAAAGTTCACATCTTTATGAGCTATGAAATTTGGTTAACTTCTAAAGTTAAATTAATCACATAGCACTCAGTTTTTGTGATCATAATAGGAGCTGAGAAGGATCAGTTTACTATTTTCTATCTCTTTTATAAAGATTTCTGAGATTAAAGGAGAGGAAAAGGTTTATCATTATTAGTATTTGGACTTTTTTTTTATGAAACATATCGGAGCGTGTGAAATTTGATATGGTGTATTGATTATTGGACTTGGATATCCGTTTACATTAATATTTTAGATTATGATTTTGTAAATTTCAGTTCAATAAAATGAATTTTAAAATATAATGATGGAATTATAATCACGGATGCGACCACACTAAGAAAGATAAAATGAGAAATGAAGATATCCGTACTAAATTAGTGGTACCTCCCATCGATGAGAAGATGCGAAAAAATCGCTTATGATGGTTTGGTCACGTGCAACGTAAGTCTACAAATATATCAGTTCGACGAGGAGAGTTTATCAATATAGAACAAGTTAAAAGAACGAAGGAAATACCGAATAAAACATAGATAGAGGTGATACGAAAAGATATGTATTCTAGATGTTTAAATGATGAGATATTACTTGATAGAAATGAATGGAGAAGGACTATTAAAGTGATCAATCCAGCGTGATTCTCTTATTGGTTCGTGTAGCCTACTCCAAATACTTGGAATAAAAAACTTCGTTATTGTTGTTGTTGTGTTGAATTATAGTCCCAGAACAAATTGCAGAGGAATCTGAACCAGTGGACCCCCAGGTAGCGGTTAGCTATCTGCTAGTAGTCCCATTACCTTAGAATCCATTGAAACTTGGAATATATCTAGGGTTAGATTTCTTGTCATTCTAAAAACTATTGTTGATTTATAATATACTTCACTTTAGTTGGATAATAGTCATGAGTGCCGGTTTCTTGGATTCCGTTACATCATGACATTTTACTTTGTCGATGTTCTAGTATTTGTTACTTGAAACTATATATGATATACTTGTTATCTATTTGCACATGTTTCATAATTCTCGATACTTATACATTTACTTGAATAATAAATTGAAGCGAAGGGTTAATGAAAAAAACTAAACAATAGAAATATGAATGTATTTGGAGATTAACAAGTACGTGCATATTACAATTGATTGTGGGATACCTCTATTGATGTAGAGCCCTTATGGATGAGAATGGACAGGTTCAAGAGCCGATTATTGGTCCGATCTATTCAAAATTTTGAATTAGAGAATTAAAATTATCATTTTTAATTCAAGATTTTAAATAGGATAGGCAAAAAATTATCTCGTAGACCCATTCATTCTCATCCCTACCTATATTATACATTCCTATTGGTATTGAGTCCACAATTCTTATTATATGAGACTATGAGTGTACCAGTTTTGTGGTATATATATCCATTAGTATTAAGCATACAATTCTAAGGTATAAGGGTTCTTAATCCTATGGAATATACTTATTAGCATAGCACCCACAATATATTATTAATATTACTGATATTGACCATATTTGAGGTGTGCAGGAGACCCCGGAACACGTGATCTCTCACTATCATTGTAGTTCCAAACAACGTAATGATAATCAAACAATTTAGAGTCATGGTGAGATTGTATATCGAGTGAGAATTGGGGAAATCACTTGGAGCTAAGTACTACACAATCCAAAAAATAGTCTCTTGGATTTGAGAGAGTCACCTATACAATATTCAATATGTTACATTGCATGGAATGCATAACAAAATTCATCTCTACTTCTTTTTTGAATATACATGATACATGTGACATTAAGATTTTCAGCGACGGTATGGTTAACTATGCATATACTAATGATGCATTGATTATAATTATACTCATGCCACCTCAATTGACTTAATCTATTTGCCTAGATAACGACACATAATAATTAATTTATATTTGACCTCTCTGTTATAAATGATTCTTACAATGCATCTACCAATATCCTATTATATACCTTTATTCTCTAGTTATCAGGTTTAGTCTCCTACGTTCTAATACTCTATATGTGAAATTCGAGGAGAATACCTTGCCTCCGGTAACGATTCATACTTTTTGGAGCAAACATAGGCTTAGTAATAGGAGTAAAAACTAGCTCCTAAAGGATTTTTTGTACATTTATCTTTTGCTTTGGATCAAACAATATTTTGTCGTATATACTGGTTTATGTATATATTAAGTTGTAATTATCTTTATGAATGAGAATACAGTTATTATGTCATATAGCATAATCATTTATTCTTTATTTACTCTTCTATGTGCCCTTACTATGTGCCTCTATTATGGATACAAATTTTCTACCGAAAATCGAACTAAACTAGTAAAATCGAAACCGACCAAATTTTCAAAAAAACCAAAACTAAAATTGAATTTTCGATTCGATTCGATTCGGTCGGTTTTTGATTATTTGAATTTGAAACTAAATATGTGATAAACACTTGTATTTTATAGAAAATATAATAATTTTTCTTTCTATTTTTTTCTTTTTCTACCAATTAAAATAACAATAACATGTTTTCCATCGAAGATTTAAAAGAAAAATATACTGAAAATAAATAAATAAAAAAACTAAAATTATAAAATTTTGATTTTTTCCGTCGGTTTCGGTTGGAACTAAAGCCACCGAAATTCGAAATTAATTTCTATTTTTAAACCGAACCGATAAGTTCGGTTTGGTTTCGCAGTTCAGTCGGTTTTTTCCGTTTTCTGCTCATCCCAACTCAAATGGCTGTCAATCTTGAACACTGAAGTTGAAGTCAGCAAAGCGAGGTAAAGGATTCCTTCTCAAGACATTTCCAAAACTATAATCTCCGATCTTTCTTGGTACTTGAGTAGATGGCTGCTAACACCCAAGAGCAAATTCCTGGAGTACTTACTACAGCCATGAAACATTGTTGATTGACTTCCAGCCAACTCAATTTCTCCAGGAGCACTTGTTTTGAAAAATACTAGGATACCTCCCAATCTACCAACTGAAAGGACAGAAGAAACATCCATATCCAATGCAACCGAACCAGGAACTGAATAGCTCTGCGTACCTCCTGAACTGAGGACCTGATCATTGTCAACCGCAGTAGGCCCTTGAATAATTATTAGGTTTATCTAAATATACACGTGAAGTAAAGTATGGATATAAAGACGAAGAAAAAGAAAACACTTGAACAAAGTATTTTTAACTGCTGCGTTCCAAAACTAACATCAACTTATGGAAGAGAGAATCAAACAATCTTCTCCTTTGTATAGTGGCAGATCAGGCAAGAGATATGGGGTGCTAGTGGTGTGGGATGGTAGTGGTAGTTATTTTCTTTTGGGGGTTGGGTGTGTATATAGTTAATTATTGCAATGCAAAAACTATTACTAACATCATATTCCCAAACACCAATCTAATTCCCTTGGTTGGGAACTCGGGTTGTTATCAAATCTAAATTTATCTGTCGATGGGGAAAGTCGCAAAATCAGATTAGAATTGGAAAAGCAAACAATATGATTAGAATGCTACGTTTATAATGAACAACTATAATGCTAAGAAAATTTAAAATTGCCAAGTTTAGTTTGCTATAAGATTTCATTAAGAGAAACCATGGTGTACGTGGTTTGCAGGCAACATGATGAAACATAAAACCATGTCGCCTCCAAATCACGAAAGACTGAGCCGCCATGATGCTTTCGGCGATAAAGCCTCAGTGAAACCACAGGTTCAAACAGAATGTGTGATTGGAAAGCATTGTGAGGTTCAGCCAGACTATTGTTTGAAGCACAACTTTGTCTCCAAAATCATAATTTTGAAAAACAAAATGGATAAAATAGAACCAAGGTTTGTACACTTGAACCGAATCTGTTTCTGTTGTTTCTGTACCACTGAGATGACTCCATGATTTGAACGATTGTCGCCAAACAGACCTAGACAATCCCACCTAGTAGAGGAGAAATTATAATCAAGAATAGGAGTAATTGTGAAACTAGAAGCAGTGCAAATGCATAAGAGTTGATAAAACACAACTTTTCCTATAGTAGGAAACACAGAATGGAAGAAGGAAAAGAAGCAATTTTCAAGCTCTAATGAACAACAGATCCAATATATGATGATCAAATACCAATCTCCGATCACCTTGGTAAGTAGAGAAGTAGTTTAACAGTTTATTCTATTTATTAAGAAAATTATAATTCTTCTTTTATGCATCAACATAACATTTTAAATATATAACAGAACTTTAGTTCTAAACAACCAGCACTCATCCAGCACCCTTGTCTAGCAAATAATCCTCTTTAATAAACAAATGGAATTATTGCTCGCCTGGACTGCGGGTAGCTATCAAATTTGCACCGATACCATTTGTGGGTTTCTGCTGCTGCAAAGACGAGATTTGCTATCTGCAGCAAGAAATAGATTCCCTTTTAGTCCCATAATAGTGCTAGCAAAGTTCTCAAGAATTTGTTTCATTATATTCTAGTATATTTGTTTGAATAATAAGCAACAGAAAAGAGGCCTCTGTGTACACATACAACAAAAAAGAAAAGAAGCCATATTGTAATGTCTGATCCTCCACTTGCAACCAAGATACCAGAATAAATGACCTGCATGCCAAGAAATAATCAACTCCACACAATCCAGAAGAAATAGAATGCAGACAATCACAGCTTTCAGAATGCTGGAGAAAAAAATGTAATAGAAACACTAGTCCGGTTTTATGGCAAATGTCAGGTCAGCTTACGTGGAAAAAAACTGGTAATTGGTTTGGGAGGTATACTCAGTGTAGAAAAATGCCTCAAGCATTTTTTTTTTTTTTTTGTGTGTGTGTATGTGTGTGTGTGAATTCCTTGAGAAGTATTCAACACGCAAACTCTACATGGCCACTTGAAGGTGTCCAGTTCTAAGCACAACAATCCCAAGGTTTGAAGTGTCAGGGTAATGATGGTGATTCAATGTGTTAAACAATGTGATACACTTTCATCTAAGATCATAGTTACGAAAGTTCATGAGTTCCTTTTTCTGAGCACAAAGTTCATGAGTTCCTTTAAATCATTTAATCAGGTAACTCACAACCATGACAGTTTGTAGAGGTTACTGATGAACCAAGGTAAAGAAAATAACATTTACTTGAAGTAAAGGATTGATGATCCACTTTGTGCATTTAGTTACCTAGGTGAGTAGTTTGGCAATTCCTATTGCCCATCATGATTAAGGCTTTAAATACTAACACCAAAAGCCTGTTGATGTTATGAAGTCTATCCGGCATATTCGCAAAGGCCACATGCTAAACAAAGTCAATTATTTGGACATCACATCTTACACAGCTCTACTATGTACAAACAGAAGATCAAATCAATTTCTTCAGGGATTTTTGTTAAACGTTGACCCTGGATACACAAAATGACAAAAATATGCAATTCTCACCAATGCTGGTTTGGTTACCAAATTTGCTCATAGGCTCATCATGGAGAATAGTGTTTATGCCTAACATTAATTGTTCTCTTCATGAATCTTTAAAAACTCACCAAAGATTTGCCTCTTAAAGTAATCTTTATTATTCGATGTGGCACTCAATATATCAGCAATTGTATTTGTTCATCCATGTTTACACAATAGTACAAGAGTATGGGTTTGAACACACATGAATGCTTGCTATACTGTGAGCGTTATCCCCACTTGCTACTGGTTAATCTACACTTGCTATTCCGAGTTCAACTAAAGAAGTTTATCATGATGTTATTCATCTGAACCTACGAGTCAAAAGCAGCCACTAATTAATTATGCACATAGCCACCACAATCTACACAAGTCTATTACATAGGAAGAAATGAATTAATTTACTGTTTATTTGTTGGAATCAGGAGCCCATATCAATCAAATTACGAGAAGAGAGAATGAAACTTACTATTTCAGCAAGGTAATGCGGGCATGAAACATATTCGAACCAGTCGCCATGGGGCATCACATACTCATCAGCTCCTTTGTGCTCACGCAAAGAACCCTGCCAAGGATTGATGCAATAAATTAGACTGTTTAGTGCATTGTGCACATATGCTACATTCTTCAGCAAAAAGAGTTCCACAAAGATCCTAATAAAGAAGCCGCCGAGAGAGTGTGTGTGTGTGTGTGTTTTGGGAGGGGGGTGGGGTGACATGAATTTCCTATATTCATAGTTAGAATCGAGAATCTATCTATATGCCAGTAAAGACGACAATGGAGACAGCTGCTATAACCATATATGCCCTCATGCATCCTCCTTCTGCAGTCACTGTCCAGAAGAGTATCAAACTTTTTTAATAAACCGGCTCTTATAACTTCTAGTGATGAGACAACTTCTTATCTTACTCCAAAAAAATTACCATACCTTTTTGTAATTTCATTTATGAGAAAAATGAGGTTCCCTATACCTTATGTTATTTAGACTTTGACTTTAACCAAGATATTTAAGCGAATAGAGTGCCTGTCATATTCCTACCACCCTCTTATCCTTTTCTTTTAATTTAATGTTTTCATTTTCTCTCTTATATTTTTATTTGGAAGATTTTTTTCCTTAGCACGAGGGTTGTTCACAAACAAATGAGCCACATACATGACTAAAGTGTGACTGAACTAATAGCAAACAAATTTTCAATCAAGAACTGACTTCTTCACAAGGAACTTCTTAATCGAATTACATCGAGTGAAGACATTTCTCAAATCAAATCAGATAATATGGTCTTTCTCATGGACCTTTTAACACATGAAATTGAGTATGGGATTTTATATAATTTCATTCTGAACTTTGAAGTTCTAGGGCTGTGAATTTTGTGTGAACATCTAATGATGACCTGGATTATTCATGTGTAGGATATGGATTCAGTTGGGTATAAATGCTAATCCCTTGCACTAACCCAATTTAACAAACCTTTCAGATATTAGGGCATGGAATCAATAAACCCCAATTCCAATTCCATTTCAAGTTGAACCTGAACCTGTTTTGGAGCACAACATGCACATATAGTGGTGGATTATTTATGTGCACAACGTGGTAGTAGCATGTCTAAACTAACAATAAATCTTAATAAAACATCTCAAACTAAAAATTATATGTTTTACAGTTAGTTTGCTATGTAATAAACTTAGCATACCATATTAATGATCCTATTCACATTTAAGTATAACACAAGCCTAATCCCAGATATTTACCCTGCATCTTTAGCCACTATATTTCCTTCCTCTCTGCCCTTTCTTCCTAGCTAAAACATATCAGATAAAAGTAAGTTGTAATATTTCATAACCGTTACTATAATAAAGTTGGATCATCAACCTTGAGACCTAAATTGATGCATCATATGAATCACATGCTAAACATGTTTACAAAATTTCATTTATCATGTATACTAGTCAAACTAGTGTGCTTGACTTAAAGACGTAGAAAATTACAAGTTTTATTCTGATAATTCTGTAAGAACCACTGATCTCATTTACCACGAGATAACAGGTTGTAGAGCACAATCTAAAACCAAACCTGGCCCTAACTGGATGAACAAATAATGACCAATGATGCAAGGATAATCCTATAGGAAGTCCTGAGAATGATGTCATATACAGCAGATGAATCCATTTCATTGCTACTGCATATGCTATTTCTTAGAATTTCTTGAGTCAATGTGTTGTCAACATATGCATTCAAACTATCATCAATATAATATAAGAGTTATTAGGAAAAGTGAACTTGGCAAATTCAGATAATTGCAGTTTTTTTTTTTTTTTTTTGACAACTTTTTGCCAGATAGGGCAAATGATGAAAATACAAAGATCAGTGTGTGTAAATTGGTTAGCCACAAACTCCACAGGAGGTTAATTATCTCCTCCCAGATGGAATAGCCATAACTAGTACTGAAGAATGTAGGCATACAGCAGCCAAAAGGGCTACAAGCTCAGTAATTGTTAACAAATCAGCAAGACAAGCTCTAAATCAACAAATGAAAAGATCAACCTTGTATCGAAGTATTTGACCAACTAGAGTGTTAACTTACAAGAATTGCATGACAATTTAGTTGATGAATCCATCCCCAGATGAAAATAGCAGACCCGATCCACTGACACCATCCCAAACTGATAAGAGGCTTCAACAAGTCCCACCAACTAAACTCCATAACTGGCATTCTTTCCCGTCCTTTAACTATGAACTCAGCTATGTGACCACCAGTATAACTAAATACCTCCAGCACACACGAACTGGCAAGAGACAGAGGTGCTGCTATATAAAAGCTGGCTCAGAAAAGGAGGGAAAAAATGGAAAAGGAGAAGAAATCAAAAGATAATATCAGCTTAACCGACATTTCCCAAACTCAAAACATTACACAAGTAAAATTGAATACCGCAATATAAAAATAATATGAATAGTACACTTTAGACAAAAATAGAGGAATGGAAATTAGCAACAGCAGCATGCTAAATTAGGAAAGCAACCAGGCAACTAATTGAAGGTTATGCAACAGGTAACATAACTTGGAATAGTATTTTAAAAACAGATTAACAGTTCTGCCAGATTCTATTCATGGAGTTAAATAACAACTTGCAAAACCAGTCTATTTAAGGCACAAAGGACGAAATTTGCAAAAGTTTTTTAAATGTATAACACATTTCCCTTGGATTCAGAAAGAGATTAGATTTTACTGTCCATAAATAACCTGGTCAAAATTGCTTAAATCCCTAAAAGAAACGAGACCAACAGAACTAGTCCTACTTACTAAATGATGGCATCTTCATATCATAACAAATATATAGATACATACATATTTTATATATAATATATATATATATATATATATATATATATATATATATATATATATATATATATATATATATATATATATAAGCACCAACATATCAACATATTATTAAAAAATAGTGCTAGAATAACACTGAATTTAAATAATTTGCTGAAAAAAGGAGAACCAGACTAGGGGATTTTTGTAGAAACCTAAAGGCCAGTAGTTAAAGAGAAACAAACTTCTATTCGCGGATTAGTATGGGATCAATTATCGCCTTAAACAATTCCTATTCTGCAGTGGCATTTGCTCCATAACTTCTTCGTGGATCATGGATTTCCGGTCCTTGTTGGATCATGGATATCTGGTCCTTGAGACAGTCTGCTTGTTCATTCTTCCCTCCAGTCTCTGGATACACATGTTGAAGGGGATGTTTAAGGAAACATCTCACTTGATGAAAAATCTTTTCTAGTTAGCAGTGGAATTTACTCCATCTCCACGACATGCGTCTGAAAGGAGTTTTCAGTCCTTACAACAAATATACTTGATCGTTCTTCATCGAGGCACTGAATGCACTTGCTGAAGAGAAGACACTTGAGAGAGAAAAAAAACTCACTCGACCAAGATCAAGAAGAGTGAAATTTATGATTGGAACTTGACCAAAATCAAGAAGAGTGAAATTTATGATTGAAACTCTGAAGAATCCATGACTGGCATCAGCTTGCACACTTTATTAAAAGTGAAACAAAATAGATACAGAGGTAGGTTTAACAAACAGTATCAGCTACTTTAACTGCAAAAATATAATGTCTCAAGAGGCAACAAGAACAAATGTAATTATTGATATATTGAAGTACAACCAAATAAAAGGCTGGTTTGTCATATATAGATCATACTTTTATATGCTGAAATTATACAATTTATTTTGGTGTCTCTTTGACACTTAATCAACTAAAGCCCTTTGGCTTCTACTTAGCGCTAGCACTAAGTAAAAAGAAATATCTGAAAGATCATATAACTTAAAATCACATCAGATGAAATGCAAGAATGAATATATATTAAAGAAAAACAAGCCTAATATACTCTATTTGTGTTAGCCAAATCGTTTAAAGGCATTGACATGTGGATTATAAGTGACACATCAGTAGGTAATAGTAGGTACATCTTATTAATTGATGGGGCCTAGATAAGATATGGGATCAGTCCTTTTCATTTTCCATTTTGAAATATGATTGATATCATTCTAGGTGTAAATAAAAGAAAATGTGATGTTGCAACAATAATGATCCATTAGTCAAGTGAATCACAGGTAAAATGATAATGATGAAGGCAGCAAGGTGCTCAACTATGATCCATCAGATCAAGAGCAAAGAAGCTCTTTTAGTAGATGTTATAATAATGGGAGAGAAAGATAATTAAAGAGTAAACAGCCCACACATCTAGACACATGTTTTCCCTTTCGTTCTTCTCCTACAGGGTATGCCACTGGTTGAGCATGCATGCACGTGCGAGAGAGAGAGAGAGAGAGAGAGAGAGAGAGAGAGAGAGAGAGAGAGAGAGAGAGAGAGAGAGAGAGAGAGAGAGAGTATGCCACTAGCTGCGTACACTTGTTTATGTGTGCATAAGAACGAGGAGAAAAAACAAGAGCGAGTGTGTGTTTCTCCCCCTCTTTGGAATGGATGAGGAAGTGTTGGTCCTAACATAATCTAATAACACAAGATATAATATATCAGCAAAGATTGAGCAATTATTTGGTAAATTCAACCTTTCAAGCTTATTCGCCTGGATACGGTGAAAACATCATACCAAAAATTGTGGGACTTCAGAGCAAGTGAGTTCAAGAAATGCTTGGAAGATGATAAGAAATTATTAGCTATACAAAACCTGAATAATATGTTGGTTCTTCTTAAATGCCCAAAAGAAATTTTAAAAATTATTTAAAATTGGGCCTCACTCTTGAAATATTTTTCTTCTTTAGGTCTCACATTTGAAAAAAGATTCCTAACATGACATACGAGTTTAGACATTGCAACGTAATTTGACCAAATACTAGTAGTCAAATCAAAAAGGATCTAATTACTTTAAAAAGCTTAACAAACATTAGCCAAAATGGATGCAATCTTGTTCGATTGGGTCAGTTTGGAGGCCAACTCATGTCTAACCCAAAAATCAATGTGCCTTGACGAAAACCAAACCCAACCCAATCAGCAATACAGTCATCCCAACCTGAATCTAACCCGTCCATGAATTTCCAAGTTTAGGTTAGAATGGATTGGGTTGGATTGAGTTGTCACGATCATATTTTATTCAAAAACTAATCTCTCTTTTACCAATATTTAAAACTTAATTGATAAGCACAACATAAGGTTAAGAGAAGAAAATGAATTAGTTGGAGACATAAAATTATATATACCATATATTTCAATGTGAATTAATATGATTATTTATATATACTAAAGTAATAATATTTCATGTTTGAGTTAGGTTACCTGAAAACTTAACACGAACCTAACTAGATAACCGGGTTGGATTTTCTCAACCAATGTCCAATCTGCCATATATTACATCCGTCGGGTTGAAAAATTAGGTTGGTCATTGGTCGGGTTGGATTAATATGAATTTGAAATTACACCAGGTGAGCTAAAATCCAAAAGGTGAGCTATGGATTCGGGATGAAAAATCAGGTTGGACACTATTTGCAGCCCTAAGCGAAATAGAAAATTCTCATAACTGGGAACTATAGACATGCTAGTAGTAATGAATGTGAAATTATGATAGGTAAGCTACAACACATCAAATTTAATGATAGTAGATGTTTGCTAAGATTTTTTGAGGGCTGAAAAAAGAAAACTAGATAAAAGATCAAACTAGATGCTACCACATAAACATAAAAAAATTAGATGATGTTTTCAAGAAAAAATGATAAACAAATAGATGAATTGAGAAACTAATGATAGTTTAAGATAAGTTTATTAACTAATTGAGTTAAGAACTAAAAAAGGGTTTCTTGGAGAATCTACAGGAAGTGGTTTGCATTCTGAAGAAATTTGATGCAGAAAGAAGAAATTCACTAGTAAGTCAAATACAAAAGTGGAGGAAAGGGGAGGGAAAGATTAATTGGTCCAGCAGCGTATAAGAAGTTGATAAGATGTACATAAGATCAGTAAAACAGGAACATAAAAAATGCATTTAAATTTGGTAAATCAGGCAAAGACAAACTCAAATTTGGAAAGTCCAGTGAAGGAAGAATGAAATCAAAGATAATTACAAGTTAATTTTAACTAAGGACCAAAGATTTGTATTATAGAAACATGGATTTTATTATAACAAAGTGTATCATGAGAAACAAACATAAAACTAGCTATATAAACAAAAATTAATCCAATTTAAAACAAGTATGAACAAAGAATATAGGTTAATAGAGTTAAATATGCTCCGAGGTGGATGAATTAGACACCAGTGTTTTAAATATCGACCGATATATTGGTATATCGGCCAATATCCCAATTCTTACCTCCAACCGATTCGATATGTATGCTTCTATACCGTTTCGCATTTTGGACCAAAATAGATCGATATATTGGCTCAAGAATGAGATATCAAGCAATATTTCAGTCTCAGAATGCCGCTAATAAACAGTATTATCATATTTTCTTTCAATTATGACAAGAACTTAATCCTACAGATTAGCTCATAACTCCGACTACCATATATATGAGGAAGAGATAAAATTAGGCTCGATTAGTAGTCTTGTGCCCCTTTCATTGATCATTTTTCCCTTATGCATGGCGATTGCGAGATGTGACTAATAACTATACTATATATATTAATTTTATTTTTGAGTTTTGAAGGTTGGATATTTAGCTGGTATGTTTATGATGCATTCAAAAAGATTCTACAATTGTCAAATTATTTATAGGTTCAATTAAATTGATTAAGGTAGATATTTTTAAGGTCCGAATTTATTTTAAATAAGTTAAAGGCAGGCATGAGCCGCATGATAAGTATATTTATCATTCAAAAAGATATCCAATATGACAACTGATATTTAATAAATATCGTCATATATCACCAATATATGATATCTGATATAAAATCTTACCCTACTAATATATCACCGATAGCTGATATTTAAAATATTGATACAAATTGATCAAGATAACTATTCTCTATGACTCTAAACTTGTCCTAAGTAGTTTAATATGTTTTATATGTGTAATAACATGTATATTATTTAACCAGTATGACACTAATATTACATCCGGTATTTAGTACCATATCGCGATATATCGTCCGATATTCGATATATAATTTTGTCAACCGGTATATTGCTGGTATCTGATATTTAAAACACCGTTAGACACCCAGAGTGGATGATACTTTTGCTAGTTTTCATAGTGTTTGGGAGAGGACAGCAGTTTACTTGTGAAATCTATCCTGAAAAAGCTTAAAGAACATGAATTACTAACAGAGAACTTGGAAATTAGGACAAACGTAAGAAAAAAGGAATTATAAACAATTGCAACTCCCAGAACAACCTTGTTGAACCAAACTTTAAAATACAGTGTGGAACTTCATGAAGAGTAGAGTATAATCGAGTGATACATGAAAGTTAATTCAATTGGTTTCATTTCAAGTAGGCCTATCATGAGAACAATTTAACTTTAAAACTACACAAAAACGAGGTTAAGATTCTTAAGAATAAAAATCAAATCCATAATTTTAGGGCAGAGAGATAAAGGATAAATCCCATGAGATTGCTTCATGCATACTTGACTAATTACTAACAACATCTAGTGATTGAACCAGTATCTCATAGTTTGTCCACTTATGCAAAAAAGTCACCTGAAGGCTTTGATCCCATGAACATGGAGCTTCTAATCAACATCCACAATTGAGGATGATGCCTCAATTTCAGCTCACATCTGGTGTTCCAGCATTCTCCATTCAAAATCTCTCTTTGTTAATGATCTCAAAGAAGGGAAACCTTCACATTAGAATAGTATGACCCCAAAGAAAATATTGATTCAAGTTGTTACAAATTCCCAGTAGTTTCCTCTTACACACAAACTTTTATATGATAAGTAGGCGTACCGTGTTTATTTCACCGATTGCATCACAAGTTTGTCAGTATCGGTACATATAATGGGCTGCAGTCTTTAACATTTATGCTTATGGGCATCGATAAATATTTACAAGAAGGCCATTAAGAAAATATTGGTAGTCTTAGCAAAACAGCAGAGGCTCTAAATGCACAGGCTTGATAAGTTCTTGAAAGCATGTCAAGAGAAGAAGGAAAGCATCAGTTACAAGATATTGAAGCATTAAACTATAGGATAGTACTTCTAAACTATCAACTTACAAATACATAATTCAAAACATTATTATTTATTTGTTCTATTCAGGCCCGGCCCAACCATAAAGCAATGAAGACTATTATCTTGGGCCTCACTCTTTTAAGAAGACCCCCCAAAGAAATTTCTTCCTTTTCTCGGCCCTTCTTAAATGCCTAAAAGAAATTTCAAAATTATTTAAAATTAGGCCTCACTCTTGAAATATTTTTCTTCTTTTGATCTCACTCTTAAATGCCTAAAAGATTCTTCCTTGGACCTCACTCTTTAGGAAGGGCCCCCATTTTGTTTTTTGTTTTTTCCTTCCTTCTCTCTGATCCTCCTAACAGGCAGAAAGAATTTTTTTCAAAATTATTTAAAATTAGGCTCAGTCTTGAAATTCTTTTCCTTGGACCTCACTTGAAATTTTTTTCTAAAAGTTGTGAACTTTTTCATAACTAAAAATAGTAAAACCTTATTTTAGATTGACTATGTCACAGAATAGGTTGGATGGATGAGCCATAGCAAGTATTTATTGAGAGTAACATGTTAATGAGTAATTTTATAAATCAAAGTAGAAGGATCAGCTGAGATCCTCAGAAGAAAGGATATTTACATTAGCTAAAAAGAATTTTTCCTTAGCGAAAGTTTTGCCTTAGACCTAGTAACGGCCCGCTCCTAATTACCGACTATATCAAATGTTCCAACATTACTATTGGAAAAATTCCAAAATCATATATCCTGATGCTAAATTCTTAACATATATCATTAAAACTAATTTTTACTCTGAAAAATAAAAATGCATATTTGACCGAAATAGTAAGAACTCACAATAATCCACTAAAGTATCCGATAACATGCATTCTCGCCGACGGCCCATAATCAAAGACCACTCTCGTCTCATACAGCCTCCTCATCACCTGCGCCTCCATCAGCACCAACACAAACACCGTCCTCCAAACCCTCAGCCTCTCCGCCACCGACGCAATCCCCCTCCCCTTCCCAAACAAGATCCTCGACCCCCCGGCCAGGTTGCTGGCCACGTCACCAAACTCCAGCGTCACCCCCGCCAGCGGCAGCATCTCGCTGTACGCATAGAACCACGTGCAGACCAAGAGGACCGTCGTGATCGCCACGGCAACGACGTAGAAGTGCAGGAAGAAGCGTTGAGGGACCGTGAGAAGCTTACGGGAGTTAGGGTTTTGGGTTTTGCCGCGGCCGGCGAAGGCCGAGAGGTAGCGGCGGATGGGGGAGAAGGATTTGAGGGGGACGGAGGCGGCGAGGATGGGGACGATGGCGGCGAGCCATGAGAGGCGGAGGAGAGAGGTTAGGGGGAAATTTACGATTGAGTCCATTTTTTGGGGATGAGGGGGCTGGATCTAATTTTGTCAGGGACTCGCTGGGCGAGGCCTCGGGCGGAAGAAATACCATTCGTGAGGTGAGGGGTTTGGGATGAAGAAAAGTTGGGGCAAGAGAGAGTAGCAATTATTTGTTATTACTGCTGGAGATTTTGAGATGAGATGCAATTACTGCTGGTGACTTTGAGAGGATAGCCGGTGGTCCTGTTTGGATAGGCATAGAGGAGGGAGTTCTCCTAGTGAGCACTGTTTGCCTGATGAGCCCACCCTCTCTTTCTTCTGAAAGAGAGGAATTTTCCTAGTGAGCACGCTCGAAATTTTCTCCCAGTCCTTCCTTTTCCTTCCCTAAACCACTCTTCTCTCTCCTTCTCCGTTCTCCTCTGGACTCTCGAGAGATAGAGTCTTGATCTCATTTCAAATTAGGGTTAGGGTTAAGATTTTAGATATTGGATTCGATGGGGAGGAAGAGGAAATCGGAGGCACCTCGGCTGGACAAGGTGGATCGGAGCATGTACTCGACCTTCTGCAGCGCCGCCAACTCCTTCTCGCAGCTCTACTCGCAGGCCATGCATCGCTAGAATCTCTCTTTTCAGGCCGGAGAGCGCGATGGATTAGCCAGCCTCTCTCTCTCTCACACACACAATTCTGTTCTAAATTGAGGGTTTCTATCCGTTCAAAATTCAAGCTCGTGCTAGATTGTATGGAGTTTTTATGGAAATTTTTTAGGGAAATTTTAGGGAATTTTTTTATTTTGGACTCGGCTGGTATTGATGAAATTGTTGAACACTTGCTGTTGGTTCTTTTGTTATTATTAGTTTCTATTATATTGATAATATTCTATCTGCGCTTCAATTGTATGAGAGCGCTAGGGCTTGGTTGGACGGTGCTATTTAGTTCACCTGAGAATTAGGGGTTGCAGGAGAGAATATGAAGTAGCTTTAGTTGAGTTAGCTGCTTGTGCCAAGGACAGTGATGAGAGCATTCCCCTTGATCTCTAGCCTCATTCAATAGATCCTAACGAGAGAAAAAAAAAACGACGAAGGGATTTTAGTATTTTTCTTTTATATTTTTGTACCTTTGTGCTAAATATTTATGATTATCCACTTGCAAGTGTTAATGTATTGATATTAGCGAAATCTCCTATTGTTTAGGATCTCACAAGTTCACAAAGACTTATCGAGATACCAATACTCCATTGTGGCGTCAAAATGTTCAGAGACTTGTAAACATTGGATTATTTTCTTTTAGAGTTAAGATTGTAATGGTGTTCTAATGGTATTTGTCATTATGACTGTAACAACCTAATTTCAACATAACTTATATTTTTGATATCAGATTAATCCCAAAATGAATGTGTTGTGTTTGTCTCATTTTTCTATATTTTTGTGATTTTCTTAAAATTTTCAAGATAGTAACTTAAAATAATATTATTTTAATCACCGGTGGGTCCTACACATATTTTTACTAGTCTCTCTTCTTTTGACTTGTAAAGATGAAGTTTGATTTTATTTGGGTTAGTTTAATTTGAAATTATAGTTTTAAACAACTTTAATAATCTATTATTATTAGTCATTTGTCATATTCCTATTTTGTTTTTATTCACTCATACCTCATTCACCATACTTCTCCTTTGGTCAAGAATGACAAACCATCATGTTACCCAATATCTCTCCTTTATTTATATCTTTTTCTTCCCCTCCTTTTATTTATTTTATCTCCTTTATTTTTCATTCATCTCTTCCTTTTATTTTTTTCTACTCCAACTCAAGCGAAGAAGAAGAAAAGAGAAGAAGAAGAAAAGAGAAGAAAAGAGGAAAAAAAGAATAAAAAGAGAAGTTCTTTAGTCTCAAGATAGGCTTACCTTCCTTAACCTATCAAGGCAAGTAAAATCACATCCCCTTTCATGTTTTATTTCTAATTCTAATTGTTTATGGTTAACTTAGAATCTTGATTTGTTAAAACTTAAAAACATAATATCTCTATACAAAAATCTCTATGATTATTTTAGAAAAATAAAAATATGATTTTTTATACTTTACCCTATGTTTATATATCGAATTTATCATTTTATTTATAATCTCTCATTCTTAAACTACAAGTTATAAAGTTAAACTATATGCTTTATTTTTAAATTATAAAAATACTACCTTTATGAATATTCATCATGTTTGGATATACATTTGAATTTTCCATATAAGATCTTTATATATAATGCAATGATTTTTAAATCATTTTCCACTTGCCATTAGAACATAGGTATATGTATGTATTAATAATCATATTTTAAAAAGAAGATTTCAAATAAATAAGTTTCTACATTAAATTGTTAAAATATTTCTTTTATACGAGATATTATGTTAGGTCATAATTCTTTCTATGCTAATCCATGTTTAAATATATACATATATATATATACATGTCTAAGATTTAACAAATTTGCTACTTTCCATACTATGAAATCATACTAGAATTTAGAAAATCAATATGTTGTTAAACTAATTGTTATAAAAGTGTTAAGCCTATTTAATTCCTATCCTTACAAATTTAGTACCCACTTGCCTAATGTGTTTATATGCATAATTGTATTGCGTGGTTTACATACATGATCATTATTTGCATAACACATTTTAATATTCTATTACTATCATGCTTGCCTTAACATATACATACTAGTAACTTGTACAATATACATGAAATTATATATGTGTTTATATGCGTAATTGTATTTGCATGATTCACATATATGATCATCCTAGGTATCTTTACATCTTAATACTCACATACGTATTTATATGTATACTTGTATTTATGTGTAGTTTACATACATGATCATTTTCATAACATTCATTCTAACATTCTATACTCTATCATACTTGCATTGACACATACATACTAGTTACTTGTACAACATATACGAAATTATACCGGACTTTCCTTATTAGTACATACACGTCTTGATAGTGTCATGGATCTTGACTTGCCTGTTAACTTGATTTTGACATTCCATCATATTTACTTCGACATATACATACTAATTACTTGTACAAGATACATGAAAATATTCCGGATTTTCCTTGTTAGTATATACACATGTCTTGATGGTGCCATGGATCCTAACTTGCCTGTTAACTTGATTTTGATATGGACCACATCTTACTTGTTACTAGACATGTATATGTATTAATCTTGACATGATTAGTTTATCATATTCCGGATTGATTTGCATGTAATATAGCTTGAAATCTTGGGTTATGGGAGAACTAAAGGGTGGACAAATATTGTATCGTGAAAGATTTAGGATAGGTTGCGCAACCGAAATAAGGGCACATCATCGGGGGCGCCCAGATGGTACTGAGCCATCATCTCTTGTTTAGTCCATATTGATGGGACGACCGATTATTCAGTAATCGGTATCTGCTTGAGTGCTTAGCGGCACGGCTGGTTCAGTGCCAGCATCTTGGTCGGGTCCCGGGTATGCACGGGTACTTTCACGATACGAGTCATTTCTTCACCACTTAGTTCAAAATATAAAATAAAATATGATATTAACCTAGACTTGATATCTATTAGTCTCCGTACTTGATATCGATCACATACTATACAGATCCATTTCTTCACCACTTAGTTCAAAATATAAAATAAAATATGATATTAACCTAGACTTGATATGTATTAGTCTCCGTACTTGATATCGATCACAGATCTATTTCTTCACCAATTAGTTCACCATGCATGTGCATATGTTTTTTTTACATCAATTCATATTTTACTTGTTAGTACATATTGCATGCTCCCTATCATACAAGTCTAGTTATTCACCATTAGTCTCCATACTTGATAGCATGTACATTCTTTCTTGATATCATTACTTGATTATTTAATATTTTTCACACATGCGCATAGTTACATATCCACACCCATATATTACCTATTTGTTTATATTACACGCTCCGTACTTCTTATTATTTTACTTACCGGGTTTGACCCTGAGCTCCCCGACACGCTCAGGTACTGAAGATGTGAGCAAGGATCCGCCACTGCATGATCCGTACTTTCTAGAGCAGACCGAGCAGCAATAGATTTATAGGTCTCCGCTTTTGTATTTTTGGTTTGGTATGTATCACCCCTTTGGGACGTTATTTCTATCTTTTGTATCAGTATTGTACTTGCTGCTGCTTATCTTAGACATGTATATCTTCTCTTTTATATGGCAGTAGACTAACTTTCAAGATCCTAGTTGATGACTAGTATTCAATTCTATTCATTTCTTCTTTTACATATTTATAGGTCTCGTGCACGTCGACTTACACGTGCCCGACGGTAACGCACTCCGTTTTCATATCCCTCCGGAAAATGGGGCGTTACAATGACTTAAGTGTAATTCGATGAACAAGCCATGGCAGAAGCACCCAATACTATTAGAAGATTTGAACCAGGTGTTACCCACTAGGAAGACACGAAGGTAATAAATCTTGTATAAAGTTTAGAGTTAATGAAGTGCAAATGTTTCATGTTTTGTAATCATCGTAAATTTTGTGATGAATATTTTTTATATTTGCTTTTTTATGATGATTATTATGACTCGAAGGTTTAATTAAACCTTAATACACAAGATTAATAATATCCTTAAATGAATTGTATCATGAATTTGATATTTTGTATTTACTTTGTTGTCTGGTTACTATAATTGACCTTTCATTTTCATTTTATTATTAAAAAATATGAATTTTTCATTTTCATTTTATTATTAAAAAATATGAATTTATTCTTTTAGTTCATGGTGTTATAGTCAACAAAAGTTGATAGTCATATTTGTTACTTTAATCCATGTCCTATCCAACAGTTTATTTCTCTAATGTTTTTGTCTGTCGATGTATTAGCACATTGTAGATAAAAAAAAAAAATAAAAAAATAAAAAAAAATCTTTTTTTGCTAAGTGGGCACACCCGCGGGTTCCACCCGCGGGATGCAACCCGCGGGTCGAGTTGCCACCTGCGGGAGAATTCCCGCGGGTTGCAACCCGCAGGAGGATTCCCGCGGGTGGCAACCCGCGGGGGCGATCCCGCGGATTGTTTTTCGTTGTTTTCCGTTGTTTTGTTTCCTATTTTATTTTCCTGATATCCCGTGATCCGCTTTTTCAGGAGGAATCGAGCCGGATTTCAAGTCTCTTCGGTCTATAAAATACAGAAATTTAACCGGAGGGGGGGATTGGACTTTTGGACTTTTGGATTGGGGGGGAGATCCTTTCGGGAAGAGTCTAATTTTCCAGAGTCCAAATATCCAGAGAGGAGTTCCTCAATTCAGAGAGATCGGATCGTCAACGGAGTACAGAAACAAAGCTCCACCGCTGCCAGACCCACAAAAATAAAGGGGAATCGAAATCAATCGATCCCCATTCTTGTAATCTCGATTTTCTATTTTGTAATCTTTCTTTTATTGCTGTAATTCAAAATTAAATTGGCATATAAAGGAAGATTCAATTTTTCGGGCAAACAAGAATTGGCGACCACAGTGGGAGTTTGGGCGGCGCAATCCAATCTTTAAATTTTTTTTTTTCGGAGCCTAGGCGTTATCGCCGGGTAACGATAAATAAATGTGAGGCGTCATCGCACACCAAAATTGACAAGACGTCATCGTCTGTAAAAAAAAAAATTATGAGGCGTCATCGCCCATAAAAAAAAAAATTTTTGACAAGACGTCATCGTCTGTCAAAAAAAAAAAAAAAAAAAAAATTTATGAGGCGTCATCGCCAATAAAAAAAAAAAATTTTTGAGGCGTCATCGCCCATAAAAAAAAAATGACAAGACGTCATCGTCTGTCAAAAAATAAATAAATAAATAAATAAATAAAATTGACAAAACTGGATACAACTCCAAGATGCAACCCGCAGATGGAATCTTGGGACCCGCGTGGACGCAACCCGCATATGGAAGCGTGGGATGCAACCCGCAGATGGAATCTTGGGACCCGCGTGGACGCAACCCGCATATGGAAGCGCGGGATGCAACCCGCAGATGGAATCTTGAGACCAGCATGGACGCAACCCGCATATGGAAGAGCGGGATGCAACCCGCAGATGGAATCTTGGGACCCGCATGGACGCAACCCGCATATGGAAGAGGGGGATGCAACCCGCAGATGGAATCTTGGGACCCGCATGGACGCAACCCGCATATGGAAGAGGGGGATGCAACCCGCAGATGGAATCTTGGGACCCGCATGGACGCAACCCGCATATGGAAGAGGGGGATCCAACCCGCAGATGGAATCTTGGGACCCGCATATGGAAGCGCGGGATGCAACCCGCAAATAGAATCTTGGGACCCACATGAACGCAACCTACATATGGAAGCGCGGGACGCAACCCGCAGATGGAACCTGGGTCACCCGCACTTTTCTCCCTCTCTCCCGCACAAAAAAAAAAAAAATTAATAAATAGGCAAAAAAAAAAAGAAAAGGGTGTTATCACCCACAAAAAATTGACAAAGTTAAAAAAAATAATAATAATAAATAATTAAAAAATATATATATATATATATAGAAAAAAAAACATGCAGTATGAGTGCTCTACCCATGGGTTGTATCCCACGGATGCACCCGCGGATGCCAAAATAAATAAATAAATAAATAAAATAAAATAAAAAAATTAATTAAAATAAAAAATATAAAAAATATAAAAATATAAAAAAAAAAAAGCAAAAAAAATAAAAAAATAAAAAAATAAAAAAAATAAAAAAAATAAAAAAAATAAACAAAAAATAATAATAAATAAAAATATATTTGCAAGGCCTCATCGCTTACCAAAATAAATAAATAAATAAATAATAAAAAATAAAATGCTAGGCGTCATCACCTATAAAAAAAAAAAAAAATTTAAAAGGCGTCATCGTTTATAAAAAAAAAAGGACATCATTGCAAAAAAAAAAAAAAAAAAAGAGAGATAAAGAAATAAAAATGTATATATAAAATAAAATAAAATAAAAAAATGATGAATCGCCCAACGCCGTTAAGGCTACGGGAAGAGAATAAATTTCTCGCCAACCCCACCATACTGGGGGTAAAAAGTATGAATTACCCAACGCCGCTAAGGTTACGGGAAGAGAATAAATTTCTCGCCAACTCCACCATACTGGGGGTAAAAAGTATGAATTACCCAACGCCGCTAAGGCTACGGGAAGAGAATAAATTTCTCGCCAACCCCAACATACTGGGGGTAAAAAGTATGAATTGCCCAACGCCGCTAAGGCTACGGGAAGAGAATAAATTTCTCGCCAACCCCATCATACTGGGGGTAAAAAGTATGAATTACCCAACGCCGACAAGGCTATGGGGAGAGAATAAATTTCTCGCCAACCCCACCATGCTGGGGGTAAAAAACATGAACCGCCCAACGCCGATAAGGATACGGGAAGAGAATAGATTTCTCGCCAACCCATTCATACTGGGGGTAAAAGTATGAATTGCCCAATGCCGTTAAGGCAAAGTGAAGAGGAAAAGTTTAGTATTTAAACCCAAACGAAACCCTCGACAACTCACTATGCTGAGGATAATAGTATGGCTAGCCCAACGCAAACGGTAGTTGGTAAAAGCAAAATCAAACCCGTTGATAGCTGGGGGTTTGCTAAAAATCCCACGACAAATCTGTCACAACAGTATTCTTATCCGAATATAAGAATATATCACTACCCTAAGCTGCTAAGGCAAAGGGAAGAGGAAAAGTTTGGCATTTAAGCCCAAACGAAATTCTTGACAACTCACCATGCTGAGGGGAATAGTATGGCTAGCCCAACTCAAACAGTAGTTGGTAAAGGCTAATCAAATCCGTTGATAGCTGGGGGTTTGCTAAAAATCCTAATAAGATAAATCTCCTGTCACGTTAAGATTTCACCTCTGACAGCAAAACTTTTCTTGTCATTTTGCTCTAACAGAGCAAGCGACACTCCAAAATATTTATCAAGTTAAAATCATACCTCTGACATCATAATTCAAAATCAAAAGAGATAAAATCCTAATTAAATCGATCCCCTGTCACGTTAAGATTTCACCTCTGACAGAAAAGAAAATTCACACTTCATCAAGTCCAACATTACAACCTCTGATGAACGTGCTTTTAATATCGTTAAGTTGAAAATCACCTCTGACGAAAATCATCTCCCTATCAAGTTAACAGTTACCTCTGATAGTCCGATTCCAAAACTAAATACGTTAACCGTCACCTCTGTTTAGTCAGCTTGTCCCTATCACGACCAGATCCTCTGAATAGATTAAGCTCCAAAACACGTTTAATGTGAGCTCTGTCTTTTCCTGATTCGTCATACTAGATGTCACTGAACGGTTAGGATTAAAATAAGCACGTTAATATTATACCTCTGCTTGACCTAAAATAAGCACGTTAACATTATACCTCTGCTTGTCCTGTAATGAGTACGTTAAAATCATACATCTGCTTGTTATGGAATAAATAAATATATTAACAGTTATCTCTATCGACCAAATCTTTTAAAAGGTCTATAACCAAAATTAAAGAATCCAAAGTATTTCGAAATTCAGTGCGGTTCAATATAGAACTTCGAAAACTTTGGAGGGGGTTATGTAGATTAAAAAAAAAAAAATCTTTTTTGCTAAGTGGGCACACCCGCGGGAGCCCCCTCGGGTTGCCACCTGCGGGAGAATTCCCGCGGGTTGCAACCCGCGGGAGAATTCCCGCGGGTTGCAACCCGCAGGAGCCCCCGCGGGTTGCCACCCGCGGGAGGATTCCCGCGGGTGGCAACCCGCGGGGGCGATCCCGCGGGTTGCAACCCGCGGGTTGTTTTTCGTTGTTTTCCGTTGTTTTATTTCCTATTTTATTTTCCTGATATCCCGTGATCCGCTTTTTCAAGAGGAATCGAGCCGGATTTCAAGTCTCTTCGGTCTATAAAATACAGAAATTTAACCGGAGGGGGGGATTGGACTTTTGGACTTTTGGATTGGGGGGGAGATCCTTTCGGGAAGAGTCTAATTTTCCAGAGTCCAAATATCCAGAGAGGAGTTCCTCAATTCAGAGAGATCGGATCGTCAACGGAGTACAGAAACAAAGCTCCACCGCTGTCAGACCCACAAAAATAAAGGGGAATCGAAATCAATCGATCCCCATTCTTGTAATCTCGATTTTCTATTTTGTAATCTTTCTTTTATTGCTGTAATTCAAAATTAAATTGGCATATAAAGGAAGATTCAATTTTTCGGGCAAACACACATTTGCATCTTTTTTTTTTTTTTCTTAAATGCAATCAGTTTATAGAAATTTTGGTTGCTTAAAACTATTTAAACAATACTATAATAAGAAATGTTAATTCTGAAATAGAACTCAGAGTTTTATGTTCTCAAAGAGGATGCATCTCCATGTATTAGCACATTTTTTTATCCTTATATCCTATCCGGGGTGTACACACCGGACAAATTTTCAACTGTCCGGATTGGAAGTCCGAACAGTGGACTACTGTTCGGACTGACAGTCCGGACAAAAAAATTTCGTCCGGACAGCAGTCCACTATTCGGACTTCCTGTCCGGACAGATATTGGACTGTCCGGACTGTCAGTCCGGACAGTGGCGAGTCGTCCGGAAGTTTTTTTTGGCTTCATAACTTTTATCAATCCATACTTTTTCTACAATTTTGAGTAAGCAAAAGGCCTAATAAAGTCAATTTTCTAATTTAATTTGTAAGATAATTTAATATAAAAAAAGATTTGATGGAATAGTTATGTGTTTTAGGATTTTTTTAATTTTTATTTTGTGGTTAACTGAATTGCAGTTGAGAAGAGAATGAGAAAAGAGATTGAAGATAAGGATATTCAAGTACAAAAAATTCGATGATAAACTTGAAATATGAAAGAAGTTTTTAAGTGGGCTCAATGAGGAAAGATGGTGTGCCTCTAGAAACTTCCCATAGAGGAAAGGGAGCTAGTTGTGGGTTGGGCTGTTGTTGGGCTGGCTAATTAGGCCACTATTTTAACAACGGTAAATTCTAAGTGAGCCAACCTTCTGTGTGAGTTTGTTCACTTATCTAATTCATTTCTAATTCATTGTTATTATAAATTTGTCATTTTAAATATGAGACTAAGTTCAGGGATGAACAGTTGGACGAAGCGGTCGGTAGTCGGAGAAATCCAATAAGATGGGGCTCCGATCGCTGCCGTCGTTCTACTCCGACCGATCTCTGATCGATTTTCGATCGGACGGAGCCGGTCAATTCTTCACTGAGTCAGACGGAATTCAACAAAACCGTCTTCCTCCTTCCTCCTTAGACATTGGCAACACGAAGAGGGAAAAAAAAAAAAAAAAAGAAGGCCGCCATAAACTGAGGAGATTAGGATAGAGTAGGTCGCCGGAGTTCATCGGATTTAAATCCACACCGTCTCCTCCCAATCTCATTCAAATCCATCTGTCCCCCTTTCTTCTCAAACCCATACATACATTTAAAAACAAAATATAATCAAAATTTTTATGAATCACATAAAATTAACATGAATTTAAAAAAAACAGAAATCACATAAAATGAGCCGGAGTAAAGAGAAAGACAGAGAGAGTACAGAGAAAGAGAGAGGTCAGGGCGTGCTGGAGGGAGCAAAAACCAGTCATTTTCGAATTCCCCTGAATTAAAAAATGTCGGTCGAATCATAATTCGTTAGATCTCACGATATCTGACTGATCCAACTCTTGAAACGAACAGATGACATATCTCCGACCGAACTCTGACAACCTACTCTGTCCGAATTCCGACTGATTACGATTGGAGTCGAACAAAGCAGTCTGAGGTGTTGACTGTTGTTCACCCCTACCTAAGTTACTCTCTTTTTTTCCAATATATTATACTTCTACGTAACTAAATCCATTAGCCTAATATGAGAATCTCCACTTGTTCTCAACGTCAAAAACAGTGCCTTTTATTTTTCCAAATTATATTTTCAAATCATAATCTAAATACAATCCTTGTTGGAATCTAGAAATGCGCAAGGGAATTTGAAAATTTTGAAGAGAAAGAAGAGAGAGGAGAAAAAACAAAAGAAAATGGAAAATTAGAAATATTATGGGCAAACTTAGTAAAAATCCTTGTTTTTAAATTTTAGTATGGACATTCTTAGAAAGCGGCACACACACACACACACACATATATATATATATATATATATATATATATATATATATATATATATATATATATATATATATATATATATATATATATATATATATATATATATATATATATATATATATATATATATATATATATTTGTGTGCGCATGAATAATAGAAATGAGACGTCACCTCACGCATGTTACTTCAGCTGTTGTTCATTTTCACTATTTTCAACAAATTCTTTTAAAGCTTTTCGTTCCGATTATGATATCAACCAATTAATGTTCACCCATACCCAATTTCATAGGTTTTAGTTTTGATTTGGTCTTCTATCAAGCTGATAGAAAATTAATGATCTTCGATGAATAAAACATTTTGTACCGATTTGATGACAGGGTAAATGAACTCCAAAATTCTTGAAATTTGATCTTAAAAAAGTTAGGAAGGTAAGGACTCTAATTCTAGGAAAAGTTTGAAGAAAACTATTGAATTATTATATATTTGCTGGCAACTCATATAAGTTTT
The DNA here is from genome assembly GCA_036321105.1 of Dracaena cambodiana. Lineage (NCBI taxonomy): Eukaryota > Viridiplantae > Streptophyta > Magnoliopsida > Asparagales > Asparagaceae > Dracaena > Dracaena cambodiana. Next base: position 15,447,410 of record JAYEPQ010000004.1, on the reverse strand, counting down.
CCTAAGTTGACGGCTTATTTACAGAATTTTATATATATATGGGAATGGTGTACTTGTCATAGGGGAGTTGCCTATGAAAACACGCTAAATCTCAACATAGAGAGTATATGTGAATGATCAAAACTATTGACTGCAATTTTCACACTTTAAATAGATAGCATATAAGAAAGGGTATTTACAGATTTGTCCCTTAAATCTTTATAAATTATAATTTAGTGCCCAAAATCTTCATATTTAAAATTTAGTCCCCCAAATCCTCTAAGTTACTACAATTTAATCCCCTTCCCTAACTTCCGTTAGCCTAGTTTATTTTTTGACCTGATTTTTCTATTTTACCCATTCTTAATTCCTTCTTCTCTCTTCCTCCTCTCTTCTCCTTCCCTCTCTCCTCTCTTCTCTTCTCCTTCTCTCTTGCTTCTCTCTTATCATTTTCTTCATTCTTCCTCCCTTCTCTCTTCTTCCTCTCTTCTCCTTTTCTTCATTGCGTTTATTGGCTTCCCCCCTTCTTCTTCTCTATTCTTCTCGCTTTTTCTTTATAGGGGTATTTAAATTATTTTATTATTTTAAAAAAGTAAAAATTAAATTATGTCGTTTATTTGGACGGAAAAACTAACGGAGAAAATAAATTGTAGTAACTTAGACGAATTGGGGGATTAAATCCTAAATATAAAGATTTGGGGGACTAAATCATAATTTATAAAAATTTAAGGGACAAACCTGTAAATACCCCATAAAAAAATCATGAGATTTAGATATTGTTTTTTTTATCACCAACACTTTAAGTACACCTTTTTATGTGTGTGTATATATGTGTGTATGTGTGTGAGTGTATGGATTACTGTATTGATTGATTTTTTGGCACATTTTCCATTATATCAAGTGAATAAAAGATATTGTATTCATCGAAAACTATTAATTTTGTGTATAATTCATAGAAGGCCAAATAAAATCTAAAATCCAAAAAATTGGATATGAGCAAACCTTAAGGAGGTTGAAATCATAATCCAAAAAAATAATTTAAAAAGAATTATTAGAGATAGCAGAAGGTAACTAGGTAACTTGTGTGAGTTATCTACTCATTTCCACATTTCGTAGCCTCCATTGCTCCAAGTTCCCATTTCTGTCTCGATTAATTTAACAATTAATAACTGATTTATGAAGCAACTTGCCAAGATTTTTAATTAGCATACATAAAATCATCCCTACATTCTAACTCAGTAAATTAATCAAGTCATCATTCTACTAGATAGATAGCTAGCTATAGATTATATATAGACAAAAACACAAGATACACAAAAAAAAAAACAAGAGATGCCTCATCAACAAAATTAGCTTATTTTGCAACCCTCCCCTCTCTACACACCAAAAGCCCCCATCCCAGTTACAACCAATTCAAGAACACCACATACAAATATTTATATAACATACATAAATATTTTCAAACCCCTGAATTTGATTTTATTTCATCAGAACAAGTAGTGTAGAGCTAGTACTCTTCATCAACTCCATCAGTTCTCAAATACACAGATCCCATCTGATGAGGCACTCAACAGCCCCTCTATCTTCCCCTCTCCTCGATCCCCTTCACCTTGCAGCAGCAGCATTGCCGCGATATCCGAATCAGCAGCAGCACTAGCATCCACGCCAAACCCTGCGACGGGCTCGAGTTCAGGCACCGGCCCTGTCAACGACCTGACCTCCTCATGGCTCAGCTGCGACGCCACGAACTTATCGAGAGCCCTCCAGTCAGTCACTACTCTCACTCGCTCCTGATCTGCCTCCTCGAGTGAGCTCACTCTCTTTGGCGGTGGAAGGGAGGGGCTCTCCAGCTGCGGAAGCTGGACGAAGGCGTTGTTGGAGTGATGGAGGAGGTTGAGGGCTTCGAGCTCGGCTTCTTGCTTGCAGAAATGATGCCGCTGCTGCTGCTGCTGTCTGTAGAGGAAGTCGAGGGGGTCAGGTATGGAGGGCGCTGACATGCAGTAGGCGGAGTCCCAAGGGTCGACCATGAGGTTTCTTGGCTGACTGGTCGCTCGCTTCTTGAATGCTCGGCAAACGACCCAGCCTTCTTCCTGCATGCACGATCAGAAAATATTGTTGATGACTGGAGTTGAAATGCAACAGTACTCTTCTTCTGTGGAGAAGGTTTTTTGAGTTTTATGTCTTAGATAAATGCTGAAAATAACTCGTTATGAATCCCGTTATGTTGTATTATGAAACCTAAGAGGAACTCAACATTACTAAACAGTCGAAAATAACTCAATGCACCGTAACGATACGTTTTTTACATTATTTTACGTTATGTTACGTTATTTGCAATAATTTTTTAATAATTTTTATATTGATGTTGATTATTTAATTTGATTGTTAACGAATTGCTGTAGTTTTTTCACTTGACGACTTGTTATTTACATATTTGATTGCTTGTGATATTATTAACTTGCTAGTTTGTGATTATATTCTTATTTACTTGTTATAATTCATTTTCAACTACTGAAATTTCTTACTTACTGATTAAATTGAATTCTCAGCTAATTAAAATAAACAATTAGAAATAATATAAATTGAGCATTACAAAATATAAATTACAATATTGATAATAATTCAAAAGAAGTTTGAAATCTTATTTTCTTGTTTAGATGATGACTGAAATTATGGGTGCGAATTTAATTTAATTATGAAGATAAGTATGAGAATTATTGTGAAACTTATTAGAAATTTAAAATTGACACTGATATATAAAATATTTATATATTTTTCTTTTAAAATTTTTTAATTTAATTTTTAATTTATAAAATTTATTTTATATAGCTTTATATTTATTTTTATTAAATAAATAAAAAATAGGTAATCTACGTTATGCGTTACGTTACATGCGACATAACCTAACATAGACAAAGCGTTACGTTACCATTATTGTTATTTAAACATTGTTTTAGATATCACCCGTTAGTACTTTTTTGTTTAGATTTAGGGTGTGTTTGTTTCATGGAAGTATAGAGGAAATAGTAGAAGTAAAGTCACTTCTTTCTCTTCATGTGTTTGTTTGGCTTAAAAGTAAAGTGGAAGTTACTTCCACAATGATGAGGTGCATTTTATGTGGCAACCAAACTTCTCAAATCTACTTCACATGGATTTTGGGTGGAAGAGACTTAGAAGTAAAAAGTATTAATATTTTATTATCTTGTATTTTATTCTTCTTTTCTTTCTTCCAAGAAATAATTATTTTATTCATTTTCTATTACTTCCTTCTTCTAAAAAATAAGAAACAAATGCTAGAAGTATTAGAAGTGTTAGAAGTGTAATACTTCCAATTCTTTATTTTTAAAAGTAATTTCTAATTTACTTCCTTACTTTCACTGTTTCTAAATACCAAAAGGTGTCTTGTGGTGAAGTGGATCAAGCTTACAAGCTCCTCTACGGTTGTGTGGGGTTGAGTTGAGCTCTATGGATAAAAAGTAGAGCTTCCCTTTTTGTTTGAGAGTGGACTTTGAATGTACAAGTTAGAGGAAACCTTTTTAGTTTTTTTTTTTTTGGCAATTTATGTGTTAATTTAGTTATCTAATAGTGTAGGAAGTATTCATTGGATTGAAAAGGATAAACAAATAAATAAACGTAAATAGTGAGTTGCAAAATTGATTCTCATTCTAACGTGTTAGTCCTGTAAAAAAAAATTGTTTTTAATTCCACTTGAAAAGTAAATAAAAAGACATACTTCTAACTGATTTTCTTGCTTTTTTTTTTCCTCTATTATTTCTTTCTATTTTTAAAAAAAATGAGGAGGTGTGATGCGATATGGTCTTTTATGTGAGTTTCCAAAGGGGCACACCATTTTTCCTAGTGAGCCCAGTTTTCCTATTTAGCCCACCCTCTCTTTTGAAAAGAGAGGATTTTCCTAGTGAGCACACCAAAAATTCCAACTTTGTCCTTCTTTCATTTCTCTCCCTTTTTCTCCCCATTAAACCATTACTTCTCTCTCCCTTCTCTCACCTTCTCCTCTTCCTTTTATCTTCTTTTCCAAAAAAAATTCCCTAATCCAAATACCCAACTCCTCCTTCCTCTTCCTCTTCTCTTCTCTAAATCCAATACTATCCAACTTCTCTTCTCTCCCTTTTGCCTGTCGCTGTCGGTCCAGGCAATGCCGCCGCTGATCCTCTTACGTCACTGCTTGAGTCGAGTATTTAGGTTTTTTTTATTTTTTATTTTTGATTAACTGAACTCTTTTTTGAGAAGAGAAGAAGAAGGAAGAAGGAAGACAGTGATATTTTGGTCCAAAAAATTTGATGGCAAAATTGTAATATGATAAAAGTTTTTAAGTAGGCTCACTGGGAAAAAAAGGTGTGCCCATCTAGAAACTCCCTCTTTTCTAGGTAGTATACATTTTCTTTTTCTAAGACATGTGCAATTTTTAGAAAAGAAAATATCAACAAGAGAATTTTGAAATTTATTGTATATAACAAACAGAAGCACATCACTAGCCCAAAAAAAAAAAAAAAAAAAAAAAAAAAAAAAAAAAAAACAAACAAATAAACATAAGCACATCTACACCCAAAATCATGCGCTACTTATGTTATTATATTTGTTAGGCCTTCTAACAGACAATGTGAATATTATCCTCGAATGTTTTTTTTAATGATAAACTCTTCATTCAACAGTTTTTTCTTTTAAAGTTTTTAGGATATAGGCTAACAAATTTTATATTTGGATAGTAGTTCCTAACAAATTGTTATTTGTATAACAGTACCAAATATGGTTTTGATCATTACTTAACAGTCTCTCAAATTTATTTGTTATATATTATATTCCTACCTCAACACACCTAGAACTTTAAATTCTTAAGATTACGGGTCCAAACAGATTTACCATTTAGTTTTGATCTATTGGAAAAAAATTTCATACATTTTGTTATTGGTAGAGATCATTCCAACATCTTCACCATTATCCGATGCATTTTTTTCAGTTATAAAAGAGATGTAACTAATGTCAATCACTAATGAAAGGTTTTTGGCATCTTCATATTTTTGCATTTAGGGTAATCGAAGAGAGAAGAAAGAAGGAAAAGAAAGTGGGAGAGAAGTGAATGATAATAAGTAACTTAATTTGATTAGTTAAGTTGGAAATAATTAAGTTGATTTAATCAAAATTAGTTAATATTTTAGATGAAATATTTAATAGAGAGACTATTATTATAAAGCAAGCCACATATTATTGGGAAGGGGTTTTTACATATCTGTACCTTAAATCCTTAAAAATTAGAAGTTAGTCCCCCAAATCTTCATATTTATAATTTAGTCCATCAAATCCTTTAAATTATCTCACTTTAGCCCCCAGTCATATTTTTGGTCCGAATTTTCCGTTATACCTCTGAGTTACTTCACTTTAGTTCTTCCTTCTCTCTTCCTCCTCTTTTCCTCTTCTTATTAGATTCCCCTCTCCATTCTTCTCCTTCTCTCTTCTTATTGGTTTACCTTGAGTTACTTCACTTTAGAAATTAACTGGGAGGGAAGAAAAAGAGAAGAAGAATGGAAGGGAAGACTAAAGTAAAATAACTCAGGGGTATAACGATAAATTCGAGCAAAAAATATGGTTGGGGACTAAAGTGAGGTAACTTAAAGGATTTGGGGACTAAATTATAAATATGAAGTTTGGAGGACTAAATTCTAATTTTTAAAGATGTAAGGGACAAATATATAAAAACCCCTATTGGGAAATAATATTCTAATAACAATATCAGGAATTTATATTCATATATGAAATTTGTTAGGGACCAATAAGACTCAAACTTTTGAAACATAGTGATGTTAAATCAAGTCAAAACGCTAGTAAAAATTCTACCGAAACACTAATTATTGGATATGATTAGGTTCATTATTTTTTTATTGCAAAAAATTCAAAACCATACCGGAGATCTAGATTCTCTCCAAAGATTAAAATTTAAAAGAAAAAATGAAACAATAATTTATATATTTTCATGAAATAACTAGTTATATCTTTTTTATAGTAAATATTCTACCATTGATCCCATATAAATCGTGTTCGGATAGGATTTCTACTCTTAAGATGCCAGTAGTTAATTAACATTTACCGTAAAAATTTATCTTTGGCCCCATTGTTCTTTTTTTTTTTTTTTTTAAACTTTTCTCTTTTTCAATTAGTACTAAAATCAATCAAGTTATGGGAGATTTAACTATCATTATGTTATCAATTAATCTCCATTTTATTGTTATAAATGTAAAGTATATAAGTCAAGAAAGGGGTATAGATACAAAATTTAAGTGAATTTAAGTCCAAAAGGTCATTATCTCAATCAAACAAAAAGCTATATGCCTTTATTAAAAGATGGTGCATGCTATGCTCCAATATATGGATCTTTTTCAACAAAAAGAATTTATTTAAAAAAAAAAAACAAAAAAAAAAAAAAAAAAAAAAAAACTGTGGGGGAACCTACACACTATCTTTGTGTTTCTATGCGAACAAAATCCACTTAAAACTTTTTAAAAGGAGTACTGATCCATCATTAGTTATTTATCCATCTAACTTGATACAGTTTATGAATTCTAACTTTGCTGCTACTTTTTAAGTTCTTTATGTTCAAACTAGACGAACCTAGCCACTCTATAGTGCTAATTAGCATTCAAACATTATCAGCACTCAAACATTATTAAGTAATAAAAAAAATAAAAAAAAATTCACAATTAGGTGATTGAGTGAGAGAGAGATTTCATGCCTGAGGTGGTGCATTCTCTTCAGACTCCAATCGATACTCATGCATGATCCAATCAGTCTTCTGCCCGTTGGGAGCTCTCCCTTTATAGAAAACAAGGGTCTTCCTCATGCCGATGAGCTTCTTCTTGTCATGAACCGCCTTGTCCCTCCCCGTTGCCTTCCAGAAGCCCGCCAGCGTTGCCCTGTTCGTCCTTGTGCCTGTTGGGTACTTCTTGTCCTTGTGGCTGAAGAAGTACCATTCGGTTTGCTCCTCATAACCTATCTTACACTTCTCTTCACATCCATTTGATAACAAGAAAAATATACATCAAATCTAAAATGATCGATTCTATAGAGATTTATTTACAATGGCCAGGCTAGCTAACCTTGCAGATCCCACGGTTCGATTCTGTAGAGATCTATGTCTCTAATGACATCAAGGTCTATCTTTTGTGATGCCACCTTCTTCTTCAGGTAGTAGCCGACGAGCTCCTCATCTGTGGGATGGAATCGGAATCCAGGAGGAACACTAGATTCCATGGCGTCTTTCTTCTGCAATATCAATCAAATTTCGTGACTCAAATCATACTTCTTTAAAAAAAAAAAAAACAAGAAGAAGAAAGAAAGAAAACAGAAAAAAAAAAAACAACAATGGACACAAATGAAAGAAGTTTCTGAGTCATGATGATGGGGCTGCAGGTTTTGGTGTTTGATAACATCAAGGCAATGTCCCAAGGCTTATATGTTGGTAACTGGTTCGGTCTGAATGGACAAAAGTTACAGTTTTTGCCAATGATTTTGTCTCTTGGAGGTGAATGGTTGAAATGATTCTATAAGAACATGAGCTCGCAATATTTGTCAACTGAAGTTCATTTTTACAACATTGAAATAGGTTATAATTAAAAGAGAAAGGAGAGTGCATGATGGCCCATAGGTATATATTTCTTCATTTCTACACGTTACAATATTCCTATATAAATCAAAAGCAAAAATTTTTTATTCCTGGAACTTGTCCTAAAAAATATTTCTGGTTTTATACTGTACTGGTTAAAAACTTATCTTAAGGGAAAAAAAAAGACAGCAAAAATGAGAAAATAAATAAATAAGTAACTAAATATTTCAATCTAGTGACTTTTTTCTAAATGTATCATGACAAAAATGCTTGACTGAAGCAATTAATTAAAAAATATAAAACCAAGAAATTCTAAAAGATATGCAAATGGAAAAGAAAAAAAATCATCCCAATAATAAGGAAATTACAACAATAAGGAGAGTTAAGATCAAACTAGTAATTAGCACTCCAGTTAATATTAGGATTCCCAATTAATATATGTTTCACATTATACTAGATCCAATTATTGTGAAACAAAAGCTTTTTCTTTTTTTCTTTTTTTTTTGGTTTGCAATTGACAAAGTTTAGTGTCTATAAGTGCTACAATCGAAATGAATGATGCAAGACATTATGAAACCTCTCAATGGTGCCCAAAATAAGATAATATTGTAGGTGTCTTTTAACTACTGAATCTAACACCCTAGAATAATTACAGATATTAATTTCATTTATATAAAATACGTAAAGTTTGACAAGCAATTTGATCAGAAACTATCATAGGTAATCAAGGACAAGCAAAACTGTAGTTAATTAAGTAGCAACACAACAAAATAAGATTTCTCCTTATCAATCATACTACTGTTTTCTTTTTTCATTTTTTTTCCCCTTGTTTTTGGATGTAAACTAAATATGATCAACTCAATCATAAAATAAACTTAACAGGAAGATATTAATTACTTGGCAGATATATAAACATACTATTATGTTATGAGGTCTGTCAGACAACCTAAGATCCATCTTGGATACGGTTTGATCCGGTTGAAAATGATTCTCTACGGTTTTAACCTGATGAAGGATTATAGGTATTAATTAACGTAATAGAAAGATATTAATTACTTGGTGGATATATAGACATAGTATTATGTTATGAGGTCTGTTAAACAACATCAGGTCCATCTAGGGTACGGTTTGACCTCGCTGAAAATGATCCTCTATAGTTTTAACCTGATGGAGGATTATAGCTATTAATCATGTTCTAGACCCGAAGTTACATGTCATCTACCAGACTATTTCATGACTTCTTAATTAGAATTCAAGGATATAGTGGCATGAACCTATAGAACCGATTCTGTTCACGTAAGGTCGTAATCGTACTACTATGTTCTTACATGATTGTTCTCCTCTTTCATCTTGGTTTCATGGGATGTAGCACTCATTCTCCTCAGGCAACATTGCAACAAAGTTTGGTGAAATTAGGGAAGAGGGGATGATGAGAGAGTAGAAGACAAATGACTAGTCATAAGAAAGCACGAGGTCCCCCCTATGAGCCTGAACATGGGCATGGGACAAAGTAGCTGACGCTGGAAGTTGAAGCAGCATGCGCTTGTTTAGCTCTCGTGGTTGAATTCAGCAAAAGGAATGTGAAGGAGATGAGACCATCTAGCAGTTTCTTGGATCAGGCCTGCAGCCAAAAAGGGGACTAATTAAGAAGAGCATGCATCAGGCCTATTCAGCGAGCTGTGGCACTTGTACTGACACCATTGTCCTCGTGTCTCCTAATTCCTTAGCACATCTCAGCTGAACCCTTGTTGAATAACTAATTCCCTAGCTCATTCCTCATGCATGCCAACTTCTTCCACTATATTATACTTAAAACTACCAATAAAAGAAGATGAGGAAGAAACTCTCTCTCTCTCTCTCTATATATATATATCTATATATATATATATATATATAAGAAATATATATATATATATATATAAGAAAACGGAAAAATTCACCGGTGGTGAAGGGAGTTCCTTCACCACTTAGTTGGTCCAATAAAATTATTATACGTGCCGTTACTTTAAGTAATAAATAAAAGAACTCTCTTAACTATCATTTGAGTGGCGCCACGTGTAATAATTTTGTTGGACCATCTAAACAGCGGTGAAGGAACTCCCTTCACCGCCGATGAATTTCCTATTTCCTCTCTCTCTCTCTCTCTCTCTCTCTATATATATATATATATATATATGAGAAATTATGATCTTGATTCCTTAGGGCTCACTCATATCCAATTTATTGGGTTTTAGTTCTGATTTGATCTTCCATCAAGTAGATACAAATTAACGATTTTCAATGAATATAATATTTTGTATCCACTTGATGAAAGGGCAAATATGCTTCTAAACTCATGAAATTTGATTTAAAGAAGTTATGGAGATAGAGATCATAATCCTATAAAAAATTTAAAAAAATAATTAGATCATTACTTTTTTACTACTTGATCATGTAACTTACATGAGTTGGCAGCTAATATATAGTTATCCCTACACGCACATATATAGAGAGAGAGATATACCCCAAGAATCCTTTAGGAAGTGATACATGGAGAAGATAAGAAGGTGGAAAAGTTAAACTAGACATCTGGATGAGTAGAATATTGATGTCTATGCATCATGTAATTTGCAAGGATGAAATGATTAAAAAGTATTAAAAAAAAAAGAATAAAAGATCGAAGAAGGTAATTAAGAATGAATATGAAGAACTAGGAATAATATGAGATGGTCCCCCGTGATCTCAAGCAAAAATAAACAAATAGAAGGAAAATATATGATGAATAAAAGTCTCTCAAGTAAAACCCATCTTATTCACTTTACCGAAAAGAAGAAAAATGGAAGGAAAATGATAATTAAAGAAATCAGTTCATATTTGCAGAAGAATTATAAGGTTAGGATATTGGATTTGATCAAGAAACGATCAAAAAAGAAGATTATAAAATAAAATGAAGGAGTAGATAAACCCATCAAATTGTAGAAACTTGTTATCTTCATTCTTTATTTTTTAAAAAAAAAGATTTTATGATTTTCTTGCATTATCTATCCATCTAATGAGGAGCAAAATTCTTTGCATCAATGATATTCTCTTAGATACAAATCAAAATGTAACAATTTTTACAGGTACAAATATTCTTTACTGGTTGGCTCCAAAAAGGAAAGCTTTTTATGGTGAAATCTAGAAGCATTAAGATAGGTTTTGAGTGTAAATAAATTTGTGACCACAAAGCTAAAAGAAATTTATATTGTCTTACACCCCTAATTATACTTCTCTGAGATAGTGATTAGTCACTAAAAAATGTTCATTGTCGGTGAACCCTAGAATCATTAGGGTGGGTCAAAATAAAATAAATTTGTGACCACAAAGCTAAAAGAAATTTATATTGTTTTACACCCTATATTTATGTACTTCTATATATGAGATAGATATCAGTCATTAAAATTTCATGCAAATCGCATAAATTTCCAACATAAATAAAGAATCCAATCATCTCAGATAAAATCAAAGATCCTATAAGAAAAAGCTAGTATCCACTGAAGGAATAAAAAGAAGAAACTAATTGGACAAATTTCAAAATGTGTTTTTTATTTTCTTGAGGACAATTTAGAAACTCTTTATGTTTTTATCTCAATTAATTTTGACGAAAAACCTAGGCAATATGGGAAATGTCCCTGATTGAATCAGTGTAACTAAGAAATGAAGCAAAAACTCGATAACATGCACATAGAAGAAACCAAAACCTCATAAATGTTAATGAATAGAAAAAAGGAAAGGACCGCGAATATTTGTTTTTAGGAGTGAATAAGAAGAACATGTGTACAATAATAATATTCCTGAAGCAAAACCTTCAAGATCTATCGATGCATGTTCCAAGAAATCGCGCTATCACAATGGTTGCTCACCTTCAAGCTCAATGTATTTATCTATCTATATAGCTTCAACCTGTTATCGAGAGAGAGAGAGAGAGAGAGAGAGAGAGAGAGAGAGAGAGAGAGGATGAGAAGAGGTTAGGTTAGGGAGCACTTTGAGGGGGAGGGTGTCTTGGGATCAAAGAGAACGAAATGAGAAGAAAAGAAAAGGAATGTGTATAAAAAGGCAAGGCCAATTGCCTTAGCCACCCCCACCCCCCACACACACCCCCTCCCTCTATACCTTTTCGATTGCGCGTGGGTTGATGAAATGAAGAGCCCTGCCCCCCCTCTAAGTGTGTGATGTCACTATAATATATAGCACTCCTCGCTTGATCAAGCTCTCTCACACGCTAGCGCTATTAGCTATAGCACCACCACCACCATTTCTTTTTGCAAAGCTTTATCATACAAGGGTCACCTCCTTCTAGTTAGCCTTGCTCCTAATCAATCCTTTTTATCTTTGAGGTGATTTTAACATCAATAGAGAGATATATATAACTCATATAATTGGACCAAGATTGTCATTTTTGGGAGTTGTGCTACAAAGATTCAAGCATGATGAGTTGATATTATCACTGGCCCTTTCCCCTCTTGTTCAGCGGTTCATTCCTCTGACATCCCACCTAAAATTTTTAGCTGTCACCCTCATTGGATGCGCCCATCTTGATGATTGCTAAGTCTATTTGTTTTGTGCTAGTAAATCAAATTAAGGTCAATGGGCCAAAGGTTAATACTATATATGAAGTACTTAGTTGTGATGAAAATTAATTTTGGTATTGCTAGCTAGAACTGGTTGTACTATTGTATGCTACATAATTATATCGTCAAGTTCCATGATATGGTGAAGCTATTCAAATTAACCTTCATCGATCCAAGACTCCACTTATACTTGTAGTTTGAGCATAAGTGCATTCACTTACACTGTTGTTGTCAACTTCATTATTCCTTCTAAAAACCCTGCAACGTAGACCAATTAACACTCGATTTGGTGGAGATCGTGAGGGAGACATTCAACCAAAAGAGTAGTCTCATACAAAAAAGAGAAAAGAACCGGTTCAAGCTTAATTGTTAAAAAAGATGTTATGTAAAGTTTAAAGCTTGTTTCAGTACATGTATTAAGACAATAGTCTCATTATAAGGACAGGCAATCTACTATGTATTAGTATGTTTCGTTAAAATCTACTTAATGGAACATAGGGAGTAGTATATCTACTGTCTTTCCTATAAAAAAAAAAACACTTGATTTAATGTTGTTCCAATGACAACTACGTATGACATTCGATATGAACTCTTCAAATAATGATTATTTTGTTCTGATCTCCTATAATTAAGTGTACATGCAAAAAACTTAACTAATTTTGTGTTACCAAATTAAGCTCCTGTATATAATTAATTCTTAATCTTTACTGCTATGTTGGGTATATATAAAAGTGTCAAACCATGAGAATGTTTGACCTTATCTTGATTTTCTAGATTAATATGGGCAGACTTGTAGTTAACTGATTTACTACACAGAATTTACTACTGTTATCATACAGGAAATCAATACTGTAATTAGCTTTCTGTATTCTGTGAGAATTATGAATTATTCAGTCTCTATATTTCCAGTTTTAAATTAGAAGAAGACTGTTTACAGAAAACTATCAAATTGTTCTTCTTTATCTAGTTTACTATCCTAAACAGAGTAAAGAAGATTACTGGATGAAGAAAAACCTGTACTCAGAATGTATGCAGAAGTTCTGATGAAGACAGATGACGATTGGAAGATGACAGGAAGAAGATCGGATGAAGATCGAGGCTAGTGTTGGACACTATCTCCTTAAAATCGATTCGTCCTCCACAGTTTGCTTCTGGAATTCTTGGACGTCGATCTCCCAGGATACAACGATCGGTCTGCAGAGGGAAGGAAGCCGCAATCCCTCTGCTCTGGCGAATCTGATAAAGGTTCTCTCTGGTTAGTGTAATGCAGGACTGGACTATTCAACAGAAGTCTTCTGTAGACAGAAATTCAGGAACTTCTGTCTGCAGAAGAAGAAAGGAAACAGAAAAAAAAAATCGTATATCATGAAACTCTGGACCCAGGTGCAAAGTGCGCCTCTAAAGCGCCCAATGCGCCCTCGCATACGCGCACACGTGCGTAGCACCACCCGTGGTGCTCAAGGTTTTCCTCTTCTTACATAAGCAAAGTAAAAGAACAAGCTACCATATATAAACCCACATCTTTACAATCATCTATCCAATGTGGGACTATTTTTTCATCTTCTCTTTTGTTCCTTTGCTATGTACTCAACTTTTGAAGCCAATTTCCATTCACTTAATTCATTTAATTTGAACTAGTGAATTGGCTCAATTTAATATTCAAATTAGTGAATGAATTCAACAGAGAATTCTTTATTTTGAATTTCCCCTTTACTTTGTTTTTCTTTACACACACACATATGAGAACATGGACAATTCATCGGCATCGGCGGTGAAGGGAGTTTCTTCACTGCCGCTTAGGTGACCCAATAAAATTATTACACGTGGCGCCACTCAAAGTAACAAATAAAAGAACTCTCTTAATTATTCTTTAAGTGGCGCCACGTATAATAATTTTATTGGGTCGGTGAAAGAACTCGCTTTACCGCCGGTGAATTTTCCGTTTATTTTTATATATATACACATACACACACACACATATATATATATATATATATATATATATATATATATATATATATATATATATATATATATATATATATATATATATATATATATATATATATATATATATATATATATATATATATATATATATATATATATATATATATATATATATATATATATATATATATATATATATATATATATAATATTGCCTAAGACTCTTATCGGAATTAATAACCATAATTCTTGAGCATTCTTCCATCAAAATGGGACGGTTAATGCACCATGATTTATGATAAATTAAGGCTATTAACTAGTTAACTAGTGCATGTTTATAATTAAAGCAAGGACTTAATTCCCATTAATGATTAAAATTGTGGCCAAACACTAGCCAGTGGCCACTATAGTTTACTATTAATTATTATTTTCCAAGTATGGTCATGTCTCTTAGCCAAAAAAAGAAAAAAGAAAAAAAATCAGAGGGAAGCTTAAGTCAATTTATCATTAGATATAGCGCAGTGACTCTTGGGCTCAAGTGAGACCACTCTTCTCTAATTTGTAAAAGATTTTGAGTTCGATTCCCGATAGAAACTTGATTTGGATAATATTGCTAAAAAAATATATAAGCCACTAATCTCAGAAGCAGTGAAAGAAAGTTTTGATCATTTTGGTTAAAGGAACTGTAAAATGACTTGAACCTAGTGAAAGCACATCACTAGCTAGCTAGCTAGCTAGTTAGAAGTCAAAAGGAGTTACCTAAGATTTACTAAGATTTACCGTCGACCCAATAAAATTATTACACATAGCGCTACTCAAATAATAAATAAAAGAACTCTTTTAACCATTTTTTGAATGACGCAATATGTAATAATTTTATTGGGTCACCTAAACGACGATAAAGGAATTCCTTTCACCGCCGGTGAATTTTCCGTTTGCTCCATAATTAATTCAATATTGCTTTATGTTAAAAGAATATACATTCTTTCCAACAAATAAATAGAGGTGTAAATTTTAATATGTGAAGATACTACCATTTTAAAATGGATGCCAAATTTTGTTTAATTTAGAAGTTTGTATTTATCATATTATGAATAATATATTTATTTTTTTGTCTTTCCACATAATAATGTTTAATATTATCGTACAAACTATGCACTAAATTTGACTATTTCATACTTCATTAAACTTCATAATTATATACCTTTGCGCTAAATTTCGCCTAGTTTATACTCAAACTTCTTAATTATATGCTAATAAATTTCGAAATCAAGGAATCATATTAGACTTTGCTCATTTCCTCATTATTTAATTTTCTTGGATAAGTTTAAAGAATATAAAAGGATTTTCTAGTTAAGCATGCATAAGTACATTTAAATCCTTTCATAGCATAACTTAATATGATTTCATAAAATAATCATAATTTCAGAAAATAACAATTTATACGATAACTCTCTAGGGGTGAACACGACGGATAACTTTGGAGCGGTAGTCGGAGCTTTCTATCTTCGGATCTGATCGGAAAATTTCGATTTCTGACTGACTGACCAATCGAACGTTCAAAGATGAATTCTATTGACGACTCCGGTGACGACTCCGGTGACTTCGCTCAACTCCGATCAGAGTTCAGTTGGGAAAAAAATTTTGGCGATGGACGGAACCTTCTACCCTCAGATCCGATTAAAAAACTCTAATCTTCAGTCAATCAAGCGACTGAACATCCCTATAACTCTCTTTAGCAGTCAAAAAGTATCCAATTAACAAAGCAGAACAAATCCGAGGAAATCCATAATCCTTGGAAAAAGAGGCACATTATGGTGTAGATATCTTACTATTACGTGAGGTTTAATTATGGGATCACCTTAACTTTTGTTGCAATTACTGCATGATCTGAATAATTAACAAAACAATTATGAGCATGTTAATGGTAGGGGCATGTCCTAGTAATCAAACATTAACTAATTGATATTAATTAGGCTTGTCAAAAGACATTAAGCTTCTATTGGTTGTTCTGCTGTTGGTTGGAGAATGTCCCTGTCCGCACGAGGGACATCTTTATTTTGTTTGTCTTTTTTTTTTTTTTTTTTTTTTTTTTTTTTTTTTTTTTTTTTTTTTAATGTCTAAGTCCATCCTGCAAATAAAATAAGTAAATAAAGACAAAAAGGGGAAGAAAAAAAAAATGTAATGCAAGGCTCTTGAAACATGGGAAATTGGAGGAGAACTGATAAGGTATCACGGACATTAATTTTTAGCCAATTAGATATTTTGTTAGAATACAAAATAATTTCGCTCAATCCTCACCGAGTTTTAGTGCAGCAGTAGAGATTTCAATATGGTATCAGAATCCTATCACGGGCGCATTTAATTGTGGATTTTAAAAAAAAAATTATACCACTGCGTAAATCAATCTCAGGTTTCTGCTTAAAATAATCTTCAACATTTCAACATGCTAGGACGTGTTAAAATACAAAATAAATTTTTCCCAACCCTCACCATACATAACTTCGGAGTTTTGATGTGGAGACAGTAATTTTAATATATTTTTCGAGGGATTGTTATCTTCTTTTGGTGATACCAAGAAATAAGAAACCCTAGCTACAAAAGCCAAGCTCATGGTCGTGGGAAGAAACTATAGAGTTTTGGTCAATGAGCTCATTGCTCTTCAATTTATAAAAGTTACAAATTTGATTTTTAATAAGGATTCAATTTAGTTAATTACAAAAAATTCGTAGACAAGATTAGTTTTCTATTAGTACAATATTCGAGATTGAGCTACTCTACATCAATGAGGAATATTTGTTTGCTATTATTCTTATAATACTATAAAGAAGAAAAATATTGATCAAGCATTCCAATTGATAACACGTATTTCCCCAAAAGCATAATTAATTTTTTTTTATCTAAAATGAAAAAAAAAAATCAAAAAATTTAGTTGAGCAACCTTGTAGCTTAAGCCTTTTAAAGGTGAACTTACTTAAAAAAGAGTAATCTCTTTAGGTCGCAATCGCCAATTGGTGAAGAAACAGCGAATCCGATCATGATGTGAGATTTTTAACTAAAATAGAATTTGAAATCATTAAAGAACTAGACAATATATGTTGACCCACAATCGTCCAGTAATTTTTCAATTTTAATGCTTCTTAATATTAAAAAAGAAAATTAAAAAATTGTCTTTAGTCAATCTGTTTAAAAAGATATATAATAATTATACACCAAGTCATTCGGGTAATGTTGATAATGGGCAAAGCAACCATAATGGTTGACATCCAATATCTAGTCAATTTTGGAATTATGATCGATTAAAACCAAGTATATTATTGTTATCCTAATGGTTGACTTTAAATTTTTTTGGTATATTTTAAGTTGGACCAACAAATATTATTAGCATCATGTCTCTTCATGTAAAATGATAAGAGGCATATAAACTCGCAATCATAGAGTTCTTATCCTAGTGAGTCTATTTAATAGTGTATTGTTGATCCGAAAGATCGTTATTAAGTGGGCTCATTAGGAAAAACAGTGTACTCATTTGGAAACTCCCCTCAGGGGCCCTCCTCCTCTACTCAGCCAAATTGGCAAAAGCTTCAATTACTAGCACAAATAATTTTTACCTAATATTTTATATTTAAGTGAAATATATATTTGTGTGAGATTTCTAGTTCTAAGACACAATTTGGCACAAAAATAGTGGAATCTTTAAAATATTTTTTATAATGTTGAAAAATTCTGGCATACCGTACTATTTTGATGAGCATTAAGCGTCCAATACTTTATGGATAATCCCTTCATTAGTATTGGGTTCTTTTTTAAAATAATATTTTATATATTTGGAAATGATATCTTACAAATGTTGACACTTTATAGTAATATTATACTTTCTATAATGAAGTTTTATGGAAATTTTATTTGAAAAAAAAAATATGAAGGATATATCAATATCTAGAAGATTGATTAATATATTCTTACAAAAAAAAATATAATATTCATGATAAATTAAACACTTTTTATTGTGTTACAAAATAAACATTTAATTACTTATGAATTTATGATATATATGGATGCTTATTTTATCAGCACTCTGGTATTATCTTATTACAAAATGTTATTACAAAGTATCCTCTTCCTTGTGTTGTTTGAAGATTTAGAGATATACATATCCCAATTGATATTATTATTTTCAAATAATTAATACAACTCTTAAATCGTGTTTTTTTTTTTTTTTTACTTTTGTTTTTGCTAGATCTAATCTTTACGGGTTATACCTCACGAGTTATATCCGCTTATACCTGGTGTTGGAGACATCTCTCATCACAAGGTCTACAAGTTGACAAGTAAAATTTTCTCACCAAATAACATTTTATCTCCAGTATGATATCTTTATTCGGCACATAATTTGTGCACATGTTGTCCTCCCTCTAGATATGTTGAATATAAACTTGTATAAAGCAGCTATATCATTCTGGAAAATTGATGATACTCAGGGCATTCCCTTCCCATACAATTCTTAGTCCTGTAATCATATCTAAATCCAAATAAGTGTCTCCCACAAACTTCGAATCTTCACTTCTAGCACTAACACATTAGCAACCGGAATGCTGTCAGCTCCTACCAGGACACTAGTATTATTGCGCACGACAAATCCAGCATGCACTTGCTTTGTTTCCCATATAAAGTCATCGGGGTTGAGTTTAAACCAACCACTAGAGAGAAGCTCTGAGGTTCGGTGAAGTGTGCAGGTAAAACCTTTTCTAAACATATTGGATGATTAAATTTAAATAACTGATCTATCATCTCATGCTACTAGGAACAAGTTCATAAATAGGATGTTCTTCTCACATAACCTCTCATATGGATTGATACAAATATAAATATGGATACAGATATAAAATACAGATTAAGTCTAACTCGGGTTCGTTACGGTCAAATTCAGGTCCGCAGGGTTAAACCGGTGGGACCAATTCTCTAAATGAGAAAAATATTGTGCATATATTAGCAGCATAGTTGTCTATGTTCTAGAACTTATAGTTATTGATAATGACAAGGGAACAATAAAAAAAAATGAATGATATGATTGCAAAAGAAAAGTGTTGTTGTCCTTGCTAATGACACTTCTAACTATTGTCTTACAGAACTTATGCTTTTAATCAAATTTTAATAATAAAATGATGTATAATAAAACCTACACATGTGCACGATTCCTCCCCTGGCTTCTGATGGGATCAAGAGATTGTCATGCGTGGTAGTAGACCATAATAAAAGATGGAGCCTAAGCCCATAAAATTTAAGACGCAAAGCCTATCTATATATATATATATATATATATATATATATATATATATATATATATATATATATATATATATATATATATGAGCAAATGGGAAATTCACCGACACCGCCGCTTAGGTGGCCCAATAAAATTATTATACGTAGCGTCATTCAAGTTAACAAATAAAATAATTCTCTTAATCGTCCTTTCAGTGGCGCTACGTGTAATAATTTTTTTGGGCCATCTAAGTGGGGTAGAGGAACTCCCTTTACCGCTGGTGTGTGTGTGTGTATATTGGCGAAATTTCCTGCTAATGAGATTATTTGTCATGAAGAGAGAGATCCATAAATAAAAATAAGATTATTTTTGCGAGTCATGATCTATTTTTCATAGAACTGAAACGCAGATCACTTTTCTCAGGTTCGCAAACCGAATAATAGGGGTGGGCTCCATAAAACCTCATTATCTGGTATAAGAGTAACAAACAAAGTCATTTGAACCATGAATCTAAAGTTCAAGATCCGCATTTTGTTTACAATTGAATAAATCCGCGAATCTAAAGCTCAAGATCCGCGTTTTGTCTACAGTCAAATAGATCCGCGTTCTGGCTATAATCAAATAGGAGTCATGAATATAAAATTTGATATTCGCATTTTGCATTTCAGTTATGATCTAGAGGATTGAAAACGTCAGTTACAGATTCTGGAGATTTAATACAAATTTACCATATCACAAGGCTGAATATTAATACTCAGATCGTGGAGATCGACAATTGAATGGTTACATCAGCTCAAGAGTCTCCAAAACTCTATAAAAAAAACCCGAATCAAGACAGAAAAATGGACCGAATGCAAAAAATAGAAAATCAATACGATATAGAGAGTTCTTTTGCTGTCGAGAGCTCAAAACCTTTGCCAATTAAAAGAATTTGTGCGGAGTGTCAACGGAGAATTGGATTGTCCTCCACATGTATTATAGAACTCAGCCTTAAACAAAGAGAGAATTTAATTTTTCTCATTTTCTGTTAATGAAAAACCATTAAAATTGTAATTTTTATTGAAACATTCAATAAAGAAATTATTTTACAATTTTATGGCGAACAATATATATATGTGTGTGTATGTGTGTGTGTGTAATAATTTTATTGGACCATCTAAGCGGCGGTGAAGGAACTCCCTTCAAAGCCGGTGAATTTCCCGTTCTCTCTCTCTCTCTCTCTCTCTCTCTATATATATATATATATATATATATATATATATATATGAGAAAAATGGAAATGAGCTGACAGCTCACGTAAGTTATCTGAGCTGCAGTTCATTTCCACTATCTCCAATATTTTTTTTTAAAAAAAATTCTTTTGGATTATGATCTCGACCCCTTAGGGTTCACTCATACTCAATTTCTTATGTTTTAATTTTGATTTGGTCCTCCATCAAGTTAATACAAAATTAACGATTTGCAATGAATAAAACATTTTATATGCATTCGATGAAAGGATAAATAAACTCCAAAATTTATGAAATTTAATTTTAAAGAAGTTAAGGAAGTAGAGATTGTAATTGAAGAAAAATCATTGTATCATTATGGTTTTACCGCTAGCTCACGTAACTTTTCCTGAGCTGGCAGCTCACCTACAATAATCCATATATATATATATATATATATATATATATATATATATATATATATATATATATATATATATATATATATATATATATATATTCTCTTAACCCTGCTTAATTCAATCTATTTAATCAAAAAACTATTTGACTACATAAACTTGGATTAGAGTTTCTCAATGATTCAAAAAAAATTCCTCACTTGTGACTAACAAAGGCGGCGAAAATTATACACCTTATTACATTAAAATAGAAATTTACAAGAAAAAGAAAAAGAAATGAAAGGTCCTGCTTTTCACTCTTTTTATTTAACCACGCCTCGATAGAGTTCCCAAAATTAAAAAAAAATTAAAAAAAAAAAAAAAAAAAAATCTTGACTCAGTCTGTCTCGAGTATGCTTAAGCACAGTTAGCTTTGGAACTCAGTCCCAAAGATAAATTAACATATGGATCCAAATATAATATCTAACAGTTTAAATTATATCAAAGTTACAGGAAAATTTATATTGGGCCCCTGACTCGTTATCATATCTCCTAACTCTCCCGTTTTGGCTACCACAAAACCGTTGCAGTCCCCTAACCGAGTCGTAACATCCCGTTAACTCCATCATAACCCTATCTTCTGACTAAAGCTATCACAGAAAATAATAATAAAATTAACAGCGCACCAAATTCTCCCATCGCACACACAACAAGAGCACTCTCAATGACACGTGGGGCTCAGGAAAAACTAAAAAAAATTGTTAAGGCCGGGGAAGTGGGGCGGCGCTCGAGGCTTGGCCTGGTCATCCACGTCGGACTGGGCTCTATCATGCGGCCGACCGCATCATTGGCGAGTCCTACCGCGGGCCCCGCATATTCCGCCCCCGTCGCCCCCGGCCCTTGGGCGGTGACGCGATCCAACTATAAAAAACTTCCTTAATCCTTGATTAATTAAAAGCTAAGATACATTAAAAATTCATTAACAAGCATATCGTAAGCTCTAAAAAGGTCGAGATCCTTGCGGGCCCCATGTCCCCCCTCTCCCTCTCAGTCTCTCTTCTGGGAATTCTAAATGCGCACCACATCTTACTTACTGAGCACACCTCCTATAGTAAAGTGAATTACAACATAGGGGAAAATGGTGCTCACTAAGTCAATTGTGGTGCATTTGGAAGTTCCCCTCTCTCTTCTTTTGGACAATTAACTATTGAGGAGTTTGGCGGAAAAAAATATGAAACATGAGAGAGGAGCAGCAATGAGTTAAAATGAATGGTTCAAGCTACAGACTTCATCTCTACTCCTGCATTCTAGGGGTGTGACTCACAAGCCTGCCCCCGCCTCTCTCTCTCTCTCTCTCTCTTCTCTCTCTCTCTCTCTCTCTCTCTCAATTGTGGTGAGGAATAAAAAATATATTTTATTCTATCCATTTTTGGTGAAATCCGGAATTTATACAATGTTATTTTATTTTTTAAAGGAAATTATAATTAAACATGCCATCCAGTAAAATTTAAACATTATTGCTCTAATGTCATTTTAAAGTCCACATTGCTACTCATATTGTAGTAAAAGATTTCATTAGCCATCACTTACTTAGAATGTGACACTGATACCTCTAACACCATCCTAGTCACAGAAGAAGTGACTTCCAGGGTATATGAGATCATTAGAGGATAAAAGCTTACAATGGCAAGGAGTGCAGCAGACTCGAATGATACTTGTGCGTGTCTGATCCACTTCGGGCAGCCAGCGACTAACTTGATTGCGAATGGGCTGGCTCGATCGCTCAGATCGTGCGCGGGCACATCTATGGTCTTTCTAGTTGCAGCGAGGGAACGGTTTTTGTGATGGAGAGACATGTCGACCTGATCATCGGCTAACTCCTTTACCTGGGCTTGAATTAGATGTTGTGTTTGTCTTGAGCTAGCTAGCTAGTTACTTCTTGAGAGTTCCTCTGTACTTTTAGCTGGTTGTAGGGTTAGCTGCAGTCTGCAGAGGCCATCGATGGCAGAAAGAAAGTATATGGTGCCATAATAAGGGAGCACATGAGAGGAACATGTTCGCTCAGCTTGCAAAATATATCCCTAGTGTTCGACATACATAGCTACTCGAATGAGTTCTTGATTGTTTTATGGTGTAAAGATGGATGGATGTACTCCACATTCACCGGTCGTCACATTCTACCACGTCGCAATCAGCCAATACAGTAAAAGAAACGGTTCGTTGTAACTGAATGATGATAACTGTAATTATCTAGCAAAAATAATGAACAATTCTTGACTAGGTCTTATATAATGTGTTAACAAGTTACTGCTTAGTATGGAGAAACTATTCTAACTTTTATTTTCCCCTCTTAATTAATCATTTTGTGTTTCATTAACATCCAGTTTATGCGTGCACTCTGGAAATTTTTTTAAGTTCCCAGAGGTGTAGCCATCTGAAGTTCGGCCTCACTAAGTACTGATGTCGGTTGAAAGTCTTGATTTATGAATAAAGTTTTATCCAAACTTTAGAAGATTACTAATTTAATTTAATTTGTATATAAATTAATCGTAATCCTAACTAAAGCCCCACCACCACCAAATACAGTATGCGATGGACCCAGAGTCTAATTTTTATTTTTAGTAGATAATTTCTTTGTGGTTAGTACTGTAACTGGATTGTATTACTGTAACTGGATTGTATTTCTCTTTTTATCTAGTCAAACTTATAAATATATTTTTACAATATTATCCAAATTGAGTCTCTATTGGAATTTAAATTAAGAACCTCATACAAATTAGAAAGGAATGATACGCTCATTAGCATGTAACTGGACTATATACGTCATACTGCTATATATGAGAAAAAACAATACTAGTTGGGCTGGGAGTTCTCCTTCTGTTTCTTTTCATGTATTTGGATGCTTCAATGCATACATATTTCATGAATGGTTATCAAGAAAAAAAAAATTAATAATAATAACTGGATTGTTTAGATACCACTACAGCAATCCAAGTTCAGTTCTGAGCGGACATGTTAATTGCAAATTTTCTTAAAATTTGATTATCATTTACATAAAGTTCAGATTTTAATTCAAAAAAATACTCTATCTGCAGGGACATATTGGAATACAAAACATATCCATAATCATAGTTTGAAATTTTAATATAGTGAAAGGAAATTTAATACAGATAGTTTGAAATTTTAGTTGAGGCCACAAATCATGTATAAAAAATTTATCCAACACTTTTTAAGTGAAGTTGTAGCCTTCAACTCAGATTTATAGACTTGAAGATGATCCTGTGAGTATATTTTTAATAAAAAAGTAAATGGTCCCTCCGTAATCTATGACTATAAAAAAAGAAAACATTTTATTATTTCTTATGAGAAATTTTACTCATTCTAAATATTTATGTGGACTAAAAAAAATTAAAGGGTTAATTACAGTCAGACCCTCTGTAGTATTGGGGGTGTGTAACATAACACCCCTCAAATTTGAAACTCTTAAAAAAAACTCTCTGAACTGTTAACACTGTTAGTGAGGGTTAGTTATTTTCACTCTCCTTTTTTTTTTATTAAAATGCACTCTTATCTCAAATTCCTATTATACCTTCATCACACTTCTTTTGACTAGCCCACTCTCTTTCCTCTCTCTCTCTCTCTCCCTCTTTATCCCTCTCTCTCAGTCACTCATGCTCCCTCTCTGACTGAGAGAGAGGGATAGAGAAAGAGTGACTGAGAGAGAGGGATAGAGGGGGAGGGGGGGGGGGGGGAAGGGAGAGGGAGTGTGATGGTTAAAAGGATGGATGAGGGTAGAATAATAATTTGAGGGACATGAGTGCACTTTAGTGAAAAAAAAAAAAAGAGTAAAAATAACTAACGCTCACTAACAGTGTTAACAGTTCAGGAATTTTTTTGAGAATTTTAAATTTCAGGGGTGTTAAGTTACATACCCTAATACTACATGGGGTCTGACTGTAATTAACCCAAAATTAAAAAAATAAAAAATAAAACTTTTCAGTATTTCGTGTAAGAAGTTTTACTCATTCTAAATATTTATGTGGGTTTTCTTTAGACTCGTTTGTTTTGATAGAAGAAACTCGTGGTCGAAAATTGTATATACTAGTTTTATAATTGAAACTGAAGTCTATCATCCGAAGAATATAAAAGTAAGGAGTTTTAAGAGAATGCATTAGATATATCTAACTGACAGTGCATAGTATTAATTTTACATGACTTGAGTTATTGTGATAGAACTTTTCTTAAATAAGATGATACAGATAAGATGCACTCTTTTTTAAAATAAAAAACTAAATATATAAAATACGTTAAAAGATAAATGTAAAATTGGCTTATGAAAGGGCAAAAAGAGTACAGTAAATACAAAGAAGCAAGAGGCCCAAACCATGCGGCCTTGTGTAGTCTGTTAACGTAGAGGCCGTGGAAATAGCTAGAAGCAAGAGGCCCAAACCATTCTGGCCCATAGCAGAACCAACCATCGGTGCCCGTTCGAAATGTGAAACTCCCGAGGAATTTTTAATTATTAATGGCCAAAACTATGTCAATAGTCTAGGAATTTTTAACTATTAACGGCAAAAACTATGTCAATAGTGTATCCAATTGACCATTTTTTAAATCTCGTTCTATACAATTTTTTTAAGTAAAAATAAAAATTTTATTTCTCAAATTTAAAATTTTGTATAGAATAAATTAAAAATTGATTGTAAATGCATTCACTACCTTTCTGACGAACAAAAAATCTGATTTATTTTTATATCCCAAATTTGTGTTTCTTGACCGCATATCCCAATAAATTTCTCCATACTATCTTGGAATACGTGGAGACATAGGCATATTTAATGGGGGGGTTCATAGAGTAAATTGACCCCTGAATTTTTGAAACCATTAATCCTTAATTTGTCAGATAAGTATAAGAACCTCATGATGTGTGTGTATATATATATTGAAGGTTTAAACGCAGAAGAACGTAATTACAGTCAATATATAACTCATTATGCTATATTATACGAAAATATACGCTATATGCAATATTCATAAAAGAGTGAAAGGCGAATATCTTTTAAAAAAAAGAAAAATTACAACCTACATGAATTCTTGATAGACAAGAGTAAGAGGAAAGGCTACATGAATATAGTCTCATACGGATAGAACAAGAAAAAATTATGGGTTTAAATAAAAAATTGGAGATTTTACTTATTAGCCTAAACTTTTTCATTAAATTAACTCTCAATTTTGTATTTAAAGTATATTTAAAGCCTATCATTCTTCCAAAGATCCGACGTTCCTCCCAACAAAATGTTGGGAGTTGTTCAACAAATTTATAATGTCTCTAATTAATGCTAGAAGATGAAGAAGGTAATGATGATGAACATTCATTTATATCTAGAATTTCTAATCTCACAAAATCACTTCAAAAGTAACAAGTCTCATGAATGCATCTTTTACTGTATCAAATACATAAGATATGATATTTTCCCAAAATGAATAATATTTATGCGCAATTCAAAAACTAATCATATTTATGGTTATGTACTATTCTTATGTCATCTAATTTGATTCCATAATATTATTGTTCCATTTCATTTTCAAAATGTCAACTCAAAAGGTCTCCTTATTAAAAGAAATTGTATTCAAGTATGATGTGCTCTAAACTCAAAGCCGACCAATATAACCCAAAAACTTAAGCTGATAGGTACAGTCTTAACTTTTTATTTTAAAATATGACTCTTTTTCTATCTGATGTAGGACTATACTCACTTATGAATTTCCTAATAATATATTGTAATTATTTAAGAGAACCATGAACCCTTAGACAAACATCTATGTGAGCATAATAGGTTATAAATACAAAACCGAGAACCAATCTAATCCCAAAGCATAAACTGATATATAGATGCCTTAACTTTTTATTTAAACTCATAACTCTTCTTGCTCCATCCAACATGTAACTGTGTGAACTTCCTTATACTAGCTACAAGGATGCAACCTTGTTAAAAAGTATAAACAAGTAAAGATTAAAAGGAAATTGCGGACGAACACGAATATATATACACGAATATGTATACGGAATACATGTTACGAATATAAAAGAGATACAATTGCAGACTTGATTCGGGTATCTATAGCATTTGCGAATCTCTATCATATTCTTTTTTTATTGAGCATTTTTAAGTGCATCCACTAAATTTTTAAGGACATTCCCAAGAAAACTAGAAAAAAAAATACAAGTTTTTCATCATTTTTAATAGATAAAATTGCTAAGGAGAGGAGGTGAGAAAGATGATGAGGGCATGAGGTAAGGGAGGAGGGAGTTCAGGAGAGTGGAGGAGAGTGGAGGGTCGGGGAGGAAAGGGTTCACTGGGAGGGGGGAGGGCACAAAGGGGATGGTAGGGATAAGAATGAGTAAGTCCACGGGTTACTTTTTGATTCGTTCTATTTAAAGTTTTGAATTTAAAATAATTTTTTTATTTTTCTAATTAGTAAATAAAAAATTGGTCTATGAATACGCCCATTCTCATTTCTCGAGTAGAGACGTTGGTGGGGAGTACAGAGAAGCAGGGGAGGAGTGGGGGATAAAGAGTAGGGAAAGAATTGATGGGTGCACTTAAAATAAATTTAGGTTTGTAATTTTTTTTAGCGTGCCCTTAGCAGCAATTGGGGTGGTGGTTTGTGTGTTGGGGGGGGGGGATGGGGTGTCGTCGTAAGCCCTCTTTATCGTTTCGGATATTAATTTTAGTGAGCGGAAAAATGGTGTGATCCTTTGGAAACTCCCTCAGGTATGGGTATTGGATATCGCAGAATCCGCTCCGATTCGTTTACATTCCCCAATTGACTCCCGTTCATTCTCTCTCCTCTCCTTTCTCTCTGCGTCTCTCTCAGTCCGTACCGATTTTCTCTCTCAAGGGCAGCAGCGAGAGCTCCGAAAGGGCGGCGCCGGTGAGTCCATTTTCTTCTCCATTCTCTCTCTCTCTCTCTGTGTGTGTGTGTGCGCGCGCGTGTGCCCGCCCCCCCGGGTCTCCTCTTCTCCTAATTCGCCCTTTCCTTCTCCTTGCAGCTCTCGATCAGCCTATCAACGACGACGGGTCGAGGCGCAGTTTGTCTCGGAGACGCCAATTCCTTCTCTCTCACCTTCGATTGGAGATTTTCTCTCGATTTTGCTCTGCAAGCCTCGAATTCTGAGTATGACTTTTGTCCTGTTAAAGCTTGGTTTTGGGCTAAAGGGGGAAATTAGAGTTTGGCCGTAGTTAGAATCTAGTCTGTTGAGTTTGGCTGTGAACTTTATTCGGAGAAATTTTGAGTTTCGCGAGAAGCTTGATTTGGCCCAAATTGATGCTTGCTGGTGCTGCTACCAATGACAACGAAAAAAACGAAGGAAAAGAAAAAAACAGTAAATGCAGCTAAATTTCAGTAAATTGGGGAATAACATTGCATGAAGCCAGTAATGGAGATTATTATGAATGTAACACTAACAAATATTTGATCTTTGGTTTTTTTTTTTTTTTTTTTTTTTTTTTTTAATGGTACTTTTAAGGGATTTTCTGTTATTTAAAA
This sequence comes from Dracaena cambodiana, assembly GCA_036321105.1. Taxonomy (NCBI): domain Eukaryota; kingdom Viridiplantae; phylum Streptophyta; class Magnoliopsida; order Asparagales; family Asparagaceae; genus Dracaena; species Dracaena cambodiana. Next base: position 15,418,854 of record JAYEPQ010000004.1, on the reverse strand, counting down.
AAAACCCATTTTCGTGTGTAATTATGCATAATTCAATTATGCAGTAAATTGTCTGATTATCACGCATACTGCGTACTGCATGCAGATGTTGTAACTTGTTGTTGACTAATGGAAAATATCATTGTTCTCATCAGTATGCTCTTTATTCAGTTTAGAAAACACTTGACTCTTTAAATTCTACTTGTTTTTTTTTTTTTTAACGATTTCTAAACCAAGTCACTGCCAATTCTCATGCTTGGTTGTGATTTGATGCTTTGTTCAAAGAAGTTTGTTCAATCTACCTTAAGTTTGAATAATGTATAAACCTTATACATCCCTCAAAGCTGACACGAGATAGTAACCAAAGTCAATTCTTCCCACTTAGAGATGAACTTGATTATGACTTGATGACAATTAATTGATCTCATAGCTCTTCATCTTAAACTTATTATTGCATATAAAAGAGTAGCACAACATTTGTGGCTATTCGATATAGGTCACTCCCCTGGGTGATCATATGGGTATCAGTTGGTTAATGACTTGTTTCCTAAAGACTGCTTACTTGAACTGTCAACCTTTCCATGCCAACGGAAAAAGGTATGTGGGGGCTCTTGTTCTGTGTTTCTAGAAACTTCGCACCACTATAAACCATATAAAGTAAAGATGTGAATGGGATTTATAAGATCATAGATAAAAGTAGTAACTCATGGTTATGGGTCCCTTCTAACTTTACTATACATAAAACTCCAAAATTGAGGAGCAGTTCTATGTGTTCATAAAATGACCAATTTATCTTTGATTCTGATGAAGCAATCAATATGAAGAAGTGACCTATATTGCCCAAACAAGATGCACTGTCACATTGCGAATTTTATGAATATATAGGATACTTGTGCTGGGCTTCTTTTATTTGGCTATGGATAAAAACATAGACGAGCTTGCACTGGCAAAAAATATTTTAGCTACTAAAATAACCTGGGCCCACTAATTAAGGGATTCTACAAAGGTTTGAAGTATCAGATATATCAAAATATGTGTTTGTTATTGTAATAACCCTTCATCTTTTATAGCTAAAAATAATTAAAAAAATAAACAAATAATAAATATAATATTTCATTTTTTCTTTTAACTTTTACACCTTTCATTTTCTTTAACCTCCTAAACCTTTCATTTTCTCCAACTCCAAACTCTTCATCTTCTTCATTATTTAAACCATAAAACTCCATATTTAATTCTCAAAATTAAACTTTTTAATTAACTAAAACTTTTCATTTTTTGTAACTCTAACCCTCTCACCTCTTAAACCTCCCAAACCTTTCATCTTTTAAACTCCCATCCTTAACTCTAAAATTAAAATCTCTAAATTAAATTAAAACCTTTCATATTCTCAACTCATTACTCATTTATTTCTCTAACTCCCATCCTTTCATTTTCTCCATGAATTATCTACATTAAACCTCCAATTTAATTCTCTTAACTCTTTAAATTCTATAACTCCTCAAACATTTTAAATTCTATAAATCCCTAAACTCTTCACATTTTGTAACTCCTAAATTCAATCATATATAAACTCCTAAATCAAAACACATTCCACTCATTCTAAAAATTATTCTCTAACATTCTCATCTCGCCAGAGCCACCTTCAAAACCACTGCAGGAGCCGCCGCTGGAGCCGCCACCACTTCACCGGAGAAGAGCATCTCCTTCCATCTCTTTCCACATTTTAGGTTCTTATCTTTTGACAAGAAATTACTCCGTTGATTGACATCGGAAAACAAAATCCAGGTGAGTTCATTTTTGGACTCATTAATCATGCTATTTTATATACATGTTGTTTCAATCATGTTATTTATTTTGTGTAAATTGATTTGTTATTTTGTAGGAATTTATCAATTACTTATTATGTTTATTGTCATCAAAAATCTATTGTCAATTGTCATTAAATTTAAATTACATAGTATAGTTAGATTTTAGAGTAATCATATATACAAATTTGATAAATCACATAAAAGTTATATTCACGGAAAAATACTGTTTGTGATATCGTTTTGTATCGGTGTCTAGAAAAATTATCTTGTATGTTGGTTATCTAATTAAGGAACATGCAACGCACGGAAAACCTCCCGGCATCCATATAATTGCCTGGCCAATATCTCTATGATGTCTCAAATCAGTGATTCTTAAATATAACTAATTGTGATTTATTGAACAAAATATAAACTGAACGGACTCTATAAATCATGTTGTTAACAAATTAAGAAAAATCCAATTGAAATATTGTATCTGGGATAATCAATCTACTGTACTATACCTAAATGACACTGGATTGGGGAGAAACTGAATAATGGAAATGTACTCTGTTTCGGCTGGAAACTTGTTAAGTTGTACAACTAAATATTTCGCTCACCATGGGTGCGTGATGATTTGCTGGATCATACCTGACTATAATTCTTGTTTGCCTGACGGCAGGTCCGACTCAGCACCGGACAATCCTGTGACCATTTCCTGGGTCTGTACATGAAACAATCGAAACAGTGGTATCCCATCAGTTAATTTTTCCAATTACATGACATCTTAGACAAAAATACCCCTGTTATAGAGCTGACTTTACTAAAATGATATTAAGATAATTTAAATCAATTGACATCATTATTACAGATATTTTATTACATATTTTTTTAAAACTTGTATTATTATTATGTTTGGATATAACCGTTATATTTCACATTTTTTCTGCGTATTTTATTTTGGTCGCAATCTGACAACATGGGTATGCATGCCCAGATTTATCGATAGACACGCCAAAACTGACACAGAATCTGGTGTACTTTAAAGATCATATTGAAGCTCAATAACGAATTAGAGATTTCCTGCTTCCTTTTGTTTAATTTTATTAAATTTTGTTTCAATTGTATCTAAACTTCGTTCCAATAAATGAAAAATCAAACTTTTGTTGAATTTTTCTATTGTAATTACTGAGTATTATTGTGGCAAATTTATTGAGGCTTTAGCATATTCAAACTGAATATGTTGCCGGTACCTGTTACACGTGCTTGTATACCGTATATCGGGAGCGGGGCGTGACAGGTATTTTAGTGGTATCAGAGCCCAGATTTCTCAAATCAGTTCATGTGACTTGAATTGATTTGGATCTTGATATAAAATTTTGCCACATTTATATAATAATTTTCTCTGAAATTTCTAATATCCCAATCTATTGACTATTTCGGCATCTCTTATTTATCCTAATTGATGACCCACCTATTTTAAATCCATGTCCAAATTCTTCAGTGTCTTAAATGAATTACATCCTAAATATGGATTAAATATTTATCCTTTATTTTATAATTATATTTTCCATAACTCTTCATTTATTTCTATTTTTTTTTTAAAAAAAATGATTCGCCTATTCCGTAGATCAACCTTAAGATTAATTGTTGAGCAGTCGTCCTTAAGAAAAAAGACAAAGTGGCATGTTGATCATGAGTAAAAATGGAAAATTTTAATATGAGTTCAAAAATAGAATGACAATATTTTTCTATTTTACCTTATTTAATTTCGAGGACGAAATTATTTTTCTAAGAGGGGTAGAATGTAATAACTCTTCATCTTTTATAGCTAAAAATAATTAAAAAAATAAACAAATAATAAATATAACATTTCATTTTTTTCTTTTAACTCTTACACCTTTCATTTTCTTTAACCTCCTAAACCTTTCATTTTCTCCAACTCCAAACTCTTCATCTTCTTCATTATTTAAACCATAAAACTCCATATTTAATTTTCAAAATTAAACTTTTTAATTAACTAAAACTTTTCATTTTTTGTAACTCTAACCCACTCACCTCTTAAACCTCCCAAGTCTTTCATCTTCTAAACTCCCATCTTTAACTCTAAAATTAAAATCTCTAAATTAAATTAAAACCTTTCATATTCTTAACTCATTACTCATTTATTTCTCTAACTCTCATCCTTTCATCTTCTCCATGAATTATCTATATTAAACCTCCAATTTAATTCTCTTAACTCTCTAAATTCTATAACTCCTCAAACATTTTAAATTCTATAAATCCCTAAACTCTTCACATTTTGTAACTCCTAAATCCAATCATATATAAACTCCTAAATCAAAACACACTCCACTCATTCTAAAAATTATTCTCTAACATTCTCATCTCGCCGGAGCCACCTTCAAAACCACTGCAGGAGCCGCCGCTGGAGCCGCCACCACTTCACCTGAGAAGAGTATCTCCTTCCATCTCTTTCCACATTTTAGGTTCTCACATTTTGACAAGAAATTGCTCCGTTGATTGACATCGGAAAACAAAAATCCAGGTGAGTTCATTTTTGGACTCACTAATCATGCTATTTTATATACATGTTGTTTCAATCATGTTATTTATTTTGTGTAAATTGATTTGTTATTTTGTAGGAATTTATCAATTACTTATTATGTTTATTATCATAAAAAATCTATTATCAATTGTCATTAAATTTAAATTACATAGTATAGTTAGATTTTAGAGTAATCATATATACAAATTTGATAAATCACATAAAAGTTATATTCACGGAAAAATACTGTTTGTGATATCGTTTTGTATCAGTGTCTAGAAAAATTATCTTGTATGTTGGTTATCTAATTAAGGAACATGCAACGCACGGAAAACCTCCCACCATCCATATAATTGCCTGGCCGATATCTCTATGATGTCTCAAATCAGTGATTCTTAAATATAATTGTGATATATTTAAGAATATTGAATATAAATATAACTAATTGTGATTCTTAAATATAACTAATTGTGATATATTGAACAAAGCATAAACTGAACGGACTCTATAAATCATGTTAGCAGATTAAGAAAAATCCAATTGAAATATTGTACCTGATATAATCAATATACTGTACTATACCTAAATGACACTGGGTTGGGGGAGAAACTGAATGATGGAAATATACTCTGTTTCGGCTGTACACTTGTTAAGTTGTACAACTAAATATTTCGCACATCATTGGTGCGTGATGATTTGCTGGATCATACCTGACTATAATTCATGTTTGCCTGACGGCAGGTCTGACTCAGCACCGGACAATTCTGTGACTATTTCCTGGGTCTGTACAGGAAACAATCGAACCAGTGGTATCCATCAGTTAGTTTTTTCAATTACATGACATTTTAGATAAAAATACCTCTGTTATAGAGCTGACTTTACTAAAATGACACTAAGATAATCTAAATCAATTGACATCATTATTACAGACATTTTATTACATATTTTTTAAAACTTATATTATTATTATGTTTGGGCATAACCGTTATATTTCATATTCTTTCTGCGTATTTTATTTTGGTCGCAATCTGACGACATGGGTATGCATGCCCAGATTTATCGATAGACACGCCAAAACTGACGCAGAATCTGGTGTACTTTAAAGATCATATTGAAACTCAATAACGAATTAGAGATTCCCTGCTTCCATTTGTTTAATTTTATTAAATTTTGTTTCAATTGTATCCAAACTTCGTTCCAATAAATGAAAAGTCAAATTTTTGTTGAATTTTTCTATTGTAATTACTGAGTATTATTGTGGCAAATTTATTGAAGCTTTAGCATATTCAAATTGAATATGTTGCCGGTACCTGTTACACGTGCTTGTATACCGTATATCGGGAGCGGGGCGTGACAGCTATATCATGTTGTATTTAAGTTTGCCAACCCAATCTAACCAGAACTGGTTGTTACCATGCATATTACAACAATGCATGCTGATTTTGGCTAATAACAACTAATGCAAGAGGAAATGGGTTTTGAAATACCAAAGTTTGATACTATTCTATTATATGAGGAAACTAAAAAGAAATTGGTGAATAAGAACCTTGCTAATCCCCCCTTCACAAACCAGTTGATAATTTGTTATTACTATGTTTTCTGTCATTTGGCTATGCATTCCCTAATGTCAGTGGGCCAACATATTAGAAGGTAAATCTTTGTAATATCATTAGATTTTAGGTTTACCTTTTTAAAATTTGTTACCAACAACCTTTGCAAATCTCTAAAGGCTGAAAAGCTAAGCCAAAAATTACTTTTCCTTGATATTGATAAATTTCTAAGCTATTACTTAAATTCTAGCTGGAAGCTTGAATTATAAACCAAGTGCATTCTTTTTCTTATTCAAAATTCTAATGCTGGAAAGCAACATTTAAAAACTTAACAAACAAAAATAACTTAGGATGACTATGGTCATTATAAACCATCACTAGAAAGGCAGTTTGTTGGAATGACATTTTGTTTGAAATTAAAAAAACTGAGAATGTATGGAGATGTTGCCAATGGACAGAGTGGAGCCTAGAAGTGGCTAGTTTGTTTAAGGGATAACGAGGATGACATGTCTCTAGAGAAACTATTCCCTTTCAGATAAATGTTTGATTATTCATATTTTAGACTACTTAATGGCATAAATAAGTGGCAAGAAAGAAAATAATTTGAAGTGTGATATTATCGTAGGCCCATGATGTAAAAACTCTCCATGAGATGGTTTCCCATGGTCTCATGCAAGTTTTTAACATTTAGTGATTTATTTGATGATTGACTAATGCACATTCATTTCATCGTCCTTATCCACTTGTCTTTTTTTGTTCAGGTCTCTGCTTTTGTCATCGGTTTCAGAATTTCTTCATGGATCTAATTCTAATAATCATCTTGGAAAGGGGGCAACATAGTTAATGCTGTGTTCTTGTTGCCAACAAGGGTAGACCACAAGTTTCTTTTTATTCCTGAAATTAAGAACTTTAATAAGAATGGCATCATCAATTCTATTAAACAAATATTCAGGTAAAATGTTTCTGAAGTTTTGATTATTTCTCTCTTTTTTTTTATGAGTTAAGTTTGAAGAAAACTCCCAGGATTAACATAAATATTACTATCAATCTGCTTTTTGTTACAATTTGGGAGGAGTACTATTATTTATTGCTTTCAAGAATTCAAGGATATCTTCATATCTTGTTCTCCTTGATTCACAATTACTGAACCAATTCATAGCAGATCCTTGCACATGTATTAGCTGCAATCTGCTAGCTCATTTAATAAATAGAGTTCTATTAGAATTTTGATTTCATTAAAACAGGGTCTACCTATTCAAGTAGGGTATTGAGAATCGGTCGATGCTGATATGTGTCCCAAAAATCGTATCAAAGTTTGAGGTATCTGATACAAAATATATCCTATAATAATGGTGCCAGTGTTACCAATATCACAGTTACTATATCATATATATTGCTAATATGATGCATTTAATACTTGTTCAATATCGTTTCTGACATTTTAACCCTGAAGAAACTTATGTTACATCAATAAGAATTTCTAATCTCTAAATGCTGACCTAGAAATGCTATCCTGGAAGCAATACTTCTTCCATAGGGTCCAAGTGAAAAAGAAATTCTTGGTCCATAGAATTCCTACTGATTGATGGCAGTACAATCCGTAGCTTTTTACTTAAAAGTCATAATCGAAAACAGTGAGAGATTAATGATATTGAATTTGACAACCTGTTGTGTGTCCCATCATTTCAATGATAGCAAGGTGCAATATATGGAGACACGACAATCGATACCATGACAGGGATTGAGAGTACAGAAAGGATGAAGTTTTTAGTGAAAAAACAAATCTCCCTCGCTTTCTGTAATGAGGATTTGAATAAAGAATATGTTAAAGAAACAGTTTTAGATAAGTGGTTAATTATTCAAAACACATACATAGCTATTTATTGACAGGAAGAGTGAATATATTTAGTAGCTCTATTCTATCACTATGCATGTATTAATCTACTTTAACAAACCAATCAATATCACTTATAATATTTTTATATTAACAAAAAGTAAATGAATAGGAGGGAGGCTCTAGGTAACACCCCTCTCTTCCAAGAGGAAGGTTCCCAGTTCAATTCCAGCAAATGTTGATAAGGGATTTAACTTAGGTAACAAGTGCGTGCATTTTTACCTTTAAAAGTTAATAATAATAAATTTAATGAATAATGGAGGAGAGAATTATCAATCAGTGTGGAAGTTTTAATTATGTCTTTTGACCAATCATTCATGAACCTGGGCGCCCTTGCTGGGTGGGGGTGGGGTTTCAGGAATCCATTCTCCACATAATCATTGGCTTCCTCTTTGGCAATCAGTAATTGTCAAGACTGATTAGCATAACTTTTGACATGATGATGCTAAGATAGCAGACATTTATAAGAAAAGAAACAGAAAACTAGCATACTCTGACATGGTGATGCTTAGAGAAAAAGAAGGTATGTGGATACAGTGGAAAGGACGTCTACAGAAAGAAAGACTAGAAAGGCTGTTGGCAAGAAACAAAGATGGCTGTGGAGAAGCAAACTGGGGAATGAATTACGCAATATCAAACTATCCATGCCCACAAAAATATACAAGGGAGTCGCATGTTCTGCATAAAGATGAATTTAAAACCTCAAATCTTCTACAAACTGATGAAAAGCCATCCAGATTATATTGCCTCCCTTCACAAATTTCTGTGAAACTGACAAGAGCTTAGAGGTAACTCATTATCCTTGCTCCATTAACCTGGATGAAGGAGAAACTTAACCAACTACCAAATTGGTCTAAAAATCTTACACTATCAGGTCTGCACAACTAAATTTCATCCAAATTATATAGGCTCCCATCAAAATATTATATATCCTGACTATTGAGGAGTAATGAAATTGATTATTAAAAAGATATTTCTATGTGAAACTTTTATTTTGGGATATGCTATCAACTCTCTTGAAGAGTGATTCATGTGAGGATGGGTGAGTGATTTAACTTGGTGCGAGGCATAGATCATCCTTTTGTTATTTCTGTAAAATTCTATTTTTATGTTCTTCTCCAAGCGTAAACCCTAATTTCATCTTGTCATAATGTCATAATATGTGATAATATTTTACGTTGGCTGTCACAGGCCTACCACAACCCTCCTCATTTATCTGACTTGGGACAGGCAGTGCATAACACTGGCAGAGTTTAATTTCATCTTCCATATTAAAATAAAAAAGGATTGATTTTCTTCCCACCCTTACAAGTCACTCACTAGCTCATGCAATTCACATGCAAGGAGATTTTAATATAGATTTTGGTTTCTCAAAAACTTAGCAAATTATTCATCGATTACCTAAAGAAATAAAGCCTGATGCAAGGTATACATAGCTCACAACTATATGCACACCATGTACAGTAAATAATTACATAAAACAAATTCCATCTCTAATAAAATAAAATAACACTAATAAAAATCAACTAACTCTATTTGGGGTAAAAAATTATTGAAACTTGTAAAAATTAAGAAAAGATTGCAATTTTATTAAATTAAACGACTACAAGATGAATACACAGTTCTTTTTCAATTGAATTATAAAGATTACAACTTTCATATTGTTCTGGGAATGTGACAATATAGACTTGATCAGACTAATTCTTTTTATCTCCTTTGACGATCTTGACATGGTGATTGTGAAGAACAAGGAGAAAGAAGCTTACTTGTTGGTGTCTTGTAGTAAACCAACTCCTTTGTGGTGACATGAATCTTCTCCTTAGTTGCTTGATATAAAAGCCCTTGCTTGATCATATAAGACTTGATGGTGGAGTTTCGAGAATGATGGAGGCGATATCAAAAGCTTTTGGCTTGATAGGAAAGTCCTCTCTTTTATGCATAAGAAAGTAAACTTGAACACGGGGAAGATACGAGAGATTTTGTTGACATGAAGATTTTCCATCGATGGCTAGATTTTTAATAGATTTAGATTAGCTTGATATGAAAGCCTTCTCTTTTGGACACAATAATTGATATCTTGATTAGGAAGATGAAAAAAAGATTGATCTCGTTGATGTGAAGACCTTCTTCTTGACGGCTCTCTCTTTTTTAATCCTCCAAGAAGGAGAAAGATCTCCCTAAAAGTTGGAGAAGATTGGGTATTTATAGAGTCCCATTAGGTTTATAAACCCTTAATTAAACTTATCCCTTAGTGTTGATGGAAATAGGAATCATTGATTGGAAATAGAGTCCAAAATCAACTCAAGTTTGGGTTGGAATTGTGCTGTTAGTTGACTCACCGGTGAGTTGATTGGTGACTCTACCTTTTAAAGCTCTTTGTTTGGTGGAAGAAATTGACTCATCAGTGGCTCTGGAGTAGTAGAGGTGCTGCTCTACTGTGTTGGATCTTAGGAAAGCAGCCATATCTTTTGACTTTAGACTCTGATGGAGATGATTTTTAAACCATTGGAAATATAATTTAGAACTCGTTAACTTCTTCCTACATGATATTTTCCATCACCCATATCCTTTGCACCTTGCGAGCATCTCAGCATGAATTTCATTTTAGGCCTCCCTCGTACACTTAGGAAGTATGATTCGACATTAGTTGTGGTGTATATATTTTCCAAGATGACACGTTTCATTCTCTGCAAGAAGACTGTGGATGCCTTGCGTATTGCACACATATTTTGTAGAGAGATAGTCTGTTTCATGGTCTTCCTAAGTCGATTGTTTCTGATAGAGATGGTCGATTCACGAGTTATTTATGACGAACTTTTTAGAAGAAATTGGGTACAACACTTACGTTTTGTACCGCTTACCATCTACAAACTGGTGGTCAGACTGAGTTAGTCAATTATAGTCGTGGAGACTTATTTCGATGTCTAGTGGGTGATCATCTAACTATGTGGGATATTGTTTTGTTTATGACAGAATTTGCATATAATAGTTCAGTCAATAGGTCTATTAGGTTGAGTTCTTTCAAAATAGTCACCGGTTATAAGTCTAGAAAACCTATAGGTCTTCTTCCCCTTCCCATAGGTGATATACCTAGCACTTTAGCCGAATCTTTTGCACAACATTTGCATGAATTGCATATTCACATTCATCGGTAAATAATAATTAGTAATGGTAACTATAAATCTATAGCAGATTTGCACAAATTATTGCAGGAATTTGCAGTTGGTGAAGAGCTGATAGTTAGAGTGCATCCAGATAGGTTCCCTCTAGGAACCTTAAGTAAGTTTCATGCTCGATGTGTGGGTCCATATAGAGTTTCAAAGAGGATGAGTTTTAAAACTTATGTAATTGCAATTCCCCATAGTCTTGGAATCAATTCAGTCTTCAACGTCAAGAATCTGACTGTTTATCGTGTTTCATTTGATTTCCCAGCAATGATTCCAGATTTGCCATCATCAACTTCTCCACGACATCGGTATTTTTTTCATTCGTACACTGCCTCCATCCGCACTGCGAAAGCGTCGTTTTGATGAGATTGAAGATATTTTGGATAATGAGATTGTTTCGACTGCTGATAGCGAATATGTGTTATTTGGTGCGCTGGTGTAGCTGATCAGATTCAGATTTCACTAGGTTGCGCACCGAAGGTGTCCAACAATTCAATCCAGATTTGTTTGATTAGTATCACCCTTGTCATTCGCTAGAAGTTCATATTTCCAAGCCAAAAAGAATTGATGGAGATAGGATAAGTTCAATAGTTTGATTCAGATTAGTAGCTTCATTTAGATAGGATTTTTAGATAGAGTTTAAGTTTGATTTAGATTTTGATTTATGAAAAAGTTTCTCTTTATTTTTATTGTTTGGATTATATATAAATATGTTTTGTATGTCGGCTTTTAAAATTTAATGAATAAATGAAAATTTGAGAAAATTACACTTCTGTAAATTCGCATGTTAAAATTTCTCTTCCTGGGGTCGTCGAGAATGGGTGTGGAGTCATCGAGAATGGGTGTGGATATGCCTAGGTGGATTCCCAAATTCTCTTTATTCTTCCCCAAATCCTCCATAAAACCTTAATTTCCAAATACCGAGTCCTAATTTAGCTTCTGTGCTGCATTACTTATCACAATAAACCTGCTATTGACCATCACCATTTTATAAAAATGAAAAGAAGAGCGCAGGGAAAGTGCAGATTACATTGGGGAAACAGTACACCAATTGCAGATTACAGTGGGGAAGCAGTACAGCAATTGGACAAAGGCATAAATTTTTTGTTAATTTCCTGTATTTACACACTAACCATCACAAACATTCATTATTCGTTATCCTTTATTAAAGAATGAGAAATATAATTGCATCTCATCATCATAATAAATCAGGAAATTATTTAGAACCATTATTTAAATATAATTAACTTTTTAGTTGTTTAAATGACATAGCTGCTGCAAAATTTTTTAGTAGTGGATAGTTTCTGATATTCTCTAACTTCTAAAGTTCTCGTTAAAAAGGTGTATTTAGTATTTGTTTCCTAGTCTATGATATAAGTACATCTCTTCCGATTAGAACATGATTTTCCTAACTCTCCAAAATGATGATTTTCCCAATTTAAGCACTCAAAACATATGAACTACCAGATATTGTCGTGGTATATTCTAGCTTATTTTTATATATTGGTTACAGTTTATCTCCATATCATATTCCAAGCCATGTGTTTTACATTTTGGGGTCCTTTTTCTCGAGTGAAGATTTATATGTTTGGAGTTCTTTCTTCGATTTTTTTTTTTTGAAGGTGTCCATTCTTGGAAGCTGGAGCATTGATGAGGAGTGTCTTCTGATTGGGATATTAGTTATGCAATTATGCTTGTTTTGCATCCTCAAATGTGATATAGTATATAGTGTCCTCTTTCAGATTGAACAATATCGCTGCAAATTTACCTTGATTTTGTAGTTAACTAGCTCTTTGATCCATTTATATTATGAAATAAACGGAAGCTCCCCAATTTGGAAAGTTTAGAGAAGCAATTTGAAAGTAGATGTCTAAGAGTGAGGTTGTAGACAAGACTAATATGCTTAAATGGCCTTAATAAGGTAGCTTGAAATTTGAGCTGTTGGTATGGAGACAAGACGAAAAGATAAAGAGAGAACTGACCTATGAGAATGGTATCTTGTATAAGGATGAAGCAGTCTGTTGGAAGAAACAAGAGTGCTAATGGTATGCCATCCCATCATTCAAGTATGATGAGGAATGATCAAGGTATTGACATCTCGTCCGTCAAGTTTTTTGAACTGGTCTCCCTGATAAATTTTTGATATATTATGTGGTGCTGGAATGAGTTTTGATGTTTATGCGTGTGAAGTAATTTTGGTTAAGTAGGGATAGCTCCCAACTGATTCCCAAGCTATTAATGGTGTCAGTTGGAAGTATTTGTAAACCTAAATAATCTAATAAAATATTTGGCTGACTAGTCAGACTAAAAGCTTTGGCCACTAACCAAAAACAACAAAAACATAAGCTTGTTCAAAGAAATAAAGAAAGAAATAACGGAAAATCGGAAGGGGAAAAATAACCTGTTCAACTTCTTCAGATTGCAAATACGGGTTGTATTTCATTTCTGTTAGTGTGTCAAATTGTGGAACAGAATTTGAACCAGGTGTTATTATGTTCAAATGAGGCTAGAAGTGCTCTAGGAAGCAGAATGATTTCCATTTTCTTTTAACTATAAGTAATATGGAATTCCACTCAGTCTACTGCATTGACCAACCACTTTTCTCTATTCATGTATTAGTATTCTCTCTTTTTGGGGTAGATGTGCATTGATTTGTCAATAATTTGGTCATTGGAAGATGTGCATTGATTCTTCTTTGTGGCTTGAGAACTAGAGCAATGAAAGTTGAAATATGCCCATTTGCCTCAGGTATACCTAGTTAGCTACCTTCTTTTGGCATGCAGGCTTCAACTTCCCATAGATAACAAAGGAGTATATGGAAATATCACGTAGCTAGACTCATTTTCCCTGCCTATTTCACCTGTATTCTATACTCGCTATAACGAATTTGCAGAAACAGAAAAAAAAAATTAGGATTGCACATGAATAATAAAGAATTCATCATCTTTAAATTTTCCTGTTTTCTCCTTTTGACAACTTTAAGTAGATATGAAGGCAGTCTGAGTACAAGTGAGTTAAGAAGGGAAAAGTGCATCTGTTGAGATGTCTCGGTCCTTGCTGTTCCTCCTTCATTGCCAACTCAAGAATCGTTCCTGTATCAGGATGCAGTCTTGTACTGGACGGAGCATGGCTGGGTACCTAGACCATTTCCTAATAGGCACAACACTGTCTAATTATTGTTCTATCTTGTTCACCAAATTACTTGAAGTCTTCATCCATATTCAGTTATTAAGGAGGATGAAGCAAGAGTATGGTTTTAAAGAAATAAGAGAGTAGAGTGCAGGAATGGGTAAAGGACATGACCATACCATAAGGGGGAAAAAAGTCGTAGCACTCTGGTCATTTGTTTTTTTGATTTGATGAGAATGCATTGTTAGAAGCTTTCTACTTGTTTGATTGAAGGTGCATATTTTGGCATATAATTCCATGTATTAACATTTTTACTCATAAATTAGCAAAAGAAGAAAACCTATTTTACTCATAAGCATGCCTTTGTTTTACCTCAGGCTTCCCTGGGCATCAATGCAGGAAGTGGGCTTGGACTTCTGATCAGTGGTAAGCGTCTAGGCCTCTTTTATTAATATTATGTATTCTCTGCAACCTATATGTAGTATTGGCTCCACTGCTGCTCGTGTTAACATTTGCATTTCAATGTTAAAATTGGATTAACCTCGTAACCATCCAAGACATGGGTTTTAATGCATGAACTCTCCTTTTGGATCCTCCAGCAGGTAGTAGCAGGCGTTTAATTCTGTTGCTGAAAGTTTTGCAAAGATGGATGGTGGTGGACAGAGGGAAAATGGGAGACATAAGTCAGACCATTACAAAATTCACACTCAGGTATCAAGATATACTCCATTGGAGTTACCAGTGGTATTTACTTTTTCTTGTTTCTGAAAGCGTACCTTTATCATATCTATACATCTCAAATTGAGGCATTACATCTCAAATTGAGGCCCGAGAGTGCGAGAACTTGAATGTTCCTTGCCATTGCTCGACATGTTTGGGTTATAATTTCTAGTCATATTTTGTATATAGGATATACATTTCTCCAGTTTGTTGCCATTTCGACAGTTATTTAGATGCCAGGGAGATATTTGAAGATCATGATTCAATTATTCATCATATCTGAAGTATCAAATAAAGTGTGCGCGCGTGTGTTTTTTTTTTTTTTTGGGCGTCTCTCTTGAAATCCAACACAACTCAAGCTCCTTTACCACTGTAGTCATCTTAAATAAGTCTTTGGTCTGTCTCATTGTCATAACTTCAGATGAAATCTTTCTGATATTTTCTCTCTCACCTCGACCTCGCTCAACGCAATCTAACTTGTCTTCAAGATCTTTATGATGCCACCATTGTCGTTCAAAGTGAATAGCAATAACTGTTCTAAAGGGAGCTGTAGAAACGTCAGTGCCTAAACAAAATAGACTTTGGTTGCATTTGTTGCTTTTCTGCAGTTCAGGAAGAAATAAGAATGCTATGCATGATGCCTTGCTTATTATACCTCCTGTATATTATAAATGAAAAGCATAAATCGTTGTTTCAATGCTGCTCACATTGTCGTTGTTTCAATGCTGCTCACATTGTCCATTTTCCAATGGTAACACCGCTTTTCTTGTTTAGTTCTGACTTTGAAGGCTATCTGTATTTTTTATGACACTGCAGTGGATGATTCCTCAACATCAGATGAAGGACAACCAAGCTATAAAACTCATGGCTGTCATGGCTGAACGTGACAATGCCATCCACGAACGTGATATAGCCCTCTCTGAAAAGAAAGCAGCCTTGGCCGAGAGGGATATGGCTATACTGCAAAGGGATGCTGCAATAGCTGAGCGCAACACTGCCATCATGGAACGCGATAATGCTATTGCAGCTCTTGAGTATGCTCGGGAGAATAGCATGAATGGATGCAGTGTTCCCGGATGCCCTCCTGGGTGCACCGCACCCCGTGGGGCAAAGCCCATTCACCACCACCATAGTCACCAACAGCAACAACACCTTCATGCTCATGCCAGGCCAATGCCACCACAGTTAGCCAATGATCCCTACAATCACTCGAGAGAGATGCATGTAACCGAGGCATATCCCATCTCATCATCTTCAGAAGGTGTTGCAAAGGCCCGGAAGGTGAAACGTCCAAGAAAGGACACCAAAGCTCAACAATTTCAAGCCCAGGCCACTGCTCCGCCCAAGAAGACAAAGTCGAGAAAGAGTAAGAGGAACTGTGGAGGCGAGGATTTAAATAAGCAGGCGAACTTTGTGAGGCCACTGAATGATTGGCGGGGCGAGATGGGAGGAGCTGGGGGGAACCTAAACAGGCAAGGCACAAAGCACCACAATGAATGGAAGGATCAAGATTTGGGCCTGAACCAAGTCACGTTTGATGAGTCGACGATGCCTGTGCCAGTGTGCTCATGTACCGGGAAGTACCAGCCATGTTACAAGTGGGGAAATGGTGGGTGGCAGTCAGCATGCTGCACGACGACACTGTCCATGTACCCTCTGCCGGTGATGCCCAACAAACGGCATGCACGAGTCGGAGGGAGGAAGATGAGCGGGACTGTCTTCACAAGGATACTGAGCCGTCTGGCAGCTGAAGGTCATGACCTTTCAGTGCCGGTCGACCTCAAGGATCACTGGGCAAAGCACGGGACGAACCGATACATAACTATCAAATGATGGAAGGATGTAGTTATTTGTAGTTAGGGAAGGAGATGAGGGAAGGGTTGCTGTGGTTACTCTTTAGTCGCCTCCTTGGGCGATTTTTTGGCTTCTTTTTGTAACTCCTCTTTCTCCTTTTTTATGTTGTTTGTGGAGTGGATTGGTGGCTGCAAACTCTCGTATTAGGGGGTACATATAGAGGGGTAGTGTCTCGTGTAATCGTTAGGTGATGAGTTTTGTCCATCAGAACTAAAAGATCTTTGGATGTGAAGGCTTATGCAGCTCGCTGCCCTGAAAATGTTTGGGATGGGATTGAGTCCTGAAAAAATGGCAGTTATGGTGTATCATTTGAGCAGGGGTAAGAATGGTAAATGCTATTTATGTACGGAAATTTTCTCTTCATGCATATATTAGAAATTTGTTAATAATTAGGGGTATTTACAGATTTGTCCCTTAAATTTATAAATTATAATTTAGTCCTCCAAGCCTTCATATTTTGAATTTAGTTTCAAAATCCTTTAAGTTATTATAATTTAGTTTGCAAACTAATAATTATAAGTTTGTAAATTTTTTTCTTGACTAAACTATCTTTTTAAATTTCTAAAATTTCTTAAAAATTTAAAATATTGTCATCGTATTTCTTCTTTGTTTTCTCTTTAAAATCTAAAAAAAATAAAAATATTTTTTTTGCTATTTAAATTGATTTTTTGACTTTCTAAAATTTTTTACATTCGTGTTTCTATAATATAAAAATTATGAAGAATTTTAAATTTTTCGAATTTATTGTGACAATCAAAATTAGAGTTTGAGTTTTAGATGCGTTTTTATTTGTAATTATTTGTTACTATTTTTATTTGGCTCGGAGCAAAGTTTGAGAGTTTTAGGGTTCGTAATGTTTCAAAATAGGAGGTTGGTGTAAAAGTAACTTAGTGTCAAAAGTTATTTAGTGTGCATAAATAGAATTTTCCTAGTAAGAATAGATACAGAAAGTAATAGAGATATCTATGAATCAATTTTTAGTTCATTATATATAATTTTTTATATTAAAAATAAAAAATTTATTTTCTTAATTTAAAATTTTATATAAAATAAACTAAAATTTTTTGTATAAAATAAGCTAAAAATTAGTCCGTGTGTGCAGGTGCATTATCATTATCATACACAGGGGACGCTGAAGCTTTGGAATAATTTCACAAAATTGGTGGGGCCCATGGTGAGTTTTTCCTTGGAGGTTGAATCTAACAACTTCTAAAAATGCAGGGAAGTTTGGTCCAGAAATGATTTTTTTTTTTTTTTTGCTGTACAATGTCTGGTTTCAGTCAGTGACAAATTATATCGACAGAGTACCTAGCAATTTTAGTCTGGTACTAAAATACGGGAGTTTCTAAAGGAGCACACCAATTTTTTCAGTGAAATCACTCCCTAGTATTTTATTTTTTTTTTCTAACTCAGTTATAAAGTGGGTTCACTAGAAAAAACGGTGTGCTACTTCGAAACTCCTCTAAAATACAGTCATGCTCAGCTGCTGACCCTTGATTGTCGATGAAGATTACAAAGCTCAACTTAAAGGTGTTAAGTGTAGAAAAAGATGGATATACAAATGAAATCAGTACACAAATAAGATCAAATAAGTACAGACAATAGAATACTGAGTTTGAAAAAAAAAAAAAATCAAAAAAACATAACATAATACACATAAGAAACAGTAATTTCGCCATTACATATCCACAGCAAGCTGAATCAACAAAATTATATACAAACGCTTCACCAAACAAAAACTTGGCCAAGCATGGGTCCTTGCACTGTCAATTTCTAGTCAAAACATGTCACTTTTCGTTAGGAATCTTTCCAATTAGACAGAATAAAATTCGTTAGGAATCTTTAGATGAAGAATTGCAGTTTGGCTTCGAGAACTGATAGCCTACTTTTGCTCGCACTTCACTCAACATACTTTCTTCTCTTAGAACTACATTGAAAATTTCAGAAACTATCATTCTCTGAAACAAAAATTGTAGTGGCAGAACATTAACAGTATAATGTTCAGATACAAAACCGATGCATATAAGATGAAATGTATATTAAAATAAAGGGGTTTTACATATATATCACTTAAATCTTTAAAAATTTGAATTTACTTTCCTAAATCTTTATATTTTGAATATAATCCCTCAAATACTTTTAAGTTAATTCACTTTGGTCCCCAGCCACCCTTGAATTATCTCATTTTAATAATCAACTATACTTTTAGTTCAAATTTTCTGTTATACACCTGAGTTACCTCGATTTAGTTCTCAGTCATATTTTTTATTCAAATTTTCCGTTATATGACAATCATTACAGTGCTACACCAAAACTGTGGGTTAATAATATGTGTTGAGTGTGCAGGGAGGGACATAGAAGTTAAGATACATGAAGTAAAAATGGACAAAAATAGTCTTGGAAGTGCACTGCAAAAACCAGAAAGCAAAACTTTCTGATTTTGCCGCTTTTGCTTTCTGATTTTGCCGCTAAATAGCGGCAATTGCCACCATTTAGTGACACTTTTGGTAAAATTCTCTCCCTATTTTTGAGTCAAAGAGTTGCAATTTTTTTATCCTGAGTTACCTAATTTTAATCTCCAACCATATTTTTAGTCCGAATTTTCTGCTATACTCTTGTTGAGATAGCTCATTTTAGTTTCTAGCCATATTTTTTTGCTTGAATTTTCCGTTATCCCTCTGACTTATTTCACTTTAGTCATCCATTTTCTCTTCCTCCTCTCTTTATCTTTTTATTAGATTTTCCTTTCAATTCTTCTTCTCTCTCTTCCCTCCCAGCTCTAAAGTGAAGTAATTCAGGAGAACCTAATAAAAGAGAGAGAGATGAGAAGAATTTAAAAGAACCCAATAAAAAAGAAGAGAGAGGAAAAGAATTTAAAACGAAAAGCTCTAAAGCGAAGTAATTCAAGGGAACCGAGAAAGAGGAGAAAAATTGAGAGAAAAATCCAATAAGAAAAGAAAGAGAGGAAGAAGCGGACAAAAAAAAAATATAATTAGGACTAAACTGAAGTAACTTAAAAGAATTTGAAAACTAAATTCAAAATATGAAAATTTGAGGGATTAAATTTACATTTTTTTAAATTTAAGAGATATAAAAAGAATGCTAATGAAAAAAACAAAAACCTTAGCAGTCACAGCTTTGATCCACATCAATTGTTCGATTACTAAAAACATCCATAGAAAATGTTCATAAAAAATTCAATTGCCAATTGAATTTTTAATTATTTTCAAAATCAAATGTCACGAAATTTGTAAACGTTAATTATTTTCAAAACAGTAAGTAATTTCTTTTTCTTTATTGAAAAAACAAAGAAGAATCAATCAATGCCTCAGACCGTCCTAGTTCCAAGTAAATTCTCATCATATTTGCAAGACTATATCTATCTTGCATTCTAGTCTTAAACTTGTCGATCATTGGCATTAAAGAATCTCAAAGTATAACCGTAAACATCGTATAATATAATATTAAGGGTGAACTACAGTTAGACATGTAGTATTGGAGATATGTAATTTAATACATCTAAAGTTTGAAACTCTCAAAAAAATCTCTACAATTAGTTATTTTTACTTTAATTTTTTATTAAAATGCAATCTTATCCCTCAAATTTATAAAGAGAGTGAAAATAATTAAGCCTGGATGATGGTTTTTTTAGAGTCAAATTTCAGGAGATCTGACTGTAATTAATCCTAATATTAAAATAAAATAAAAAAACAAAGAGCATGTGTCAGATTGAAAAGTATCAGCATCCTTAGTCTCAGACAGGGATAACTGTGTTTAAATATTGTTATCCTCATCCACACTGCTCGTCACAAAGCAAAATTCTATTAACAAAAAATTTAAAAACTCAGAACAAAAGAAAAAAAAAAATTAGATAGAGATAAAAAGCTATCAGATCTTCCTATTCTAAGATAAAGCGTATCATCGCATCCAATATCATTAATTGAAATGCTCGCCTTCGATAAGAATTCGTCATTTAGCCTTAATCATATCAGATAATCATTATTCTAAATAGAGGAAATAAATTATCAAAAAAAAAAAAAAAACACATCAAATCAAACCCTTTGAAGAAAGATCACAGACACCACAGCAGGAGCAAAACGGCGGAGCAGAGACTCAGCTGTGCAAGTAGAGGATGATGAATTCTTGGTATTTTATAGAGAAACGGACGGTAGAGATCTGCTAAAATTAGGGTTCGTCTAGTTAAAAAGATCCATCCAGGGCCCGGCCCACGAAGCGTAAGCTGATCTGAAGGGAACTTCTAAAGGGGTGTTTTTCCTAGTGAGCCCAGATTTCCTACTGAGCCCACTGTAATTTTAGTAAAGCCCACTGTAATTTTAGTAAAGAAGGGAATTTCTTAGTGAGCACAGTTGGTATTCCGAAATTACCATCCCTCTCTTTTTCTCCCTTTTTCCCTTCTCCCCAAAACTCCATGGCGGCACTTGCTTCTCTCTCTAAAAAAAAAGAAGCCAAAAGGGAAAAAAAGAAAAAAAAAATCAACCAATATCAATGGGTTCGTCCTCGAAGGCGGGCAAAGGGAAGAAGAAGGAGATTAGCGATCACGCTCTCACTCTCCGCCGTAGTCTCCACGAAGCCCTCTCTCTCGGGATTAGGTTTTTTTTTCCCCTCCTTTAATTTCTCTTGAATTTTCTGCTACGTTGTTTTAGATTATGAAATTAGTAGTTTAACTGATAAAAAGTTGCGATTTTACTATCTGGGTTGGTCAATTTTTTGACATATGGGTTGATAACAAGCCCTTTGATTAACCAAATTTCTTAAAGAAAATAAAATTAGATTGGTTGACTTCTATGATTTTGTTATTGTTTTTGAGGTGAAGTGGGAGATGGCAGGCAATTGCAATATCTTGTAATTAGAATTCTATTGTGGAAAGATAAATTGAGTTCCCTTTCTTTTGTGATGTAGGGAGATTGATAACAAAGGAAGAAAATAGCAGTGCACGGATGTAGAGATACAGTCGCATTCTCTCCGAGCTATGTCTGCGTTCGTTAACTGTATGCCTTTTGTTCCGTTGTAACATTATCTTGTAAAGGTAATTTTTGCTTTCCTATGGAGCACCTAATGAAATGTTAGTTACTGTGATCTTGTTGCTAACTACCTAATCAATTGTGTTGGAAAATGCATAACAAGATATTTGCTCAAGAACACATAGTCTATGTAAAGTTTACAACTTAATATTGACATGAGTAAGCTATAGCAATGTAATAGACATGTTGGTGGGCGTTATACCTTTTGATGAAAATGGATCTTTAGAAGAGGATACAAACTAGAAAGAAGTTTAAACGAACTCAACTTTAGCAAATCAGTGTACTCCAATACAAAAGGCATGCAATGTCACAAAAATATTATCATGAATATGGATCTTTAGAAGAGGATACAATAATATTATCATGAATAAAATTAAGAGCATGCAATGTCACAAAAATGCAGGAGGCTCTCAAAATGATCTTCATGAGTCAAATTACTGAGGTCCAGTTGATTTATCAGTACTGAAGAGTTTCAAGACGCACGTTGCTTTCTTCGTTTTAAAAGATGAGGTAATTATTTCTTGTTAAAAACCATAAACTAATTATTGTGTGTGTGCATATGTTATGACTATAGTATATATACAGGAACGAGATACACTTCGACGTATTAGTCACTGGAGAAAGATAAGTGCATGGTCATTGTCGACACCTGAGCCAAACACCCGATTCATGGAATTAGTACGTGGGTCTTCATTATATCCATTGGTCAAATGCTCCTACCAGTATATTAGCGCAAACAGAGAAACAAAAATAAGATCAATCCACTCCTGATGCACCCGATACGGCGTTTATGTCTCGAACTAGAAGCAGACGTCAACCCCGAGGAACACAAGGAGACAGTGATTAGATTATATTAGTTGTGTATTGATATGGATATTGTAAGGAACTTCAAGTGGCCGGTGTAATTATTTTTTGCAAACATTTTGAAGAATTTGTAGAATATATGGTTTTTGTTTGTAATGAACTCTATTGGTCGCTTTTTGTTCGATTAATATATACACTACGTTTGTATTTGATCTTATTTCTTTAATTTGTATAAGATCTTGTTTGTTTTATACGTAGGGGACCTTGTTTATAATCTTCACTATTTCATTGTATTAGTTATTGTATCGTTGTTTCATTGTATCGGTGTATCAATGTATCATTGTATCATTATGTCGGTGTATCAGGAGTATCATTATATTTGTGTATCTGGAGTATTATTGTATCGGTGTATCATTGTGTATTAGTGTATCATTGTATCGGTGTATCAGTATATCATTGTGTCGGTGTATCAGTGTGTCTGTGTATTATTGTATCTTTTTGCTTCCTTCCCTATATTTCGATAATAATATATAATTACTTGTTAATATAAGTCTTTAAAGTGACGTTAAATTGGGTAAACTAATGATATATCATTTTATTACATAAATAGAGTGGGTGAGACAGCGGCGGAGTATCAGATCGGGTCAAGCCCCTGTCCAGACTGTCAGTCCGAACAAAGGGGCGCCGTTCGGACTGACAGTCCGAACAGAACTGGCATGTTCGTCTGTTCGGACTGACAGTCCGAACACGACTAGACTGTTCGGACTGACAGTCCGAACAGCGCAGTCCTGTTCGGACTGTCAGTCCGAACGACGCCCCCCTGTTCGGACTGACAGTCCGAACAGGGACATGACCCGATCTGATACTCCGCTCACATTTTGTTTGGATTTCTAATGAAAATAAACACAAAATAAAGAAAATAATCAGTTTTAAACTTCCAAATTAACAAAATGATATGAAGAGATGGAGAAATGAAATGGGTTTTTGTCTAAAAAAAACAAAAAAAAAATTGGGCTCACTAGGAAAAAACTGGGCGGCGGGAGGTCTGGAGGAAGCGGGAGAAGGAAGAAGGAAAAGATGAGAAATTTTTTTAGAGGACAAAGTTGAAATATATGGGTAAATTTTAACTGAGCTCACTAGGAAAAAACTTGTGCCCCTTTAGAAGTTCCCTGATCTGAAACGAGGGTTTCCAAAGGGGCAAACAATTCTTCTAGTGCGCCCACTTTTCTACGGTCCGGCTCAAACACCGGACGGAAATAGGAAAAATGGTCTGCTCCTTTAGAAACTCCAATCTGAAATCGGGTTCGACCCGAGAATTCGTCCATGCCCGTTAACCAAACCCTAACACCCAAATCCTGGCAAGATTCTCTCCCATCTCTCTTTTGCGAGGCGATTACCTCCTTCGCCTCTTGCTAGGTAAAATTTTTACATTTTTTAAAAAATTTGTTTTCCTTAAATTTTCTATGAATTTATTCTTGAGATATTAAAAGAAATTGAGAGTTTTGAGGTATTTTGCTACATTTTTTGTTTTTTTGATCGAGGAAAAAGCTCTGTCTTTAAATTCAAATAAACCCATTCAGTTGAATTTTAATTATTTTACAGATTCATAGTAATGTTGAAGATTAAAACCCCAAAGAACCACAAAGCCAAGAGAGAGCTCGAGAAGCGTGTTCCTAAACTCGTAAGCTCTTTCCTATGCATTTTTAATGTGGAAATGTTGTTTAATTTGATAAAAGGCGTGTTTTTTAAATTTATTTATCGATTATTATTGTTTTTAGATCGAGAACGGCAAGAAAGCGTTAATCCTCCACGGGACGAAGACCAGCAACGTGCTTAATTCAGTGTTGGTAGAGATTTTCCGTTTGAAGAGGGACAATGCGATAAGGTATTCCAAGAAGAACGATAACATCCGGCCTTTTGAGAGCGGTGGCGAAGCCTCGCTGGAGTTCTTTTCGGTTAAAACCGATTGCAGCCTTTTTGTGGTATGCAAACTCACATCACCTATTGTTCTGCATCATGTTACCATGTTAGTGCTTTGAGTTTGTGTGGTAAATTTAAATGCATTTATTGTAGTATGAAGTGATTTGTTTATGCTACTTCTTAATCTATGTTAGCTTTTCTAAACATAACAGGTCAGGTAATTCTTATTCTTAGTGCAAGTAATGTTTTTAAATCAGCCCGGCAACTCTTCTTTTTATGACATTATGCTAGTGGTGTTGTTTGTTCAAATGTGGAATCGAGTGATCTAGAGCTTTTTCTTACATCAAACCAGTTAAGATCTTGTGAAATGGAACTTAATCATGATTCTGATTTAGTTCTCTCTAATTCGAATGGGATGCTGGATGCTAGATTTAGTAAACCTACTTTTGGAGTTTCTAGTATTGATGATAAAGAGTTGTCACATTTAAAACAAAGAAAAGAAAAACAATGACACAGGTACTTGGGGAGGCATTTGACTGAACTTTTTAATATGATGGGCGTTCGAAGGGTAGAATTCTTATGCTAGAAGAATTGACGTGCTGATTTTGTCTTAATATATGTTATAATGAACTATTATTGCGTGATTTACCTCAGTACTATTTATTTAAGCCTTAGAGAAGAAGGGACTAGGCATGAGTTAATAGTGTTGGTTCATTGTCGTTGGCTATTTCGAGGGAGACCGTTCTTATCATAGTTGTCAATATCTTATGATATGTGATCTATATCCTACGATACGATACGATACAATATGTAAGAAAATCAATACGTATCTTATCTGCGATACTATTGAGTTAAGTATTTTACAATACAGTAAGTGTATCCTGCGATAAGAGATACGTATCTTACAATACGCGATATATTAGATATGCTGACTTGGCTTATAAATGAATTTCAAACTCATTAGAATGAACCTTTTGAGTTAAATATAAAATACAAATTCTGAACAAGTATAGATATTTAAAAATAGAGAAAATAAAAAATCATGATACTTATTTTAGTTGATAAAAATATTTTAAAAAATAATTAAAAAGTTATATTAATTTATAGTTAATATAAATTATTTAATTATTAGGTCTCAATTCAAGTATCTAATAAGCTTATTTATTATACACTAAAATCTTGATAAAAAGAAGAATTTGTATAGATTTGAGAAGATGAAGAGATTAAAATAAAAGTTTTTAAGAATGATGATAGTTATATATCTGTAAAGGATGATCAATTGATATTATAATTATTTGTTTTGAATCTTTTTGGAGGAATAACAAACTTATGCTCAATATTTTGGTTTTTGTAAATATTACATATAACCGAAATTGTGGTAACAAAAAGGAACATATGATCTAATTTGACTGTCGGATTTAAAATTCGATTATAATGGATTGATACAAAATAAGAATTTTACATAGTGAAAGGTGTTAATAGAATAAATTTCAATGCATGTTTTAAGTTGAAAGAGAAATAATGGATCTACTTAAAAAGAGAAGGAAGAGAAGATGTAACGGTAAATTTTTTATCAATTAGTTATTTATTTCTGAAATTTATTTTCTAATAGATTATTTTATAATTACTAGTAGGACTTTTTAACTTAAATGCAATTGTAAATAGTAAATGAGGAAAATGAAAGAAAAATTAGAATATACTAAAGGGGTTTGTGTGATACAAAAGAGACGAAGATGAAAAAAATGAATGTCATGTTTAATTTCTAGTGAATTTAGCAATATATTTGTTATTGTAGTGTAATTTTGATTAATGACCTCATGGTCGTTTGAATGTTAGTTATCTCTTTATATATAGCTATTGTCTTATATATTTTAACATATTACCGCTTTACTATTTGCCTTTATTTAATTGTTTACTTATATTTGAAATTTGCTCATATGCATGTGATATTATATATTGTTATTTACTTATTACTTACCCATTATACATTAATTAATATATTTTATGATACCATATACGATATGATATTGCGATACGATACAGAAAGATAACGATACACTATACGTATCCCGATTTGACAATTTTGGTTCTTATGCTTAAAAAAGGTTTTTGCTGGATGATGTTCCTATAAATACAAGACAACAACTCAGTTATTAAAGTATGTTGCAAAAAAAGAGAGAATTAAAAGAAATATGGATTTAGGATGATTTAAAATAAAGGAGAAGAATTGATTCTATTTTATGTGTATATTGAACTTAGTAAAATAAATTGTCAACTCTTGCTAACAAGAAGAATGTGGTTTGGCAATTGTGGTGATCTAGAGGTGGCATTGTTGATGTTGGTATTTAGACTCTAGAAACTTTTCGTGTGCATGCAGATTTCTTAAGAGCTAAGGACTCTCAATTTTCTGCAAAGCCTTTATTATGAACCTTTTGGATTTGATTGTGGGGATATAGTTATAAATATGATTATTTTTTCATATGGATATGAAGTTTATATTTTATTTATGGCATAATAGTCAGTATTAGGTAGTAATGGAGTGAATAAAGACATTGAGGTGTTCATCATGCTTTTGAGGATGGTTTGGTATAAATTTTGATTGTCTTGAAATGTATGATTTGAACAGTATGACCTAAATGGTCTCTGCAACCCAACTCCTGGAATTCTATGTACTGGGATCTGAATATTACTAGTTGGCAGTTGTAGCACCATCCCCAGTGCTTGATTCTAGTGAAGTTACATGTAGGAGTTGTGTATAATTGACAGTGTATCTGAATACTGATATTGTGCTCTCTCATAATGCCAAATAACGTTGATTTTTAAAACGGTCAATAAAGTTAAAAATGGCTTGAAAGTGCCTTTTACTTTGACATGCAAGGGATTCAGCTAAAAGCCAACTCGATTTGTGTTTGCTGAGATGGAGTCCTTGGTTTGGATCAGAATCTGATCCATAAGTGAAATTCTTTATCATCATATATCCCTTTATCATCTTATATCTTTTCTAACCAAATGCAAACTGTGGCCTCCATGCTAATTCAACTAGATGTTAGACACATTTCAGCAGAACATTTTGGCATGTATCCTCTTGATTCAAGTAATCAAGGCTGGCTATTTCATCATATAAGTGCCTTTGGCATGTAGTATACCATCTCTCATGGAGCCAAAACAAAGCATATGATACAGTGACCACATAGAATGATGGCATAACAAGCAATGGGCTTGAGTGCCACTTGTTAGGAATTGACCGAAGGCTGATTTGTTTGAACATAATTTGATGAAGAATGGAGGACCCTATTAATTTTCTAGTTATCTTTAGAAGTTTAGGCCATGACCATTCAACTTTACAATGGATAGGGAAAAAAGAAAAGGGAACTATAGAACCTACATTATGGTAGGGGGAAAAAGGGAAACTTCAATTTAGGAGGGCGAAGATAAGAAAAATTATAAAGAATGCTGCATTGTGAATGGATTTCAGCTTGACAGGAGCTGTGGCCCTGTAAAATCTCTTAAAATATCTTGACACAAGGCTGCAGCCTTTTCAAGTTCATGGTGTAAGATAGATGAATGCGGCTGAGGATTTGACTAACAAAGAACACGTTTCATTCAGAAAAATCAGATCATGTCTGATTTGTTTGATTTAGACAAATGTAGGCATGCTAAAAATAATTGGAGATAATATTCTAAAACCCAGTTTCATTATGCGCTAGGCCGAGAGTGAGTACTAATTACTCGAAAAACTCATTGAGTACTCGGATTAATCGTTCAGAACTCCTAATGGTAATATTTGATATGTTTTATGTATATACCACAACATTTAATATGTAATACATACTCTCAATACTCAAAAAATTAAAATAACTTCAATGTAATAAAATAAGACTCATACCTTACCAATATCATCTCATTTCCATCTACTCATCGTAGTTCTTATATAGAGGATTGTTATCGTCCAATTGCTCTTCCCAAGGAGCATCGTTGTAAATTTTACTATATAAGACATCGGAGCATTCGTTATCAGAATAGTTGGTTATACAAAGGTTCAAGAACAATTCATGATCTCGGTTTTGGATTTCCTCAACCATTTTCTGACATACTTTCAACTCAATTAATTTTTAAATTTTTTTTTTAAAATAATTATAAAAAAAAATGAGTGAAAGAAAAACGAAATTGAAAATATTAAGAAAAAGAAGGAGGAAAACGAAAACAACAATAGAAAGAAAGATGGATAAATCTTACCTTCTTACGGAGCTCAAATTACCATGAGATGTCGACTCGTTGATCATATGTGTACTCTGGATCGATTGCCTTACCCACCCACAAGCTCTTTTCCATGTTGCTTCGTTGATTATACCACCTCGAAATTGATTTGATAATTTTTTATTCGCTCTAGCTGCATAAACTCGTAGAGAGAGGATTTAAGGCTCACTTTCTTGACGACTTTTATAACAAAGGTTGGCGGTTTGAGTAAAACCCAATAAGCTTTCGACTATCTGCTTTATAATCTGAGTTCAGTTGAGCCGAGTCAAATGAGCATTCACTTTGTTCATTTTTTGAGCGAGCTTTCTGATCTATACACTTTCGAAAAATGAGCCTAGATACTCAGTTGGTACTCAAACATGTTTTTTGAGTTTTAGAACACTAACCGGATAATAATAGTGTTTACAGCATAATACCTTAAAAAGATTAAATATTTATTTGAACTAAATATGAGATCACCGGCCTCTAATACATGCATAAACCCTGAGTTAGGTCCCAAAGCTGACACTGGCCATCTTATGTTGATAATGAATTGGAGCATCTTCTAATTTGCTTGCAGCATAATCTATATAAAGGATGAATGTTGTGAGGGGAGTCTCAGATATCATCATCATCGCTTGGAAAATTCATGAAAGAAGTTTTCTCCTGCATGTAAAGTTAAGTTTATTAGGCTCCATATATCGTGATACTAAATATCTAATATAATTATTTCCCCTAGTCATACCTTGAAGCTGAGGTTTTTAGTATCATGCTGATGCCAGTTTGTATCTTGAATACCCAATGTTCAAGAATGCGTTTTCAGTATGCGTGCGGTCCAGGACCGCATAACGCATAATTGGATTACGCGCCGATTATGCGGAATTATGCGGAATATTAATATTTTAATATATATTAATATAATAATTATTAAAAAATGGATATATTAATGCTATAAAACTCTAAAAAATTATAAAACAATTATTTCTCATTAAAAAAAATAATTCATACAATTAACAAATCGCCAAATAATTCAAATAAACTAATACTCTACTACATCTATGTAAAAATAATTTTACAAATTTGTTCGTTGGTTTTACTTGATTATAAAATGTATCATTTTGATTCAAATTTGACTAGTAACCAATATAATCTAAACTATAGGAATATAAATGAAGCAGCTACAGTCATTATATTATTATCAAACTGTTATTATCAAGCAGCTACAGAAACTATAGGAATATCAAGTTCAAAACTGTTATTATCAAACTATTGGAGCAGCAATAAAATTCAAGTTCAAAAAATTATGCAGCAGGGAAAAATTATGCAGCAGCTACAGTAATTATGTAGCAGGAAAAAAATTATGCAGATGCAGAAAATATTATGCAGCAGTAATTATGTAACAGAAATTATGCAGCAGCAGAAAAATTCTAAAAAAATTTACCATATAAATTATAAATTAAACAAAAATGAAGCAGCTACATAACAAAGATTATAAATAAAATTATGTACAATATTTAGCATATAAATTAAAGAAACAGCTAGCGAAACTAAACAAAAATTATAAAAAAAAATTATGTACAAAATTTAGCATATAAATTATAAAATTAAACAAGCAAAAAATAAAATTGAAGCAGTTACAGAAGATTTACCATCGGAGGGGGGACTGCCAGAGGGGGGACTGGTCGTCGGAGGGGAGAAGCAGATCGGAGGAGGCGGAGGCACGAAGGAAGGGAGAGAACTGCTCGCTGCTGCACGATTGGAGGAGGCCCGAGGGGATTCATGGTATCGAGCGATCACTCGATCGACCGATCACTCGATCGACTCGATCGATTAGGGGAACGGAACGACGACAAAGGATTTTAAGGGTCGGCGAAGTTATCCACCTTATCGATCAGTCGATTGACGACGTCGAAGGCGATCGGAGGGGAGGGAATGGGTGATCGGGGAGGGAATGGGTGATCGGAGAGGGAATTTGGGCGCTAGGGTTTTTTATCGCGAATGGGGATGGGCTCATTGAGAAGAAACGAGAGGGGGAGTTAAAAGGGAATTGATACGGGTCGGGTCGGGTTTTAAAACGAGTTCGAAACCCATTAACCCACGTTCTTTGCGGGTCGGGTCGGGTACGATTATGCGCCCTATGCGGATTATGCGACTGCATATAGCGCATAATCCGCATAATCGTCCTGTCCGCATGGACAGGGCGATTTTCACCTTCTTTGTGCGGTTTTACACCGCAAACGTTTATGCGGGCGCATATGCGCCCGCATAGAACGTTTTTTAGAACACTGTGAATACCATATCCAATTCTGAGTTTCTAATACAAGATAGACCCTCTAACATCAGTAGAAGCATTGCCTGTATTGTCTTTATTGTACTGATAGTATCCGATACAGTACGCTTAATATTGTCGGGTTCCGATACCATGAAATACAGCCGATACAGGATACCAATTCCAAGATTGAAAACTTTGCTTAAACCGTTATGCAGAATTTTCATCAGAGATGGTTCTTATATATATAATTACAACTTCACACATGTCAGACGTGTGTACTTGTAGGGGCTGGAAATAATTAAACCAACAGAAACCTACAAAAAGTTTGGATGACTTGAAGCAACTTAGGAAATGTGAGTTTACAAACATGTTATGTTTGTAGCTGTTATTGTTTGACTGAGTCCCTTAAGAACATGTTTAACTGTTCTTGCTTTAAAATGGACATATTTGCTCTGCAACAAATGTTATTCATGTTCACATTATGAAAATTGGAGACTGTACCCTCTCTGACACTGGATCTTGATGTGGATGTTTCATAGGTTGCAGGAAGTCTTTCAACACTTGATCTGGATGTGTTGTTTCTAACGTAATTTAATTCTTCTAGATCATTCCAAGTAGTCTTCCTGTATGACTTCTTATTTGTGCCATTATTTAATTTCCTAATGCATGGTTGGATGTCTCTTTCATCATTCAATATCTGATTTACAGCTAAGGCATGAGTGATTCATCCAGAAACAGAGTTTAAACTCTATATAGTCTAACTGCATTGCTGCAAAATCAATACTCTATTTGGCATCAAATGCACCGTTGAAACGAATGTTGATGGGGGTTTTACACTTTCGATATAGTTCAATTATTATTATTAGTATTATTATTTTCAGTTTATGTACATTATCTTTAAATAATTCTTATATTGGTCTCGGAGAAATGCATTTTTTTTCTCACTTGTAAGAGGTCAACTCTTACACGTAAGAGAGGTAGTTTCCTAAGGGCATTCTAAGAATTCTAAGCTTGTCTACCATAACCGAAACAAATTATTGAACTATCCCAAATTTTTTGGATATGACCTCTCATTACGCCACAAGTGTGCCTGTCCTTCATTATTTTTATTTTTTGAATCATCAACTACTTCTTGTGCATGTGTTGCAGTGCTTCTTTATCGTAAAAATGATGCCGATGCAACCCACTATCACTCTTGAGCAATGTTGAAAATAGCGCGTTATGAAACCCGTTATATTGTGTTACGTAACCTAACGGAACCCCAGCGCTACGTAACAATTGGAAATAACTTAATGCACCGTAACCGTACGTTTTTTATGCTATTTTACATTATATTACGTAACGTTATCTTAAATTACGTTATGCTATATTATTTTCAGTTATCTTTTTAGTAATTTCTATATTATTGTTGATTATTATTTTAATTATTAGCGAATTGCTGTAATTTTATTACTTGATTAGTTGTTAGCTTGTTTGATTACTTATGAAATTGCTAGTTTGTTAATTTGCGATTGTTTTCTTGTTCGTTTATAATTCTTCTTCGGTTACTGAAATATCTTACTTGTTGATTCTATTGAATTTTTAACTGAATTGAAATCAACAATTACAAATAAGATAAATTAAATATTACAAAATATAAATTACAACAATGATAATAATTGGAATTGAAATAAAAAATAGAAATATTGTTTTCTTGTTTAAATTATGATTGGAATTATGGTTGCAAATTTAATATAATTTATGAAAATAAATGTGAAAATTATTGTAAACTTAATATAAAATTAAAATAGGTTATGATTATAAAATAGTTTTAAATTCTTTTTTTTTATATTTTAAATTTATTTTTCAATTTATAAAAATTATTTTATATAGTTTATATTTTTTTATATTAAATAAATAGGAAATTGCATAATCTACGTTATGTGTTGCGTTATATGCGACATAACCTAACAGAAGCAAAACGTTATGTTACCGTTATTGCTATTTTAAACATTGCTCGTGAGGATTTTTTTTCACTTTGTTTTATCTGTGAACTGGCTTAATCAAGTAGAGAATGGAGAAACAGTGCACATGTAATATGTATGTGTCCATATTGTTAAAATAACAAGCACTGTTTGGTTCTGCAGTATGGTTCTCATTCAAAGAAACGGCCCAACAATCTAGTTCTGGGGCGCATGTATGATCATCATGTTCATGATCTTGTTGAGGTTGGAGTTGAAAACTTCATGCCATTGGAATCGTTCGTCTATGAAAAGAAACTAGCACCAAAAGCTGGGTCGAAACCATTCTTTGCTTTTGTAGGTGAAGGCTTTGAGAGCTTTGAAGAATTAAAACACTTGAAGGAAGTACTGCTTGATCTATTTAGAGGAGAGGTGAGATACTTACTATCATCATCCAACATTAATTTTCTCCTACTAAAATGTATTAATTTCCACTTATTTATACGAGGGAGTACTGAAAGTTGCATGGTTCCAATTCATACAGGTTGTGGAAAATTTAAACCTTGCTGGGATCGATCGTGTATTTGTTTGTACAGCTATTTCTTCAACTACGGTATTCTTCACTCATTGTGCTCTTCGGTTGAAAAGGTCAGGTACATCTATTCCCAGAATGGAATTAGTAGAAGTTGGTCCTTCGATGGACTTTGTAGTTCGGCGGCACCGCCTTCCAAATGACGGCCTAATGAAAGAAGCAATGAAGACTTCTTCTCAACAGCCTAAGAAGAAGGTTTGTATGACTAATTGCACCAAACTATACACATTTTTAATTCTGGAGCTCTATATATGTAGTCTTTTTGTAATGTTTGTGTGTGTGTGTGTGGATTTGTTGTAAGCTGGGATTTTTCTTTTTCCTTGCAGGTGAAGAACGTAAGCAGCAATGCAGTGCACGGCAAAATCGGGAAGATTTACATGCCAGATCAGCAGGTGAATGTCTTTACTTTCATATTTTCTATTGGTCCTGAGGCTATAACTACAGTAGGGATGGAGATGGGTAGGTTCAAGGGTCAATTTTTATTCCGTCCTATTTAAAATTTTGAATTAAAAAATAAAAAGAAAAAAATCATTTCCAATTCAAAATTTTAAACAGAATTAGCCAAAAATTGGCCCGTGGACACGCCTGTTATAATCTCCAAACGAAACTAGAGTAACAATATTCTTCTAAGTTCAATGATTCTTAATTTATTCTTCAAATTCCTATTCCTAAATGCTTTTATTAGCCAGTCTTGAAAAGAGTTGCCTATTTCTGAACTTGCGAGTAATTTGTTAAATTTCATGTTTTTTTTAGCATAGTAAGCAACTACTGTAGGCAACTACTGTAGAGAAATGCTTCAAGTATCATTTTGGCCTTGTTTTGTTTTTAAATATGTGAACATGCCTTTTCACATAGTTAATATTACTGTTTGCGCAATCAGTTTTGATCTTAGGCTCCGTCTTTCCTTTATACATCCCTCACACCAAATTACCAACTCGGTAGGGTTTTCCTAATGCTGACTTTGTAACATATGGTAATGATTTCTGGATTCTTCATTTTTTTTTTTTTATAATTGATGAACCTGAACAATTCCAATTGTTCAGGTCGGGGACATGCCTTTGTCACACAAATCAAAAGGATTGAAGAGGGAACGCCGTGAAGCCAAAATGAAAAATGCCACGAAGGATAATCAGTCCAAGAAACAGAAGACAGAATCCCAGTGATTTGCTGAAGTAGATATTGTTTCAGTTGAAAAATTTTGTCGCGAGTATGGTATATATCTACAATGTGCTGGAAAGATCGAGAGTATCTTGATGTTTGACCTTTGATTCTGCAAAATTTCGACCATGGATTAACATATTGATCCTTTCATGAAGGCAGTTGTGGGGTACAGAGTATTGCCTGCCAGTCAGGATTGAAAATGAAATTTGTTTGAAATGTTCTCTCAATGATTTCATGACTAGGTCATCTGTGAATGAGTGTCTATCCACTTGCACCTTCAAAATTAGCTCAATTTACTATCTTGTCGATTGAGCTGTTTTCAATTTTGCTTTGTTTAGACATTATTATTTTTTTAATGAATTAATCAAAGTTGGAATTTTCAGAAATTACGTAGTAAAATTTTGGTGCACAGTACTATGAAAAAAAAAGAGTAAGAAACGTGTGGTATTATATAACAAATTGAGTAATTTCTGTAATTAACATATGGGAGGAGTATGGGTTAAAATCATGTTTTTATACAGATAAATTGCATATAATTCTCAATTTAGTTGGTCAAGTTGATCAATCATTTGATCATAAAATTTGTTTGTACGGAAATAAAATGGAAGGGGTAAAAGTAAGATTACTTTTATTACTTTATATGTTTGTTTGGCCAGAAAAAGAATTGAAAGTTATTTTTACTAGAATGACGTAGATTTTATGTGTCAACTCAATTTTTAATAGTCATAGAGAACAAGATAAAAAATTATATTTTATTTAAATTTCAAAATTACCTTTAAAATCTAGTGCAAGGAATAAATAAAATATTACTATTACAATATTTTATTAAACAATAAAATAATACTCATTTTACTTTCTAATTTATTTTTTTACTTTCAAAAATTAACATACAAACACTAGAGATTGATTCTCTACTTCTAATTTCCAAACAGGCAGTAAATTGAAAGTAGTCATTGAAGGTAAATTGAATAAAATTATATCCACTGATATATCCAAATTCTGCTCGAGCCTTGCTGTGGAACAAAGATAAGTTTTCGAAACTGTGATGTTTCATGGAAGTTTCGCTTGTAATTTATCCAACACTGGGCCTAAAGGTGGTGCGTGTTTGTTTCGTGCACTCAGGAGGATAAAATGGTGGTCGTCCATTACAATTACTTGCAGGCATGAACGGGGCCGAGGGAGGCGGTGTCCCCAACCACATTGGCTTCATCGGTTCATTGCACAGACAACAACTAAATGACAACGTGCCATTCAACTCAATTTCAACTGCTTGGCCGGCAACTCAATCCCAATCCTAGCATTGCCAACATCGACAATCTCCAAACAAACACTCCCCCTCTCGAGTCCTTTTCAATTTTTCAATTTGGACAATGACTCGAAAAAACTCCAAATGTACACATTTTTTAAACAAAAAAAAAAAAAATATATATATATACGGGCGGTGATGACGACAACTTCACCTTTAACTTAGGAACGACTCTAGCCGATGATTGCGGGCCTAAATTCAAATTTAAATTCTCTGCATTTTATTTCTCCCAAGTTTCAACACGAAAGTGAGAGAGAGAGAGAGAGAGAGAGAGAGAGAGAGAGCTTCACAATGCAGCAACTTGCAAAGAAAACTAGTAACGGCAATGGCATTCCCCCTTGCTACCCTCAGCACCCTCGCTCCTCATCTCAGCCCGATCTCTTCTCTTTCGACTCGCTGCCGCCGCTGAGACCCGGCGAGATGCACCGTGGAAAGATCCTCCACCGGCGGTCCCACAGCGAAATCTCGTCTGGGCTGGGCGAGGATCTGTTTAAAGAGTTCACCGGCTTCGATAAGTTGGATGCTGTGGGTGACTCTCCGGAGCACAATTCCGGCAGCAGCGAGAACGAAGGGGAGAGCGTTCGGCCTCGGCATTGTCGGAATGGGTCCTTCGATAGTTTGATCATGGGCAAGAAAAATTCAAGTTCGTTCAATTTGGATCTGAGTGCCGCAGGCGAGTTCAGCAGCGCCGAGCTTGAGAAGATTATGGCCAATGAGATGCTTGCAAAGATTGCCCTCGCGGATCCTAAGCGTGTTAAGAGGTACTGTAGTTTTTTCTTATTTTTGAGATTACAAATTGAAATTGAATTGCGACTTGGATTCTGATTTTCTTGGTTTTTGTCAGGATATTGGCGAACAGACAGTCGGCTGCTCGGTCTAAGCAGCGGAAGATGCAATACATATCGGAGCTCGAGCGCACGGTGCAGACCCTGCAGGCAGAGGCCACCACATTGTCAGCACAGCTGACTTTGTTACAGGTTGTTTATTTGGCTTCTTCATTAATAGTATTCATG
Organism: Dracaena cambodiana; assembly: GCA_036321105.1. Lineage (NCBI taxonomy): Eukaryota > Viridiplantae > Streptophyta > Magnoliopsida > Asparagales > Asparagaceae > Dracaena > Dracaena cambodiana. The sequence continues at coordinate 15,381,940 of JAYEPQ010000004.1, read as the reverse complement.
TTTTAAATTTTGATTGCTTCTTTCTGTTTTCCTGTCTGTCTCTCTGTCTGTCTGTGTGCAGAAAAATTCTGCTGGGATTTCGAATCAGAACAGTGAGTTGAAGATTCGGCTTCAGGCCATGGAGCAACAAGCACACCTAAAAGATGGTAAATTTTTGTTGCTCTCGAAATCTTAGATGTTTGCATACCAAGTGTTTGACAGTGGGTCAAGCTTAATTTGCATGTTCCTTCATGGGAAATATTGCATTGTTTTAATCGTGCCATCAAGGTGAAAGCATGTTCTCTAGCGTAGAAGTAAAAGTTCCTACGATGCTAAAAGAGACTTATGAAGTTTTCTATAAATTGGCCCATAATAAACACTATCTATGTTCGATTGTCATGTTACCATCCATCACGTAATCTCTTCGGAGCATGATACTAAGTTGATAATGTTTATAAATGATTGATCAATCTCTTGACCCATTGTCAGCCTTAGTAAGCTGATGATGTGTTCTTAGCTAGCCCAATTATTTGTCTTCTCATTAAAATCTATAAGGGCTAGGCAAAAGGTAGGAAGGAAGATGTATTAACTATACCCACTTTGTCATAACAAGGAGCAACTTGCGAACTTTGTATAGCTCTTAATGTTGGAAATAATGAGCATGATGCCCGTACATATTGAAGTTAATCACATTGATAGTAAATAAAATGGTATAATTGAATTGAAATTAATGTCACATCGTTTAATCTCGTTATCAAAATAGTCAAGTTTTTCAAATGACCGATTAAAAATACAGTTGTTTTCCATATTATTAACAATTATGGCATAATATTTTCTATGAGGCATTTCTTTCATATGGCCACTGAGTTTTGATGCAAATATTCACCCGTGTGTGTGCTATTATCGATGCCAAATTTATCACTTGATATTGATATTAGATATTTAAAACATTGGAGGTAAGTCATTATCTTGGCTACATTTTTTTCAAATCTAAATTTGATCACAACATTATTTTTTCTCTTTTACAATGTAGATTAGATAAGTATATTTTCGAGTGTGCATTATTCAATAGATTGGGTATTTGACAATTAAAGGAGGCCAACTAGGTGGTGTAGAGACTCTACCCCACTCGACCAATCAAGTATTGGGTATGGATCAGATGCCATGCTTACTCTCTTAGGCTCTATTTGGTTTGAGGGAAAATGAAGGAAAAGAAAAGAAAATAAGAAAGAAAATATTTTCTATTGTTTTGTTTGAGGGGAAATTCAAAAGAAAAAAAAAGAGTTTTCTTACTAACCAAATATTAACGCTCTGTTTGGTTTGAGGGGAAATGAAGGAAAAGAAAAAAAAGAAGAAGAAGAAAGAAAGTGTTTTTTATTGTTTGGTGTGAGGAAAAATTAAAAAAAAAGAAAATATTTTCTTACTAACCAAACATTAAGGAAAAACCTTTTTTTATTTTATTTTATTTTATTATTATTTTTTTTCTTCCATTTTCTTTCAAACCAAACACAGCCTTGGTATTTTTTTCCCTTATTTTTCCATTTTCTTTTTTTTTTCTTTATTTTCTTCCATTTTCTTAAGCTGTGTTTGGTATGAAAGAAAATGGAAGAAAGAAAAAGAAAGAGAAAAGAAAAGAAAAGAAAAAAAAGATGGAAAAAATAGTTTTTTCTTAATATTTGGTTAGTAAGAAAACATTTCTTAAAGAGAAAAGAAAAGATAAAAAAAGATGGAAAAAATAGTTTTTTCTTAATATTTGTTCAGTAAGAAAACATTTTCTTTTCATTTAAATTTTCCCTCAAACCAAACAATAGAAAATATTTTCTTTCTTATTTTCTTTTATTTTCCTTCATTTTCACTCAGACCAAACAGAGCCTAAGGAAACAAATAATTTTCCGTCTCATTAGGATCCAATCATATGTTTTCCTTTTCAGAACCATGAACGACATACATTTCTCGTTAGTCTTTATGATCCTGTTTGGCAATGAGTTAAACCTAGGATCAAGGGCCTCTAACCTGGATTTACATTGTGAAACGGTTTTTTGACTAAATAGGTTAACATAACCCGGATGTAGAAATTAAAGCATTTAAGCTGGGCTAAATGGTTTACTAACCTGCCTATATAGTTGGGTTAAGAAATAACTAGTGTTTTCTCTTCAAGAAATATATTGCGGAGTTTCTAGAAAAATGTTACGCAAACACTTTAAAATGCATAGAACTAATTTAACAACCCTTGTTTTCTCAACCCCTTTTCTTTTTTCTTATTTTGATGTAAAAGCCCCTTGTGTTTGATGTAAAAGCCCCATCAAATTAATACATCTCCCTTGTCTAGTACAAAATAAAAGATGGGGCTTTTACATATCTGTCCCCTAAAGCTTTAAAAATTAGGATTTAGTCCCCCAAATCCTTTAACTTATCTTTTTGGTCCGAATTTTTCGTTATATCCCTGAGTTACTTCACTTTACTCATCCCTTTTCTCTTCCTCATTTCCTCCTCTTCTTATTGGGTTCCCATCTCCATTCTTCTCTTCTCTCTCTTTCCTTTCAGTTAATCTCTAAAGTAAAGCAACTCAGGGGAACTCAATAAGAAGAGAGAAGAGAGAGAGAGGAGAAGAATGAAGAGAGAAACCTAATAAGAAGAGGAAAAGAGGAGGAAGAGGGAAGGGAGAACTAAAGTGAAATAACACAAAGCTATAACAGGAAATTCAGACCAAAAATATGACCGGGGGCTAAAGTGAGGCAACTTAAAGAATTTGAGGGACTAAATTATAAATATGAAGATTTGGGGGACTAACTTCTAATTTTTAAAGGGACAGATATGTAAAAACTCCATAAAAGACATAACACAAGTTTGGTATAGGATAAAGTTGAGAGCACAAGGAGTGGGTTGGGACATAGCCCAATGAAATAACATACATAATAGTATCACCATAAAGTCAAGATACACACAAAAGACAAAAGAATGAAGGTCAAACAGATCATTTAAGTTTCTCTACTGACTCAAGCTCATTCATGAGAAATCTTGGGGAAATTATTTCTCAACAACTATTCTCAAATTCAGCTTAGTATTTAATCTTTCCTCCAATTAATAAACTTTTTTTTTTATTATGTTTCATGGAAAGACAACAGATCATTTGAGTTTGCTGATTACCTTAAAAAGCCATTTTATCATTATGAGTGTTCAGATCATAAACTCTGCAAACATTGACAGAGTTGATATTAGCTTGACTAGCAATATTTCTTCGATATTTAGAGAAGGCTTCTGGGTTTTTTTTCCAGTTCAAAGCCTGAGTAGCTACAGTCTCTGATACAAATACGATTCCTTGCAGCTTTGAACGAAGCATTGACTGCAGAGGTCCATCGTCTGAAGCTCGCCGGCGCTGAAGCTGGAGCGACTTGTTTATCAAATAACTCCTCCAAAATCTCAGTCAATTCTCATCATATGTTCCAGCTGAAGCAGCTCCAGCAACATCATCAGAGTAGTGCTGTTACAAAGAACGAATCAAGTTAATGGTAATGGGAGATCAAAGATGGTGGATTTGTGGATAACTGCAGCAATTCTTACATTATTCTTTCGAACAAATGATCAGTTATAAGTTCTGCATATAATTTAATCTAATGCAAGTAATCATTGTATCCTCGCCAATTTTCATAGCCTGCTGCTTGTTATGGAGACAATAGGCCGTTAATTGGAGGCTTTGGTACATTTAAACTTCACTTTAGAACATTTTACGAAATGACATTGCTTAACAAAAAAAAAAATAAAAGAATATCAACATTGAATTTTTGTTTTGAATGGCTAAATCATGAATTTGATCTGATTGGCAGTTTGTAATCTTATGTTTTGGAGCTTTGAATTAATTGTATGTACTTGATATTTCAGACCTGTATTAGCAGTACGAGAGTATCAAGAAAAGTTAAGTACGAGAGATGAAAGGCAACTTTTTTCTTTCGTATTTCTACTCTCGGTAGCAGGTCTAACAGGGTCATCAGTCTCAACCTTTACGAACAAATCAATCTTCAAGTCTCAAACCTACAACTGCCCAGGGCCATTTGACCCATGATGGGAGCAGGGTCAGGGTTTTTTAAATTTAGAGTTTTGTACATTAATTTGGAAAGAACAGAAGAATTAGGAAAGAATAAAAGAGATTCGGAAATCGACCAAGGCAAATCCAGACCCAATTTCAATGAATCCATAATGAGAGTTTTTTTTTTTTTTTTAACATATGAATCCATACGGTTTTTCAAATTTCAATATTTTATTTATCATTTCTAAAATCCGAGATACGAGGGGTTTTTATAAGAAAATTCGGTTTTTATAAGAAAATTCTAACAATAAAGGAAAGAACAAATCCTATCAAAATCAAACAGAATAATATCCTATCAAAATCAAAGAAAATTTTATCAAATTTGATTTTCAAAATTAAACAAAACCCTACCATCAACACCGGTACTTAGTAGTTAGAGAGAGCATCGGAAATATGACGCTTTGTGCTAGTTCTTGGCTTCCTGGTTATGTTAATTGTTCACACTTTTCCGTTAGTATATTATTATTTTTGTAGGAAAGGAAACATTTATTTATGTACAAACTTGCATCAAGATGGAAGGCAAATTCCATAATTTGCAAAGTTGTGTTAGTCCGACTCAAAATAATGGATTTAGATCTTTGGGGTACTTCCAAACTTCCGCAGCATTTAAATTAAGTTGATTTAGAAACTACACGTCACTCAAAGTAAGAATTTGCAATTATCTCACGGCTAAGTTCAATACAAATCGAGTTCGTTCAAGTTCTTCGGCATCTTATAGGAATTTGCAAGTCCCTAGCTATCCTTCTCTCTTTTTGGTCCTCCGCACTCTATCGTTGGCGCCACAAGTGTTACTCTCCCTGCTGTTTGTGCAGCTGGTATCACCTGTATTGCCGGCCTTACCATCATCTTTCCCACGGCAAATGTCACCGTTCCTATTCAAAATTTTAAATTAAAAATAAAAAAAAAATATTTTTCTAATTTAAAATTTTAAATTGGACAGACAAAAAATTAGATCGTGCATGCATCAATTATTATCCTTCTCTGCATTACTTTTCTATTTTTATTTACTTTAAAAGAGTTAATAAAAATTTTACATGATAAATATGAAAAAAGCGAATGATGGAGATCATTTCTTTTATCGTCTTTTTTTGAAATAAATCACAGCTTTTGTCTACAAATTATGACGTTAGCTCTCTCGCTTGGGAGATGACATACCAGCACTCATCCAAAGCGCATACTGCAATGTAAGCTGACGGCCAAGACCTGGGCCTCCTTGATTGCCCAGGTGACCGACCATAGCCAAACGAGTATACTCGCATACTACTCTGAATCTGTTATACTTATAGCTACCCGTTGATGTTCCCCCTACCCTGGCCAATGCCGGACTAAATTAAAATCAAAGACCCAATAGAATCAATCATGATCAAAGGCACTTGCAAAACTAGGATTAGGAGAGTAATATAGGCTATTATGTCTTTACCATTCGGTTAAAAAAAAAAAAAAAAAAAAAAAAAAAAAAAAAATAGAACATTGCTAACCTCCCCAAGCTCTAAATGTTGCCGTCATATACTACAACTACAAAGAGTCTGCCTCCTGCCTGTACAAGACCGGATCATTAGTCGACAAAAATTGGGTGAAAGATCACCATTCAGGGGTCACTCGTAGTTATGAAGAGTGACCAACTGCAAAAATTATCACGCTACTCATAAAAGATTTTCATAGAAAGTTTCCTGATAGTTAGGGAGTATAAATGCAAAAGGTTTTATTACTTCTTATTACACTTATATATCATAACTGAGAATCTCTCTTTCAAAAAAAAAAAAAAAAAAAAAAAAAATCTTAATGAGTTATAGCGTTAATATCCAATAATATAAGAATAGTTATTACAATTTATCATTACGAAAGAATGACAGGGCATGAGATGATACCATACCTATAATATCATCTATATGATCCTTTTTTCCCCCTTGTATTGATATCGCTCCATAAAACCACCCCCACCACTGACGACAACAAAAACAAAATTAAAAAAAAAAAAAAGAAGGAAAAGAAAAGAAAAGAAAAATAGTGTACATATACATGGCCCAAATTGCACAGATCCTAATCCTTCCATATTCTCAGTAGAAAAAAGCTATTGACATTAGCTGACAATGAACAGTCTAGGCTGAAACTTTACCAGCTGATCCGCTAGCAGATGCATCACCTCGAATGAGCTACCTGGATATATATAAATCATTATTGAGAGAGCCTGGAGTCCCTTCACGTTCTTGGCTATTTCTGTACACTTAGTTGTAGAAAAGTTTGAGTGACCAACAAGAATGGGAAAAAAAGCAGCAGACAACTCAAGATGCATCAGAATAAAAGATTGCTCAAACGGCTCTGAAATTGCCCTCAGATCATGCGATGAGTTGGCCGAGAGAGACTCGGGTGCTTTTGAGAGGGTAGCCTAAACACGATGATGACAACACTGTAAGCAAACAAGGAATAAATATGCAAACCCAAGTGCAATGTTGGCATTGCTTGACATCATACGACCATCTAAGAAATTATTGTTGAGTTGGGCAAATGGACGAAGAAAATGAATGTGAAGCAGTTCAGAGAATATACCTGTTATTGAATCATGGCTGGAAGCAGAGTTCGGGCTGCAGCACGTACTTTCTTTCTTAGGCTGCTGCTTTCAGACTGCTCCCAATCAACTGAGTTCTTACTTGTACATACACGAAGGGGAAAGGGAGGGGAGAGGGAGAAGATAAAATATACAAAAGGCCGACAGAAGGCAATGGGATTTGTAACGGGTATTCTAGCAATACCATCTCCTTATAAACAAGCTAAAACTACCAACCCAAACTTTCCTCCAATAAAACACTCAGTCAACAGAATCTTCAATCATCGCCTCATTTCCATCTTCAACTGAATCACCTTCAGTATCATCGTTATCACTGTCATCGCTACCATTCTCTGTTTCAGCATCAGACACTGAGTCATTCTTATTGCCTCCATCACTCAAAAATTGCTGCCCGAACTCCGGTGCAACAACTGCAATCATGGAATTCAAAGCCTTGTGTTCCTTGCTCAGTTTGGTGATCCTTGTAACATTGCTTTGACTCCCTGCAGCAGCATCAGTATCACCACCAGAAGCAGTAGCATCCTGAGCACATTCCCTGGGGTCTCCTGGGCTCCTAGGGGACTCATTCTCCCCGAGTATGGAAGGGGCGGTGCTCACTGCCCAGCTCCCAGCAACTTCCAAGGCCAAGAGATCAGCAGTTCTGGTTGCAGCTGTCTCTGTGTCATCCTCCATCCTTAATTCGGAGCACAGACCAGTTGTACCGGGAGGCTCCATGGCGACAGGCTCCAAATTTTCTTGGATCTGCACTACATCATCCAGCTGCAATGTATTTCCAGCTAGATTACTGCATTTATGAAGAGCAGATATTTTTTCATCAAACCCAGCATCACCAAATTGGCTTTCAGTTCCCAAAACACGTTCAGTGTCGTTAATATCCCCATCAGGAGCCACTGCTGTTCCAACACCATCTATATCGGAGATGAATCCTTTAACCAACCTATCAGAGCTTGTGCATTCTAAATCTCGAGTGTTTCCATCCTGGTTTTCCATATCACAATTATGCTTCTCAGTAGTGCTGGAATCATCTGAGCTCTCTCTGGTGGTATGGATATTCTTTGGGGTGGAATCTCCAGAAGCTCCCCTAGTGTTGTCTCCATGGTGAGTTTCATCCCTAACCTTGAGGTACACGGCATTTACAGCTTCCGTCACTGAGTCAATCAAATCAACACCCATTAATGTGTTAGCATAGTTCTCTTCATCCTCAGCATAGTTCTCTTCATCCTCCAAGGTCTTCTGCATAGCCTTCAGCTGTTCTTGCTGTTTTGCGAACAATGCAGATATCTCCTCGGTTGTGGAATAAAAAGCACGCAATTGAGTCTCCCTGCAAAAACAGTGTGTAATATAGGTTACCGACGACTATTACCTACAAATGCAAGAAGCTAAATGCTAAATAAACAATGGAATTCAAGCCAAATTCACCAATAGGTGCTGGTTAAGATGTCTTCTGTAGACCAAGATCCTGCTGTTCCCAATATGGAAAAGGATATATGCTTTGTGTTGCTTTTGCTGCTGATATAAATTACTGTGAAACTAGAAGAAATACATTTAAGATTTGAGACATGAAAACCTGTCCTGCTGCTGTCAACTTACCATAAAGAAATGTAAAAAGCATAGCCGGCAATTAAGGTCCTCAAAATCTTGATCCTAAAAGAACCTGATAATAATGTTAGCAGCTTTGGGTCAAAAGGGTTGATCCAACAATGCTCATCCAATCAATGGGTTAGCTTTGGGTCTCAACCCACCTATTTGACCATGTGAGCCATTCAAGTTTTAAATAAGGTCTTCAATTATCTAACCTAACAAAACTAGAGTCCATTCTGCACCTATGCAGCAATATGTTTGGAGGACTTGACCCTATATATGGTAATATTTGAAGAAATAATCAATAATAAAGTAATTTCTCTCGTTGTTAGCTTCAAAATGGGGGTTCTTTGCACCGAACTGACATTTGTAGCTCCAATTTCAGCCAATTTCTGTAGTTGCAAGTGTGAACACAAAATTCATGATCAACATAAATCACGAATCATTAAGTATTGAGAAATAGCACCTGATCATGACTTCTAGTTCAAATTCAACTGAATTTGTCCTCCATCATATCACCCCTCCTATAACTCATCCCCACTAAGGAGAATAGAAAGGGATAATATGCCTCTGGCGGCATCAACATGAAAGGCTTTGGAGAGGCTGAAAATAGAGAAGCAATTGGTAGCAGTTGTGACTTGGAAGGAGAGCATTTTGTTCAATTATGAACAATTTTATCTTCGTATTTCATCAAACAACTAGTACATGCTAGCTCGTGGGAATTGAGCTCAACCTGTTAAATGATAATTTTGCTTTCACAAGCGTTTTCATCATGAAAATCGTCTCAGACAACAAAGATGTCAACAAAAAACTAGACACTTCCAACAGAAACTACACTTCAATTAATGAAAGGCTTGTCTTAGTAATCAACTCGAAATATACCTCAGAATTCAACTCTTGCTTGGACTTAGGTTGGTGTAACACCCACAGTTATTATGTGATGTTTTCGATTTTTTGATTTATTTAAAATAAATATTTTGCTAAAAGAGAATATATATTTTTTAAAATGAAACTCGACCCCATTGAGGAGAATAGAAAGGGATCATACGCCTTTGGCGACATCAACATGAAGGGCTTTGGAGAGGCTGAAAATAGAGAAGCAATTGGTAGCAGTGGTGACTTGGAAGGAGAACATTTTGCTCAATTATGAACAATTTTAACTTGGTATCTCATCATACAGCTAGTATATGCTAACTCGTGGGAATTGAGCTCAACCTGTTGAAAATGATATTTTTGCTTCCATTTTCATCATGAGAATCATCTCAGACAACAAAGATGTCAACAAAGACTAGACACTTCCAGCAGAGGTGACACTTCAATTAATGAAAGGCTTGTCTTACTAATCAACTCGAAATGTACCTCAAAATTTGATTCTCACTTGGGCTTAGGTTGGTGTACCACCTACTTTTATCATATGATGTTTTTCGACTTTCTGATTTATTTAAAATAAATTTTGTGCTAAACGAGAATATATTTTTTTAATGAAAAAGATAAAATAAAATAAAATAAAAAAGAGAATAAGTCAATTTAATTAGTTAATTAAATAAGGGAGACTAGGATTTGAACCCTTAACCTTATAGCATCCAACCCGCAGCTAAATGAACTAGACTAATCAAATAATTGTGACTACTTACACAAATTGGATTAATTAAATTAGATTATCTAATAATTACGATAGGAATTCATTCAGTTTCCTTGAACCAAGAGGATTCCATATTGATTAAATATTGGATCCAAATACCAAACTCCTATAAAAATGGATATCTTAACCAAAGCCTTCCCCTTCCCAGATGCAGCAAATATCTGAGAAAAATGTGAGAAAAAGAAGAGAAATCGAGGAAGGAAGAGAAGCAAGTTCAACCTAAGAGATTTGGAGTGTCTTTGGAGATTTCAACATCCTTTCACGCCAAAAACCTAGATCTATCTTATATCAAGACCAAGGTGAGTTATTCACTCACATAACATACTAATTTTTATCAATTGATTTTATAGATAGAATAATTGCAATGGTGTTTATAAAAGAGTTTTGTTGAAATAATGCATAAAAAAAGAATTTTTATGTGATTCTTATAGCAAGAAAGAATTTATATTGTTAAAGGAGTTTTAATTTGTTGTATGCAAACTAAAATGAATGTTTTTACATCTTTTATCTCTTGATCTGCGTGATCTATTACTATTTCATGTGTCAATTTATGTAAAAATGTGATCCTTACCAAAAAGAGATTAATAAGAGATGATACGATGGACACATGTAAATGCGAGATTTTTATTGATTCAAAAATCTTGAAACCTTGTTTATTTAGATAAGCCATGAATCAATGCAAAGTATATGGCCATAGTTGTCCCTTGTTATTAAAAAAAAAATTTAAGACAAAGGATAAGGAAAAACCCTTACTATGTTGTTCGACCAGAGCACTGTTGACCGCTACTTCATCATTAACTTCGACCGTATTGCACGAGAATAGTGCATAAAAAAGGCATTATCATAAGCTACTTCTATAGCAACTGTGATAGCAGCACTCTATCCCGACTGGAACAATGCCTATCGAGGGCTACTGCAGACAACGGGCATATCCCGACTCCTGTCCGATGATGAATCTCAACTACATTATAGTATATTCTATTGATTGTTTCGTTGTGAAAATTTGATTAAAACTAATGAAAATGACATGATAAAAGTACTAGATTATGATGATCAATGACTGAACTATAATTTCAATTGTTTAGATAATTTAAACTCAATGAAAACTCAATCGAGACATGATAAGACACTGATTAAATACCGAACTGATATCATGCGATTATTGTGCTGTCATACTGATTCCTACTGCTACTATCCAATGATAATCACCATTATTGAACTGAATATACTAAATAATTGATATTGAATTGGACGTATACCATCTTTTTGGAGAAACTACGAATTATGTGATTTGGCAACTAATTGCGTCATTGTTTTCCTATTTGAGAGGATATAGATAGGCTCTAATCAAAACTGTCATTGTTTTCTATATGAAAGAATCGGAATAGACTCCAATCAAGTTTAGTATACTATTTTTCCAGGAGTCGATGGGGATATTATCTAGACCAGCCAAGTTCATATTATCTTAAAATTTCAAATACCATAACTAAAAGATGTCCACTAAAAGATTGTTGTTAAGACAAATAAATTGATAATGACATGAGTTTTCCCATTATTTATTTATACATGATCTTACTTCTCATTGGGATACTATTTTCACATGATTTTACTGCATATTATTGGCTCGCTTTACTTACTATCCTTGTTTTGCATGACCCGACACAGATCCTCATTTAGAGGTGGACCCGCCTAAGACAGAGCCAGATTATTATATTTTCAAGTGCGGGTGGAGTTGAAAGATTGATGGACTATTTGTTTTTACTACTTTCATATAAATTGAATATTGGTAATTTTCTTAGAAAGATGTAATAAGTGCTAATTGTTCGTGATATTAGTACTCTGATATATTGGTTTTATTTGAAATGGTATTTTACAGTTTAGTGATCTTTATTTAGTTATATTCCCTTGAACTTATTTTTATGAAAAATTATATTATTATTTTGACGGGAGATATTGTTGTTTATTATCATTTATTGCCCATATTTACGCTGCAATGTGACTATGTCATTATGATGCTTCTCAAGGTTAGTCGAGTTATTACTCGTCGTTGAATATTCCAACTATCCACATTCTGAACAGTGGGGCATAAAAAAAGGAAAAACTAATTGGGGCTTTAGTTTTGGCTTGGATTCTGGTTTTGATGCGGGTTCTGATGTTCAAATGCACAAAGCAGCCTTACCATTGTGATGACAATCTCAAGCATTGCAATAGTATGCATACCATGATCATCTTCCTGTGGATGATTCAACTGATGATAGTATTGGCATCAAAAGGTGGAAGATGACTGGCTCATGACTAAAAAGACATGGCTAAACAACCTAAACTATTTTATTCGATGGGAAAAAATTCAAGAAAGATGAGCTCAATGTTTAAGGTTCTAATTTGATGGGGGTTAGAGTTGATACAAGTGAAAGTATGACATTGGAAAGGAAAAGAAAAGAAGAAAGAAGATATTGTGACTTCACATCACAAATGATTTTATACCAAATTGGCTTCCCAATTGACACTATGCGCTCTATTGAAAATTTTCAATTTTTCCCCATTAATATATCACTAATAAATTATATCTAGAAGGTAAAGCCTTTTTATATTAAAGCTTTCTTAAAGTCTAAATAACTTGATAAATCTGGAAGGATACCAAAAGAACTTGTTTTCCAAAAACTAAAACCTAAATAAATCTAAAATGTTTACCTTTATTGTTTAAGCATATCAAAAAGATGACAAGAAACCATACTTCTAACTAAATAACACCTTCTTACCTAACCTAACAAAACTAAATCCATTTTGCGCCTATGCAACAACATTTTTTGAGGTTGCTAGCCTCTACATGGTAGAATTTGACAAAGTAATAAAGTTATTTCTCCCGCTATTAGATTCAAAATGGTGGATTGCATGCACCCTTTATAGTTTTTGCAGCTGGATAGCAATATAAATTCAAAATAAACACAAATCATGAAGCCAAATTTCCGACACGTAGCACTTGGCTATGGCTTCTTCTACATTGAATTTATATTGCACCATATTGCCTTAGTTGAGTAACTCATGGTAACTCCCCAAGGAATAGGGCACCCCTACCTTGCTCTCATATAGTCTTCAAAATACAAAGACAATATGGATGAAATTTTATAGGGAGGGGCAGGTATTCCTCATCCAAAGAACCATGTTACTTTAAATCCTACAGGCCTTCGAGAGAATAAGTCACCTACACTTACAGCAACTGCTCATGGAGGGGGCAATCCACCTTGTTCTTCCTTTTCTTTTGATTTAAGTAGGCTAAAGGGAGTATGATTTCAATGAACAATTCTATTTCTTGATCGTGATCAGCACAAACTTTGGTTATGGTTATTCCACCGATGGAAAGGACACAACGGCATCGTTAATAAGTTAAGATTTGTCGTACAAAGGGGATAGCAAATAGGTCAATTTGGTTACTTTTTCAAGCATTTAATTTCACCTGACAGTTCATTGTTGCCTAAAAAGTGTTGTTTGTTCAATAAGTTGGGCGCAAACCCAACCCCAAAATGTCAATATCTGAATTCAGGAATCAACCCATGCAAACTTTTTGTTGTATGAGCGAAAGTCAAAATTGCAACTAATTCACGTTGGTCAAAAAGTATGCATGTTGTACTTTTACAATATAAACTCATAACGGGATAGCCTCTAACATATCAACTACTTTCCATAATAGATAATTCACTCTCAAACCAAGATTACTCTATCTCAATAGTACTAAACTGATTGCCGAGTGTGTATTCATTCATTGTTTCACACTATTTGGTTAATAAGACAAGCCTATACTCCAACCTGCCAGTTAAATAATAGATTACCTAGGTTGATGTAATTTTGGCCTGCAGAAGGTTATGCTCAAACCCACCTAGAACGTCAGAACTGGTTCAACTTGATTTATCAGGTGGGATCAACCTTTAGTCTGCACTTGCTTGTTTTAACTTGAAAACAAGTCCAAGATGGAAGAGAGGTGTTAGACCCCAAGTGAAACATAAACATTATAGTGCATTACATGGCACGGATGAAGGTACATGTAAAGAGGGTGACGTGGCCAGTGAATATTGGGGAATGCAATGTAGCAGACTAAGCCATTCATGACGACTATAGTGTATATATGGATAATTGTAGATTCATTGCTAGGATAGTAAGTCCGTAGTCCGCTAATTTGTTGGTTGGTACGCAACAGCTTGTGTGCAGGATTAGGGCAGGATGGACCCTCCTATTTAGGTAGTAGAAATAATGCTTCTCTTAACTTAAAATCCCAACTTTAAAACCCCTTCTTAATGTCGCACCAGAGTACAAACAAGAATGCTTACCAACTCTCAAAACCGCCTCTAGACATCCATTAAAAGGCTGTGGCTAGCTAAAGAAACACTTTTTATGCAGATTTTGCCCTTTTCCAATAAAACTGATCAGGATGGAGCAACGAATCAAGAAACCACGCTTAGGTTTATAGGGTTAGGGTTTTGAGCGTCTAGAGCAAATTACCTGCGGCCGCTTCCTCGACATCTTGGAGATCGCAGTGAGGATGCCCCAGACGCCGACATCGGAGTTCTGAAGGGGCTGGGAGGTGAACTTGCGCGCGACTTCGCGGATCTCGTCCTCGCGACTCTTAACGGGTTTGGGCGCGGGCGGGATCGAAACGGACTTGTCCTCCTCCTTCAGCGGCTCTTTGCCGGAGTCCACCGCCATTGCCGCCCTTCTTGTTGAGCTGCAGAGATAGGGGAGAGGGAAAGAGATTGAAGAAAGGAGACAAGGGTAAGGAGGAAGTTTCTAAAAGGGCACAGCATTTTTTCCGCTGAGCCCACTTTAAATGTTTGAGTTGATAATAAGTTTGTCCTAAATTTTTAGGACAAAATTGTCCTCTTTTTCACCCTAAACTCCTCCTCTCCCTCCCGCGCGAACAGCTGCAAAAAAAATTTAAAAAAAAAATTGAAGCTTCAAATCTAATCTACTTGACTTCATAAAAGAAGAGGAAGAATATCTGTAGTGAATTAGAAGGAGTAAGCTAGCTCTGAAAAGGAGGAGAGGATTTCTATAATAGTAGGAAAGTTGGGTTGTAGGGGAAGTAGGTGAAAAAATATAGAGTATTTTGAATATTTTCGGTATGCTCACCGGGAAAAACCCTCTTTTTAAAAGAGAGGGTAGGAATTAGGCTCACTGGGAAAAATGGTGTGCCCCTTTATAAACTCCCGGGTAAGGGCCGCTGTCGGGCTGAAATATTCACATAATGGAATATTCACCCAACTTAGCCTTGTATGACTGGAACCTGACAGACGCTTTTTATTTTTATTCTTTTTATGAAAAAAGAAAGAAGAAAAAAAAAGGGTATCATAACCATATTTTTTTTTTTTTAGAATTTCTAAATAAGCAAGTGAACGCAACTTTGTGAGTTGGGATTAGTTCCTGAATCGGGATTGGTATCGAATAGTTTTAATGTCGTTTGGGAGTAATCTTTGATTAGAGTAAAAGACAAGATAAAAAAAAAAATAACAAATTTATAACTTTTTACAACTCCTAAAGGAGGTGGGCTCACTAATAATAGTGGTGTCCTCATTTAGAATTCCCGATTTTCACACGTGTGTTCTAAATATACATATATTTTCGCAAATAAAATGTACCAATGCTAATTATTGCGAATTCCTTTTCAAAATAATTGTAATATAGAGAGTACAAAATCAAGCAAAATATATTTAAAATAATGGCAATGGTAGTATTGTATGGGTTGACAGATCCTTCTATTTTGATGTATTAAAGAGTATTTAGGTACTTCAAGTACTCGGTTTAAAATTATCAAGTAGCCAGTATTTGTTTAATAAAACTTGTTATGGAGTGTAAGAATTTTTCTTCAAAGACTAGAAGAAAAAGGAATAGGGATAGAGAATCAATGGAAAATTGTTCTAACAAATAGAGTTCACTACTACAATTTGAACTCTAAGGATGTTTCTACTACGAGCTCGCATTTGAAGGAGGGTGGAGGTGATGAGGCTGCTGAATTGTATGGACTGTGGCTAGCGGTGCCGGTGAGATCTCGAAGGAAGAAGTACATGTCCATGGGCAACACGCATCAGAGTGTAGCTGAGATATGTACACCAGGCGTGAGTGCCAACCGTGTGGCCTCATCTTCCTCGACCAATCGGAGATTGTCACATGTATCGTAAGATTTTGACTTACTCCTGCAGGATTCAGAGGTGATCTTGCATGCAGTACATAGAGACAAGAATCTTTCCCAGGATAGTGTTGACCTTATTTCAAATCCCAAAAATCCCATGAATCTTTCACAGTCTGAGCAGATTATGGATCAATGCACAATTAAGGCAAGTGCTAGTCTTATGCCTCCTGAATCTTCAATAAAAAATCATGAGAAATCTAAGAGTAATGCATCTCGGCGTCAACGATATCGGGTATAATGACAATACATGGGATTAATGAGGGAGATCCCTCAAATTTAGCAACTAATTATGGAGGTCAAAATAGTGGGGATGTGATATGATGCTGGATTTGGAAGAAAACTTTAGGAAGGAAGCTTTTATGGTGGTCTCCTTATCATGAAATTCATGAGGGAGATCTCTTGATTTTAGTTGTTATTCATGGAGGTCAACAAAATAATAAGGTGATTAAGATGATGAATTTGAAAATAGACCTTAGGAAGGAATTTTTTATGGAAGGCACTATCCACAGATTTTATGAGGAAAATCTCTCGAATTTTGAAACTCATCTTGGAAGTCAACATAGTGGAAATATAATTAAAATGCGAGATTTGGAAACTAAATCTGGAAGAGAAGGTTTTGTGGCGGGTCTCACCTATGAGTTGAGTTGACAGGTTATGGATCATAACTCTCGCATTGGAATGGTGGTTATGGACTCGAGCCCACTCGTGACTGAAGTGAAGGAGGGCCTTATACATGCCTAGAAAAAAAGAACTAAAGCCCATACGATATGTGAATAAAAATAGTGATGTTTCCAACTGGAATCTTGCTAGGTTGAAGGTAGCTATTAAAGCAGAAAAGAAGAATGGTGTACCTCTCACTCCAATCTCGATCCAGGGTGACCCGATCAGTGATTGGGTGGCTGAGAATCTCGAAAAAGTTAAGCATCGGAAGGCAGGTGGGACAACCTCAGATATAATTGTGGAAGACTTAGATAGTTGCAATATGGTCGTTGGGGAAGGTAACCTCTCTTACTCTCATTTCAAATGATTAATCTGTCTTGGAACTATCGTGGTGCATGTAAGTCCTCTGCTCTTGACTATATTCGTAGTTTGAAGTCAAAGTTTAGACCCAATGTCATTATTCTTCTTGGGACTTACGTACAGCTTGTCAAAGTTCGTAGGATTCATTGTGCTCTCGGTATGAATTGTAATGTTGAATATATTCCTTCAGTGGGTCGGTCTGGTGGTATTCTTGTAATTTGGAAAGAGAGTTTAGGGACGATTGATTTTTTGGAAGTTAATCGACAGTGCTTGATTGGGTTAGAGCATATGCCAGGATCTCGTACTTGGTTTTTAGATGCAATCTATACTAATAATTTTGATAATGAAAAGAAGAGATTATAAAATATTCTTAAGTGTGTCTGCAATCAGGACCTTCGGATTTTGGTGATTGGAGACTATAATGTGATTGTTGTTGAGAGCATGAAGAAAGGTGAGCGATTTTTGGTCAGTCAGAAAATTACCTGAATTGCGTTCATTTGCACTATCTCCAACAAATTTTTTTTAAAGTTTTCATACGGATTATGATCTCGACCTCATAGGGTTCATTCATACCTAATTTTTTGGATTTTAGTTTTGATTTGATCATCCATCAATTTGACACAAAATTAACGATTTTTAATAAATAAAATATTTTGTATCTACTTGATGAAAGGATAAATGAACTCTAGAATTTAAGAAATTTAATTTGAAAGAAGTTAAGAAGGCAGATATAGTAATTCTAAAAAAAATTAAAGAGAAGTTATTGAAGCACTATATTTTTGTCGCTGACTCATGTAATTTTTCCTAAACTGGCTGCTAACCTACAGTAGTCCCTCCCACATATATATCTATTTTCACTATCAACTGGAAAATTAATAGTTTTCAGTGAATATAATATTTTTTTATTTTCTTCATAAAAGGAAAAATGAACATTAAAACCCATGAAATTAATTATATTGTCACCAAATCTGGTACTTTTCATATCCCTTGAAAAATAAATTAAAATTTAAAATTATTTGCAACTTTAGGTGCTACTTGCTACTCTTAGTCACAAAGTAATATAAAATGTACTAATCTTTATTGCTACAATTTCACTTATAGTAATATAAACTACAACTTAAAACACTACTTGTAACCATTCAAATAGTTAAATAGCTGTATTTTTGACTTATAATGACCATTGCAGATGAGAATAGGAAGTACCCTTATTTATAAGCATAGGATGTCAAGATGTGCCAAATTTGTACTTTCATTGGTTTAAAACTCTACAAGGAAATGCATGCGCTATGCTCGTGAAGAAAAAAAAAGAAAAAAGAAAAATCAAATCTCTTTATATAATCACCATTTAAAATTTTAAGGCCAAAAATAATTTAAGCCTACATCATATATTTCATTTTTGTTTTTGAGGAAAACCTATGATGTACACAGTAACTCCCCAACTCACCTACCTTAAAAGTTCTATAGAAATAAAGGTTCTAATTTAATATGCTTATATGTATAAAATATTTGTTTATTTGTTTGTTAAGAGTGTATGTCGATATATAATAGCTTTATAGATTTTATTTCGAGTTTTCATTTTTTTTTTCCACATAAAATTTAGTCATTTTATCATTAATTATTTATTACATTTTTATTTTATTAAATAACTACACAATCTTTATTATTGAGGTTTCCTAATTGAATTACTTTTATTGAATTATGTCGTTGAAGGTAAAAAACTAAATAAGACTTTTAGAAGTAATTGAATTCGGGGATTTGATAAATTGGGTTTCCTTTTGAATAAAAAGATTTAGTATTTAATTACTAAATAAAAGTTATTAAATAATTAATCAATTGTAAGCAATTAAGAGTTGCTAATTACTTACTCTACTTTATCAAATGATGATCCTGATGACAATGAGCCCTTGGCTTAAGTGGCGTCGCTGGTCACCCCTCTCTAATTGCGAGAGGTTCTGAGTTTGACTTTGACTCCTGGTTGGAACTTAATTTGGATAATATTGTCAAAAATATATGTGTGAGTTTACAACAACAATCAAGCCTTTTTATCCCAAGCGTGCGTTAGTTTGACTAGCGCAAAAAAAAAAAAAAAAAAAAAAAAAAAAAAAAAAAAAAAAAAAGACGATCCTAATCAATTAAAGAGTTGCTAAATTTTCTAACCTAGATATGATGAATCACAATTTTACCCTTACAAGGTACAATCAATAGAACAATATTACCTATCGATTCTTTTTAAAGTTGTTCAACCATGTTAAAATCGTCTGTATAGATTGGATGCTATTTTCAATAGATTTTTGGAACCATATACATAATCTAATATAGGTTCTTTGATGTGATCATACACTTATAAATTATGGGATTATAAGTTCAAATTGAAGGTGATAGAGATGCGTAAGGAATTAGGAGGCATAAAAGGAGCTAGAGCTAGAGCCTAAAGCTAGAGAGGCACTTGATTTAGGGAATTTAGTCCCACATCGATTGTGATTACGAGTGAGAAGGTGGAGTATGCTATAATTGAGGTTCTGCAGTGCTTTTGTTCCATACTTACCTGGATGGGGTCCTTGGGTGATCAAGAAGGCCCAGGCCTAGTCCAGTGGTTCTCATTGCACTCTGAGGATGCGCTGGGCTACCATCTCCCCAAGTGGGAGAGTGGACGTTATAATTTGTTGCTGAGGGGGTACGCGCATGCGCGGCCCCTGTCAATTCTCAAAATTTTAGTTTCTAAATTTTTTAGTCAGTGTTTTATTTTATATCTCTCTACTTAGTGTTTTGTGAATGTGGGTTTCTGGGATTGGGCTTACGAACAGGGGCCTAGTATCAGCTCGGCTTACTTTATGTACTACCAATATTTAGCATGGATATACCGAGGGCTGTCCAAGTGGGCTGCCCAGCCCGAACCGAGCCCAGTTCGACCCTGCGTTTGGACTTGGATCCGCACCCGAACCCAGACCCGATTGGGTGGTGGTTTGGCAAATCCGGGCGGGCGCAGGCTGCCCTGCTATTAGAGGGGAACTTCTAAAGGGGCACAACTTTTTTCCTAGTGAGCCAGATTTCCTAGTGAGCCCAGTAAATATTTGCTAAAAAGGGAAATTTCTTAGTGAGCACATATTTTATTCCCAAAATGTCATTCTCCCTATATCTCCTCTCCTCTTCCTCTTCTCTCCTCATTTCTCCTCCAAACCCTAACCCAAACTTCCACTCATCCTCTCCCACTTCCACTCATCCTCTCCATTCTTATTCTCTCCTCATTTCTCCTTCCAAATCTCCCTCTCTCTCTCTCTCTCTCTCTCTCCCATTCCTAAACTCCTGCTACTCTCCCTCACGCTGCTGCAGGCCGCCGCCGAGGCCCCGCCGCTGCCTTCCCGTCATTACTAAGTAAGTTTTCCAAATTTAGTAATATTTATTTTAAAATTTAGTTTTTAATATTTTTGGATTAAACAACTCTTCAAATATTAGGGTTTGGTGATTTTGTTGGGTTTGGAAGGAGGAAGAGGGGATGGGGTAGCAAGTTTAGTTGTAGCATTTTTTTGTTTATTTTAATTTTTAATATTTAGATTATAATTTTTAAGAAAATTTAATATTGTAATTCCAATTGTAAAATATGCGAAATTTAGTTATTTTTTATAATTATGAACGTTAGTATTAAAATTTATTAGTTAATTATGAAGTTTAATGGTATTGTCCTAATGGTTGATTAAGTTGCAAAAGACAGTTTTAGTGTCTTTAAAATTTAATATTATACTATCTTGCAACAAAAAAAAAGACAAAAAAAGATTTTTGTAGCAAATTTTACTTTGTAAGTTCATACTTACATGTACAGAAGAACCAATCAGAAGAACCACCAGAAGAGCAAGCAGAAAAACAAAGACAAGATCAATCCACTCCTGATGCACCCGATACGACATTTATGTCTTGAACCAGAAGTAGACGTCAATCCCCGAGGAAGACAAGGAGACAATGATTAGATTATATTAGTTGTGTATTGATATGAATGTTGTAAGGAACTTCAAGTGGCTGGCGTAATTGATTATTTCAAACATTTTGAAGAATTTGTATAATATATGGTTTTTGTTTGTAATGAACCCTATTATTTGCTTTTTGTTCGAGGAATATATACACTACGTTTGTATTTGATCTTATTTCTTTAATTTGTATGTGATCTTGTTTGTTTTATACGTAGGGGACCTTATTTATAATCTTCACTATATCATTGTATCAGTTATTGTATCATTGTATCATTGTATCGGTATATCAGTGTATCATTGTATCGTTATATCGGTGTATCAGGAGTATCATTGCATTTGTGTATCAGGAGTATCATTGTATCGGTGTATCAGTGTATCATTGTATCGGTGTATCGGTGTAGTAGTGTATCATTGTATCGGCGTATCGGTATATTAATGAATTATTGTGTCGGTGTATCAGTGTATCATTTTGCTTCTTTCACTATTTTTTTGTAATAATGTATAATTAGTTGTTAATATAAGTCCGTAAAGTGACGTTAAATTGGATAAACTAATGATATATCAATTTAT